>JASJSC010000048.1:0-105419 GCA_030450195.1 Saccharomycopsis sp. KB-2023a | reverse complement strand
TAACATAACATATTTAAAATTTAATTTCACCTGACCCAAAAAAAAAAAATTTTTTACACCCCCCCCGCCCCCCCCCGGGAAACCCACCAAAAAAAAAAAAAAAAAAAAAAAAAAAAAAAAAAAAAAAAAAAAAGGGAAGACTCGGGCGCATAGCAAAAACATCAGGGCTCTTGACGTACCTGGGTTTCTCAATTTTTGGTTTGGATTTTACTAAGTGAAACATGATAAGCCATAGAGGATTTCTACAAATTAATTGAAATCGTCGACCATCAATTAATTGTATAAAAGGGGATCATTATTTTCATTTTTTTTTTTTTTTTTTTTTTTTTGGCTATTTGAATTCTACTGTAATAGTCAAAATTAAATTCAAACGACACTACCATAAATTAATGATAGAAATTAAAATAATGTAAGAAGATTTCGAGGTGCCCTTTATCACGTGATGGTAGACAGTTCCCTGTGATAACAGGATTTTAGTGGTATGCTGTTTCAAGTAAAATTGGGGAGACATTACAGTGTTTCCCCTTGGCAACAGGGAAATTACATGCGGGTAATTGGACAGCGATATATTGAACAAGTTTGGCTAAAGAAAGATTTTGAGTATATTTCAATCAAATCTGTTGTCGTAAACTTAAGGGACTGAATAGACAAAAGAATTTAGATGCTTCATTTTTAATATAGTAAAAATCATTCATTCTTTTTTTATTCATTCATTTATTACGATATTCTTTTTTTATATATCCTCTTTTTTTTTGACTTCTTTTTCTTTCTTGTTTCGTTTTTAATTCTTTCTTTTTATTCATCTAATTTTTTTTTTCCACTAACTAACTCATCTTTTCATATACATATTTTTTTTTGTTCGTTTTACCAGCATTTTCAACCTCACGATGTCGCATTATTCTGGTGCCACGAATCAGTATCACCATCATAAGAGTCCTACTCTCACGATAAATTCTTCAAATTCCAATCTATCTACCACAAATACTGGTAATGTTCAATCTCCAACGAAGCGGACAAAGCGAAAATCAAACGCTGAATTAGCGGCCCAAGCAGTTGCGAATGAAAGAGATATCCTTAGGAACTTGAAACGTTTATCGATAGGGCAATCGACTTCTAGTGGCTTGGACCCAGATTTATCAAATGAATCTAACTTCGAGAAATTTGTCAATAAGAAACATAACAAGAGAAACAGTGCTATCTCCATAGGTTCAAATCATGATTATTCTCCAAGCAAACGATCTAGTGTCCACTACACGAAGGAAAATTTTGCCAAGATAAACAGCAACCACCAACAAGAAATAGAAAATAATACTACCACCAACAACAACAATAATAATACCAGCAGTAATAAAAATAATAAGAATAATAAGAATAATAATAATTCTAATACTACTACTAATAATAATAATAATAGTAATAGTAATAGTAATAATGACAACAAGCAAATACAACTTGATACGTCGAAATTGCTTTGGGTTCCAGCAACCTCTCATCCAGGCATTGCTCCAGAAAAGTTTAGAAAACATGTTCAATCAACGATAACTGAAATGACTGCAAATTTAAGTATAGCCGAGAGTGAAAATAATGATCATGATCGTAATAGTGTGTTTTCTAGTAGTCCTGTTGTTTCTAGTGACTATGTGAATAATAATAATAGTGACAAGCAAATGCCTTCCTTGAGAGAGTTGACTGATGAATTGGAAAAGTTATCAAATATGGCTGGTTTGGCAGCCACTGATGCGGCTACTTTGGCAAGAACACTATCAACTTCAGCACTTAGTTCTTATTCTTCATCTTATAGTCCCGGATCATCAATGTTGTCAAATAATGATATTAATCCTTTAGGTCTTGGAAGAAGTAATAGTGATGATTTGTCGAAGTATAGTGGAGGAAGAATTTCCACGTTTGATAATAATAATGAGAATTATAATAAGACGGTTGAAAATAGTCCACCAAAAATCAATAATAGTACCACAAAGCCTAGGTCACAGTCCGTTTCCAATTCATCACCAGAGACTACTGATCCTGAATCTTCACCTCATGATATGGATTCACCTATTGCATTACCAAATGGAGATATCAAATTGAAACGATCTAAATGGACCACTTATAGAAAGAAAACTATCAAGAAGCCAGGCACAGCTACCTCAGAACCATCGGTATCGAATAATGATAAAGAATTAACTAGTCGAAGAAAAAGGTCACAAGATTTGAGTAAGCATCCTTTACCGAAATTGCCTACTTTCAGTCCAGAAAATAAAGAATTACCAAAATTGACTAATGATCAAAAATCGTTGTTAGAGGATCATAAGAAGCGAGAACGTGAAGAAAAAAGACAAGAAGAACGTGAGAAGTTAAAGGCTGAAAGAAAGAAAATTGCACAACAACGATTAGAATTGGAAAGGCAACAGCGTGAATTAGAGGAGATGAGAAAAGAAAGGGAGGATATAGGTAACATGACAAAGGAGAATGTTGATTTCAACAAACAACAACAGCAACAACAACAACAACAACAATATCAAAGACTACCGGATCAACAACAGCAGCAACGCATTGGAGAACAGCGGGATGGTGCGAATGATCAGCAAATACCTCCACGCAGAGATTTGCGGCAACGAAGTTATCAACCACAACAACAACAACAATCACAACAACAGCAATATCCATTTCAACAACAATCGCAATCCCAATCACAACAACAGCAGGCATCTCACCATCATCACCATAATCATCATCAGCAACAACTGCAGCAATCACCTCAGCTTCAAAAATCACATCATCAAAAGTCTCCGTCACAGCAATATCAACAGCATAATTTCCAGCAATCTCCTCAATTTAGACAACAGCCATTACAACAGCGACCACCACAACCTCAGCAACATCAACAACAACAGCATGGGCGCAACCAATATCCTCCTCAACAGCAACAGCATGAACAATTTTATGATCAACGGTTTGATAATAGAAATAGTTATAATTCAAAAGCTGAGCAAGAGAAGAAGTTGCAACCTGAAGTAAATATTGTTAAACAAGGTGATAAGGATGACTTAAGAAGGAATATTTATCAGGGGATTGGGCTTCATACTGGGAAATTACAAGACCCTGTTAATATTACTCCAAAGAGACAGCAACAACAGGAACAACAACAACAGCATCAGCAACAGCAACATGCTCAAGAAGCTGCTCAACAGGCTCAACAGGCTGCTCAACAGCAATACCAACAACAACAACTACAACAATTACAACAATATCTTCAAGGTGACTCACAGAAATCCACTTCACCCCAAACTTTTGATGATAGATCTGATAATGAACAATCGCCAATCACTCAAAGAAAATACTCATTATCCGCCGCACCAGAAATTTCTAAGAAAATTTCATTGAAAAAAATTAGTAAATCTCAATCATTTAGTGAAGATTTATTGAGCAAAAATAAAGATAAGAAATCGAAGAAGTTTGGTTCCTGGGGTAGATCGAAGGATAAGAAAAGTCTAAGAGATAACGCTACTTCGCCAACTAGAACTAGTTTTGAAAAGGAAGAGCTGGAGAGTGTTTCGTTTGATAGTGAAGAAAGAAGAAACAAGTATGAAAGTATTGCCGAGGATGAATTGGAAGATGATGGTGGAAGTAGTAAGAAAGTTTTTGGATTATTTAAGAAGAAATCTCTGAAGAATTTGAAATATAATAATAATAATGACAATAACAATGAACCACAACCTCAGTTACCAAGTAATGGAATGATTGAAGAGTATCAAGAGCAAGAACAGCAACAAATGGCTTCGCAACAAGTCCAACAATTTCAACAACAGCAATTGCATGTGTCGCCACAAGTGCCATCAATTGATGGGAAATATGGTGGTGATGAGTTAATGTCAGTTCCAACTACTGATGAAGAAGTTACTGAAGTTAACAAAGAAGTTGGAATTGGTTTAGAGAGAACTCCGGATCGACAACAACAACAGTTGATGGAACAGCAGCAACAACAACAACAACAACAACAACAACAACAACAACAACAACAACAACAACAACAACAACAACAACAACAACAACAACAACAACAACAACAACAACAACAACAACAACAGCAACAACAACAGCAACAACAGCAGCAACAACAGCAACAACAGCAGCAACAACAGCAACAACAGCAACAACATCAACAACAGCAACAAGAACAACACCAACAACTAGGCCAACCACAGGAAAAGTTTATCGAAGGACATATTGGTGAAAACCACATGGATATAATGTCCTCGTTAGTGTCTGCAGATATGAGTACCATTGAGAAATTGCAAACTTTTAAACGATTAAGTGATTCGAATCAGAAGCCTAATCAGCCAGTTCAGTACACTGATTCGGCGTTTGGGTTTCCATTACCGCCATTGACTCATTCAACAATTATTATGTTGGATCATCGATTCCCAATGAATGTTGAGAGAGCAATATATCGATTATCGCATTTGAAATTAGCTAACCCAAAGCGGGAATTGAGACAGCAAGTGTTGTTATCTAATTTCATGTATGCGTATTTGAATTTGGTTAATCATACATTGTTGTTACAAAATATGGAGGAAGGTACTGGACAAATGTTGGAAGGTGGACAAATGGGTGAAGAGAAAGAGGAATTTCCAGTTGGTGGGGAAGCGATGGTCTACAATTAAAAGAAAAAGAGAAGCATTGATTGTATTATACTACATTTATATTAATGAATTATCACTATGAGTTAGTGGACCAAATAGAAATTTGAAAGACACCATACCGAAAACCAAAAATGTCCAATAAATGTAATTGAATGATTTATTTGCTGGATAGATCTCGGGAAATCCAAAGAAATTGCATATACTATGTACTACGATACAGCTGACAATGTTTCCCGTAGATAGGAATAAATGACTTGCAAAGACTCCGAATAGTAAAGTGTAGATCATTTGGAACATACTAATTATTATGATCAGTTTCCATGGTTTGTTATACTGTCTCTTTTGTTCAATGGCATGATGTAGATGAGCCACACCAAATGTTAATGGTGGAACAACCAATAAAAACCACAAATCCCATTTTCGTTCACCGTCGCTAACCAACACGCCTAGCAAACAAGCCCGATAAACAATCTCCTCAGTCACTGGACCCACTACAAGATTTCTGAACCCTTGAATCGTAGAAGAGAGCTCGATCCAGTATCCTGGTATTATTGAAGTTGTTTCAAACAAAAGTTGATTCAATATGGGCCCAACGAAAAGTGCGCACACTAACGTCACCGCCTTTAAAATATCTATAAGATACTGAACGATTGATGTTTTTGGCAAGATTCCAAAATCAACTAGGGTATCTAAATAGCTTGACTTGCTAATGAAATAAGGGAGAAAGACCGTGTAGGTAATAGATAAGATCGACACAGCGATCATTCGTCTTTTGATTAGTGTTGGATGGTAAAGTGGCAATTTTGAAGACGGCGACGTCCACGGAAGATAAAGTATCGCCACATATGACACTGAAATGAATGATATTAATATTAATTCGTTCATTATAGCGATGAAAAAATGGTGGTGGTCTATAAAATTGTCTGACGGGTTTTTTGAAAAGTTAAGAGCCCATGGAAATGGTATATACGATATTTTATATTCAAAATTTAAAAAAAATCTGTTAGAGGCATAGTATTCTAGTGAATATCAAGTGTCTAATAGTACATAGATTTACTCAATAATTTCTTCCTTTTCTTCAAGGATTTCTTCTTTAATTTCTTCAATTACAATTTCACCGTTAGAAATTTCTGGTTCCTCCACAATACCCAACTCTTTCTTTTTAGCTTCAACAGTTTCTCTCCAAGCATTCCATTCAGCCAATAATTTTCTTCTTCTCAAAATGATTTCTCTGGTGGCCTCATTAGCTTCCATTGCATCTTGTTCATCAAATTGCGCAGAATATTCTCGCAAGTTCTTACGAACTTTCTTCTTATCGTTACCAGTTAGTAAACTTGGTGGTCTTGGTCTCCAAATAAATTGTTTGAAATTATCAATACCTTGAGAAAACAATTGATGACCAGCAAAATCATAAACTTTATAACCGTTATCAATCTTGTGTCTCCATACTGATGACCAAGCAGCAATAAATCTTCCAGAAGGATCCCATTCTAAATTGGTTAATCCAAAATGTTCAACATCACCAATTTGTTTTAATGATGCTTTAACGTTTTGATTCTTGGTTTTTTCATCAGAAGCTAAATTAGTAGCACCATCATAATCTAAATCAAAAATATCAATTTTACTGTTTGAAGATGCAACATTAGAAATTGCAATATATCTACCCTTCGGTGACCAATTCAAATTAAACGAATGTCTTTTTTCAATAGTTTTGAAATTCTTAAATTTCTTGTTACCAATTTCTGGCGCATAGAAATTTATGTCATTCTTAGGGATAGCTAAATTAACAGGACCTTGATCTAATCTTGAGATAGTGACAAATCTATCACCTTTAGATTCCCAAGCAAAATTTATCACAGTGTCTTTTAATTCAATTTTTTCCACAGGAACTTCTTTCTCTTCTAAATTGAAAAATTCCAAATTTGAAAAAGTAGTCTTTTTTGATTTAGTATGTCTATCAACTTTAACACATAAATATTTACCTTCATCTTGCCAATGAAATTTACAATCAGAAACTTGAAACAAATTAACAGTTCTCAAAATTTTCTTGGATGGGATCTCCATTAAAGTAACTCTAGCACTTTGATTAGAAGTTTCTGGAGTCCAATATGATATGACATATGCTGACTGCTTTGTATTATATAATTTAACACCAGCTGGTGCAAATTCAAAATCTTGTAATCCTTCAATTTTAACAATCTTTTTCTCCAATAAACTCATACTCTCAGATTCATAAATTGCCAAAGCATCAGGACCTTTTCTGGCAAAATATTTACCATCATAACTCCATTTAATTAATGGCCAATCCATCTTTTTCAGTTGTTCCAAATTTGGTGGTAATGCAAATGTACGAACTGGCAACCCAGTGGCTAAATCCCAAATAACTAATTTATGACCTTCATCTTCTGGATTAAATGGGAATGATTCTCTACCTTGACTTCCCTCAGGTGGTATTCTTATTGGTTCTGGCGATAATGACACTAAATATTTCTCATCAGGACTGAAATCTAATAATCTAACTTCTGGATGTAAAAATCTTTTAATTCTATCAAAATTTTTACCACCCCATGATGCAACACCTTGAGGATGAATAGTCATCAAATATGAACCTTTAGGAGACCAAGTAGTAAAGCCAGAAGTAAAATTATTATCTCTTTCCATTACAGCTTCTGGAGGTCCTGAAGTCTTATTCCATTTAACTGCCACTGTATCTCCATAATGTGATATATATTGATCTCTACCACTTGGATCTTGTAACCATGATTTCAAGTAATCAGTTTCTTTAAAATCATCAAGTTTCACTGATCTTGGTTTATCTGATACTGCACCTTCAGCACCATATCTTTCAACGTCTGATAATTTATTGAAAAATAATCGATGTTTTGCATCTAATTTCTTACCATTCAATGATTTGATTGCAGCTTCTGCATCTTGTTCAGTTTTAAATTGAACAAATAAATATCCAGTGGTTTTGCCACCTTCAATAGGGAAAAAAAAAGCATCTTCACTTTCAGCTAATTCAAGCTTTTGACTGGTGAATAATTTAGTTAAAACTTTTTTCAAAAGTTGAACTTTGGATTCTGGCGCAATTGGTGCACCATCTACAACCACATATTCTTCAACTCCAGTGCCTGGATCCACTCTATACCTGTCTTCTAAATCAGAAAAGTCTATCTGACTTATATCTAATTCGACATCATCAATAGTCAATGCCATGATTTATTTTTTACTTATTTTTGAATAAGTGGTCTTTGCTCTCTGGATTCCTGATGTCGAATAAATTTTTTCACTTCGCACTGAAAAACCAGATGAAAATATTCACAGTAGGGTAAGGGGGTCCGCGCGCCCTAAGAACTATTTGTACGTAACATTGACTTGCAGCAGTTATGCTCTACAATAAATTATAACTCATAAGGATATAACAAGTTTGTATTTTTGTTTCTTTTTCTATTTTATCGTTGTCTCACTTTTAGTATCTTCTTCTTTGGAATTTGAGGCATCTGCTGTTGTTGTTGACCCTCGCTTATCACTGGTTCTGGATCATAAACTGCTTTCAATTGAGGATGACCCATAAGTAAAGGTGAATGTAACGGAACAATTTCATTCATCTTGAAACCTTTAACTTTAGGTACCTTTTGGGGCTTGAATTCATCAGACTGTAATTGCGGATCAAAATTAGGTAACTTTAATTGTTTCACCGTATCCAAAGTAGTTCGCTGCTTCTGTAAGTATACAGAAATTTTCTTCATTAACACTCTTTTATCTTTAACATATGGATTAACTGCAACACTATCCCTTTTAAGTAAAACCCTCACTCTTCCTGGGTTACCAAAATCTTGTGGATGAGTCTTATCTGGTTCCAAAATTGTCTTCAAATTTAGTCTAATACATGCATCACAAATAGTTTTAGCTAGTGGATTAGCCACAGCGAATTCTTTTGCAACTCTTCTTCCTTGAGATTGGGTTCGATTGATGTCAAAGTAACATGGATAAATCAATTGAAAAGTCTTCATTTCTTCCTTGCTGGTGACTCTCACATTCGGGTCTTTAATAAACTGACCTTTATCGTCAATCAACATAGGCGCTGATAAATCAGTATTGCCGCTGCTGTTATCGCTATTTTCATTATTATTACTGTTATTATTAGTGAGCTTGCCCATATCTGGGAATAATGGTGGTTCTTCGTAATTTTGAGACTTCGTCACGGTTGGAACAATCTTTGGAGCTACTGGAGTTTTCAAACTTGGATCAAACTCAGCTAGATCCATATCCATGTTATCGATGTCATCGTCGTTTATTTCTTCTAATTGTGGCATTGCTAAATTGATAAACTTCCTCTACTTTGTCGACTTTCTTGGTGGAAGTCGTTCTACGGTCTGATCATTGAAAAAAAAAAAATTTGGAAGAGAGTTACCCGTGCCGGTTTTTCTACCTTACGTAGGCGTTTAATCTGGGCTTAAGAGGAAATTTGGTTACCGCAATCTGCGAATAAAAGAAAATAATGAAATGCTGAAGAAAAGCAGTAAACTCGATGAAAATGAGAAAGCGATACAGAATATTGAAGATGAATTTCGTCATAATTTATCGCTTCATTTGTATTCCAGCTATCTTGTGAAATTGAACAATATTACGGTCCCTAAAGATCAATGGACGGCATGGCCATTACCTTTGGAAAAATTACCAAATCCTGATCCAATATCAAAATATATTGATGAATTGAATACTAAAAATCAAAACCACCAGTATGATTTTGTCGATAACATGAAGTTTGAATTAGACGCTTTGTTTCAGAGGAAAATTCGGGAAAAACTTCATGCTAGCGGTAAATCAATGGCAATTGATCCGCCAGTGACATTACCAGTAGATTCAGCCAACCAGTTGATATATAAATTCGATGATTTAATTACTAAGATTATGTATACTGGAATGAGAGATAGGGGGCAGAAACTTAGTCGTAAACAGAGATTGATCAATTGGTTGGACTTGTTATTATTAGTACCCGATAATACCAAGCTTGCTTATAAATGCCACCAAATTTTCAATGAATTTCCGAAAGAATACATCAATTCACAATACCAAAGAGACTACAGTGATGAAGAAAATGAAGAAGAAAATGAAGATGAAATCGAGGAAGTCGATGAGAATAAAGAGAAACGTCGACAGACAACTGCAATTTTAAACCGACAAAAAGTGGAGCTATTGCTAGCAAATCTATTATCCGCGAATAATGAAAATAATAAAAGCCTGTCAATTTTAGAAGATTATGAGATTTCCAATAATTATTTTGTCAACAAGTTGAAATAATAATAAAAGTGAAAAATTTTTATTATTGGGCCGCTTGAGGATATGAGAAGATGATCTTCTTCTTACTTACCAAAGGTAAGGCGTTGAGTGCGCATGATGCGACCGCCCGTATGTATACTCTCTCAACTGGGTGTGGGGCCTGGCTGTTGTCGAAAACAGAAATGCATGTTTCATTTATCCCACTAATTACCATAAAATAGTCAACTACCCAAAATTAATGAATTTGCGGAATTTACTAAAATAATTTGATGACTATTGATATATATTAGCTTAGCCGCCCATTATTGTTATTGTCATCATTATTAAAAGGATTTTTTTTTTCCATTTTTTTTTTTTTCATTTATGAAGAACAGCTGAAATTGCAAGAGATGGGTAAACCAAGTATATTTAATAGCAAGAATGGTAGTGGTCCAATAAGGAATGACAAAGGGAATGGGAATGCGGGCTCAGTGGAAGTCAGGCGAACAGTAATCAAAAGATCTTTCACAAAAAGATTGTCGAGAATATCATTTAATCGTATATCTGTATTAGTTTCACCAACTAGAAAATCAAGTAATTCAATCAAAAATGCCCTATTCCCAAACATGAATAACTTGAATGTTTCTAAAGACAGACAACAAGACTCAAAGGAACAAGAAGAATTGACCAACGAAGCAGCAATTTTATTAGAAGAAATGCAATATTTACCAGACCCAATAAACCCAATAATAGTTGACAAAGTAATCAAGACCATTGAACAGCAGCAGTCGCCAGACGCGAATGGGCGTTACTATTACACAAAGCTTTATGAACTGACGATACAAAATCACTTGAAATCCGTGACACAGTCATCATCGCAATCATCTTATGATCAATTAGAAGAAGGGGAGCTGGACATTTTGCAACATTTTGATAACGATTTAACGAGAACTTTTTCCACGCAGTATGACCAACATTATAATGATTTTGAAAAATTTGATAGAAAAGCTAAAAGGGAAATTATATTAAAAGCATTAACCGAAGATGCGTTAGAATTGAAAAATATCACTAGGGTTAAAGGATTATTGAACGTTGGCAGTGTTGAAGATTTAAGATCAAGATTTTATGCATGTGAACAAGAAAAAAATCAAAATGGCACCAGTAATTCAAGTAGAACAATAATTGGTAGAGCAAGTGTGATATCACTGAAAACCATTGACATTGATAGTGAAGAAGATAATGAAACCATCGTGGGACATTTGGATTTAGAAAAACAAAAATCACCATCAGAAATGGGAGAAAGTGTTGGCTTAAAACGGAAATTGAATAGTCGAACATTACAAATGATTGCATTTGGTAGTGCTTTAGGTAATGGGTTATTACTTAGTAGCGGTAAAAATTTTACAATTGCTGGGCCTTTGGGCGCTATATTAGGATTTTTAATTTCTGGATCAATTGTTTTAGCGACAATGGTATCATATTGTGAAGTTGTCATTCTTTTACCAGTGGCTGATGGTGTTTCCGGTTTAGCTTCCAGATTTATTGATGATGCATTTGGATTCAGTTTAGGCTGGACTTATTGGTTAGCTTATGCTGTGTCATTACCATCTGAAATCATTGCTGCTGTAATACTATTAAGCTCATATGATGTTTTGGATGTTCCAAGTTACTCCACCATGGGATGGGTATTTTTTTTCTTGGCAGTTACTGTGGCTCTTAATTTGTTTGACGTTAGAGTGTTTGGTCATTTTGAATATGCTACCAATGTGATCAAGATCTTATTTATTGTGGTCATCAGTATTTTAGCTGTGGTTATTAATCTTACTGGAGGGCCAACAAAAGAATATATTGGTACAAAGTATTGGAGTAGTCTGAAAAATACTGGTGGTGCCACTTTTGGTCCATTCCGACCTACTTACGATTTGAAAGATCAAGGTGGTGGATCATTATTGGGTGTTGCTGGTGGGGTTGGTAGATTCTTAGCAATTTTAACCTCAACTGGGATTGCTTCATATGCTTATTGCGGTAGTGAAATTGTTTGCATTGCTGCTGGTGAAGCTAAAAACCCAAAGAAATCTATCCCAAATGCCACCAAGAGAGTGTTTTGGAGAATCATATTTTTCTATATTTTGTCAGTCACGATCATTGGATTTAACATTTATAGTGGCGATTCCAGATTGCTTAGATTGGTGGGAGTTGGTCTTGGTGTCGATAATAATGGTTATCAATTACAATACGTTATGAGTGAAAGTTCATATCTCAAATCCAAAGGTGTCAAAGTTTGCAATTTAAGTGGCAATGGAGTGTTTAGTACTTCCAACAAATCACCTTGGGTTATAGCTGCGCAAGGTGTTGGAATGTGTCAATTAGGTTCAGTTATTAATGGATTCATTATATTTTTTGCACTTACTGCCGGTTCATCTCAACTTTACTGTTCCAGTAGAACTTTATATTCACTTTCAATCCAATCAAAAGCACCTAAATGTTTCTCCAAATGCACCAAGAATGGTATTCCTTACGTCAGCATCTTATTTAGTGGAGCCTTTGGGCTATGGGGAATTGTTGCTGTTTCCAGTAAAGCAATTATCTTCTTTCAAATCTTTTCAATGGTCACCTCAACATTTGTGATCTTGTCATGGGGTGGAATGTGTTTATCATTCATTAGATTCTACTACGCGTTGAAATTAAGACCAGATATAGTTGATAGAAACGATAAGAATTACCCATTCAAATCACCATTGCAGCCATTTGTTGGTTATTTTGGTTTGGTCGGTTGTTGGTTGATCATATTATTTTTGGGGATCAGTTGCTTCTTTGAATTTAGAATCGAGGTTTTGTTGAGTTCTTATGGGTCAGCGTTAATATTTGGAATTGTGTTCATTGTTTACAAAATAGTTTGTAGAACTAGATGGAAAAAATTGGATCAAATTGATTTGGATAGTGGAAGGATTGTCCTTGCTGCCGACGAAACCAAATCTGAAAATTATTATCATAAAATGAGGAGCTTTTTGCAACTCAGCAAATAATCATTGTCATTATTTTTTTTTTTAATTTTGCATAGAATCATAGAATAAAAGTTATATATTATCTTAATGTTTAATAATTATTTCCACGAAAAGCTTACGGTTGGGCGCTTACCCATGGAAATGGTGCCCCCGCTTATTTCAGGCCAAATAAATTTTTTTTTTAAACGCAAAAACTGCTTCTTCTGTGGAGTTCCCATTTTAAAGTATCAAATGGAAAACCAAACGGTTGACGGGTACTCAATTGACCTTACCGAACCAAACTTCACCTTCTTCACAATAGGGCTAACTTCGGAGACACCATTACATGATGAATTCCTCAGTCACATGAACTTGACCTGTTGGAAAAGTTGTCTAGGGAAGTGCCTCATTGAGTTTGGTGGGATTGTTGGTGGATCAATCAATGTGGATTACTTGAGCTGGGATAAACACGAAATGAAACTCAGAGTTCCTGGTGAAGAAATATTAGTTTTTGAGAACGCGGTGAGCAGTGTGGTTTTCCCACTTGATTTCTTGGGTCTTGAAGGAGAGGGGAAGTTAGTTATTAAGAAGAGAGGCGAAACTTACAAATAAATAGAATCGAATCGAAATGAAAACGAAAAGTATATTATTATTATCGCAACCATTTAAAATATCCACAAGAAATGTCATCTTTTGAACCACTATCCAACACATCCTGATTTGCTCTGATTGATACCTTACCACAGCACCAGAATTTCTTGCCCTTTGTTTTCTTCGTTTGAGAAGTTTTCAAGACACACTCAAGATTGTGATTGCACCTTGGCGGGGCGTATTTGGACCCAAGAATAGATGATAAACTTCGACCTGCTTGTCCAGGTGTTGGCTTTGTTGTTGTTACTTCTTGCTCTTGTTTCAATCCTCGTTTTGCCTTCGATAATAATGCATTGTTTGTCGCTTCAATATCTTCATCGGGTACTTCAATTGCATTCATTGGTTTGAAAAAATTGCCAATTGTCGGTTGTCTAAGTTTCTTCTTTCTAGTAACAGTCGGCTTTGCTTCTTGTTCTTGTGGTTCTTCTTCTTCTTCTGGTGCTGGTCTCTTGGCTAAAATTGAGTTCTTGAACATGTTGACTATAGTTATATCATTCAATGAATATACCTGTTTTGCCTCAAATTTTGGAGGTTGAACCATGCCTTCAGTGTTGTATATAAATCTTTCGTTACTTGCATTGATATCACAGTAAACTGGACAATGATCACTTCCATACAACTCAGGAAGAATATTTGCTCCAACTAAAGCATCCTCAATTTCTTTCACGGAGAATATCAAATCTATTCTTGATCCAAAGTTAACTGATCTATGACTTTTCATAGTGTTCCAACACGTATACATCTTTAATCTTCGTCCTTGCATTTTCCTCACTAAATCAACCAACACTGGCTCATAATTTTTTTCAATGTCAACGTTGTCATTATCAGATTCCTCATCATCACTACCAACAAACAAATTTTTCTGCTTTTGAGGTTCTTCAAAATATTCATTGTAAACTAATTCATTCATAAAAGTTCTCGGTATCGTGCCACTGGTAAACATTTTAACTGCTTCAAGATTCGCTTCTTCAAAATTCTTGCCATCTTCACAGTTATCCATCCTCTTAATTGTTCCCTTTTCAAATAACTTTTGAATTGATTCTCCATTGTCTATTAAATTCAAACTAACATTTATATCCCCTAAAACAATAACTTTCTTCCCCATTTTTTCCAAATTCCTCACTCGTATACCCACCAATTTCAAAAAATTCTCACGGAATTCTTCTCCTGAATCAGTGCCTTGACTATTTGCTGGACAATACAAATTTATAACCACTATATTACCACCCAATTCCACGACAATACATCTTCCTTGACTATCCAATTCCAAGCATGTCTCTCGATTAAAAAACCCTTCGGGATACCCACCGATCAAATGCCTGTCTGATAATTGTTTATATTCCTTTGATTTTGGCCCCTGGGTGGTTCGATGAGCTAGATCGTATAAGTCCTTGTATGTTTTATTGGTGTTGAGTCCAGCATCATAACATCTTAAGTAACCTGAGATCCCTTCTTCGACTTTATGTACAGTAAGGAGTTTTTTCACGTCATCAGGCTCATCATCGTCAGGAATTCGAACCCATGTTCCCACTCCCGCGTAACCTTTCCGAGGATTAGGGATTGAAACGTAATTATGAAATTTCCTCACTTTACCTACGGCATTGTCCACAGACAGGATTTTGAGTTCTTGCAAGCACAAGACATCAGCATTGAGGAAATCAAACAGCGCTTCGAGAGTTTGAAGTTTCGACCAAGGATGATAATTGAAAAGAGTGTTAAATCCATTAATGTTGAATGTTATGAACCGGATTGATGTTTGTGAAGATTTGTCTGGGATTTTAAAATCCCATCTTTTTAGTGGATCCATAAAATTAATTGTAAACGAATTTAATGGGGTTGAGTAAATTTTTCGTGATGAGAAAAACAGAAAAACCAAAAATGTGGGGCGTTTTGCCCAACATACATGGCGGCGGCCATGCCATAAATACATTACAATCAGTAAATTAAATGCTAATAATTAATTATTATATAAATACCTGTGGTTACCTACTACAGATCCAAAGCCATAATAATAACGAGGATTGGTGCCAACCTGATTAATGGTATGATCAGGCCCTTCAGCCAAAGGTCGCATTTATTTTCATAATCCAACCGAGCTAGAGTTTCTAATGGATTGGATGAGTCCAGTTTGAAATATACATCATCAATTAGCAAAGGGCTTAATTGTATTAACACTTTAAATGATCTAAATCTGTTTGTGCTAGTTTTGTAAAAATCAATCTAACTCAAATCTAGAAATTCGCACAACCATAAATTTTCATTTTTGCGGTTATCAAACAATAATCCAAACACAAGATTCTAATACGGGCAGCAAGAGTTAAAAATCCTTTTCAATCCAGGATCGATAGCAACCTCTCAAATATCAAGTTGGTTAGTTTTGTGCATGCATACTTATTCAAAATTATTGTAGCTATTATTACTATAGCCGCTTTGCCAATCAACGGAGCAATGTGAGATCTGAATTAGATCGATACATCTGGGCTTTCCACCAGTATGTTGTAAATGTGCTTTTTTTCGAAGATAATTCTATCTTACTAGCTGAATGTGACTTCCTATCGGCAAAAAGATTCTGTTCTTCATTGAAGTGTACATGCCATGGAGGATGGGTCTGGAGAATGAAATAAGGGAGTCTCTGTGGTATGATGATATTGAACCAGGTAATGGGTCGGTTGATGAATCGCTTCATGAATCTCCATGTGATAGACAAGAAATTATTGAAACTGACATTAGTAATGCCTTTACCCCAAATATTAATTGGGGGGACTTTGGATTAGAGATATCAACTTGATCGTTCCATCAGAGTCCGATGATACTTCTGATGAAGGTTGTCCTATTACTAGAAATAATGTTGACTTAGATGGTCCCCAAATTGTTCATAGAGGCACCAAAATATTAGTGAGATATCGTCTTCGTCAATTGAATGTTGTGGGAACTAATCCTTACCGATGTCTTGAATATTCTGGATATGAAGATGACGATCGTCCCTTCAGTTCAGATTCAGGGGAAAAGCTGTTAATTTACGAAAGGGAAATACTTCATAAACCCAAAAAATGGCGAAGAAATCTGGACAAGATACAATGTTTATTCCAAATCGAAACATTGAGAATGACATTGTGGTTAATGAAAGATCGGTTCATGGAGAACCTGAAATTGAGGATGAATATCGAAGTTGCAATGATCGTGAACCTGAAATGACTCAACAGGCAAATTTAGTGGCTACTGCTTACATGGTGACATCAATTCTATTGATAAAGTCCCAATGACATTAAAACAAGCAACGAAGAGTCCAGATAAAGATAAATGGCAAAATGCATTTGATAATGAAATGAATGCCCACTATAACAATTATTATTACACTATGAAATGCCTTCCGGGAAAAAGACCGATCGAATGCAGATGGTTTTACACAATTAAAGATAATGGGCTATACAAAACAAGGTTAGTAGCTCAGGGATTTACTCAAGTTGAGAGAATTGATTATGAAGAAATATTTGTTCCATTGATAATATATGAATCAATTAGGACAATGTTGGCTGTTTCTGCCAAGTCAGGAATGTCCATTCACCAAATGAATGTCAAGACCAACTTTTTGAATACGATATACATGGTGCAGCAAGAAGGTTATGCTGTTAAAGGAAAGGAATACTATGTTTGCAAATTGAATGAATTAATTTATGAATTAAATCACGCTCCATTTGGTTGGAATGAGAAAATTGATTAGGAACTACAAAATTTAGGATTTGTGAGAAACAGGGATGAGAACTGCTTGCATAATAAGAAAAACAAAGATTCAGTAATATTGGCTTGACCTTATGTTGATGATCTTTTGATGATGGCAGCTAATAGTGTCTGTGAAATTAAGAAAGGTAAGTCTCAATTAATGCAAAAGTTTGAAATATAGATTTGGGAATGGCTAAAAAATTTTTGGGAATAAATTTTGTTAAACGGAATAGTAGTATTTCAATCAACTTATAATTATTTTTAAGGGCATGCTAAAGGAATCTAAGATGGGTAAATGCAATGCTGAGTCTAGTCCAGTGGTAATAGGACAAGAACCCAACTTGGCTAGTGAAAATGCTAAAAAATTTGATGCTCTGATTTATATATTCTTAGTTGGAAAATTGTTGTTTGCAGCAAATACTGTCAGAGGTGATATTAGTTATATTGCCAGTGTATTATCAAGATACCTTAAAGAACCAAAAGAGATTCATTATACTGCCGTTGAGAGAGTATTGAGATATTTGAAAGGAACCCCAGAAATGGGTATTACTTACCATTACAACTCAAATGGCACATTAGAAGGATATTTGTTTGCGGATTGGGAAAGTGATAAGAATACAAGAATCGACTACTGGATTTGCGTTTAAATATAATGGTGGTTCTATTACATGGAGATCAGAGAAACAGCCAACGGTTGCGTTGTCAACTGACGAAGCTGAACATATGTAACTGGCTAAAAGGTGTTAAAGAAGCTATTTGATTAAAACAGTTGTTCAATGAGCTTGGAGTTCATATTACTACAGTTAAGATTTTCAATGATAATGTTAATTGTATTAATATTGCTAAACATTTAAGTTTTCATAATAGAACTAAACATATTGACATTCTTTGAGATCACGTTAAGAACAATGAAATCAATTTAGAACATCCCAAAACCAAAATGATGATTGCTGATATATTCACTAAAGCTGTTCCTGCTAATAGGTTTTTTAACTTGAGAGATCAATGTGGTATTAGAGATATTTGATTAAGAAAAGATGTTGAAGATGGTAATCCAACATAATGGATGCGCGTCAAACGATGGGACTTAAAACACAACACAGCGGATACGTACTAACTGTGAGATTATTTGAATGAATGATGAAGTTGATAACTACATATATTAAAGAGGTCATCTTCTTAAGTAAATGAGAATAATATAAGCAAAATGATAACAATTATTTTACTAGGCATAAATTCTTGTAATGATTGCCAAAATCTGATGCTTTTATTTATTCAATATTTCACAAACTAAAATTACTAAATACTGCTATTACTTAGAAACTTAGTATATCTAAACAAATTTTACTTTCTTCAATGAAGTATTTTGTAATAGAGTAGAATGTGGAAACCTGGAAACCTGCAAAAAATCTTATCCATGTTGACCGGCATACCCAGTCAACTTGTCTAGAAAAAAATTCAATTATTCCTTGGTTCAGCAGCCGCCCAGTAATCCTATACATAATTTGGGAGTTAAATTACATGCATTGCGCATTACCTTAACTATACGAGCACTTAAATCTTGCAATTTCAAGAAACCATTTGGGTATGCATGGCCGACATATTGTTACAAGGTGAAACCTGCATTATTTGGCTAAACTTGCAATTGAGATTGACGTAAAAGGAGAAGAAATGAAAATTTGAACTATAAAAGTACCCTGAGTCCCCATGTGTCTCCTTGCACAGCAAATTTTCAAATATTACAACCATGGTATCCTTTGCTCAATTGTTCACCATCGCTTCGTTCGCTTCTGGTTTGACCAAAGCTTCTTTTGTCCCAACTACGCTCTTAGAAATCGTGAAGCGTAATCCAAACTAATGGATGCGAGTCAACTGGTGTGTCCTAGAATACCCTGGATGATCTGCATCGAGAAACCGAACATACTTAAACTGTGAGATTATTTCAGAGAATGAAAAAATTGAAATCTAAATAAGAATAATACAACTAATCATGACAATGGTAAATGCAGGTAAGCCATTTTCTGGATTATAGCAAGTTATGATCCAAAGTAGTCCAATGGCTAATTTTTCTGATAAAGAGAAACAGTTTAATGGAAGGGGAATGTCGTTTTTGGCATTTCACTCGTATTGGTTTAGGATTGAAAGGTCATTTCAAAAAAGACAGTGATTCTCTTATTGATGTTGTTGGAATTAATGATTACCAAACCAAAACTGAAATTTTTTTTGTTATGATTGCTGCTATTATTAGCACAATTCTGCTCCATCAGCGAATAGTGATAAACGTTTGGTCAAGGCCTACAAGTGAAGTATGGTTTATAATGATGATTCTCAGTCAGATGAAGATGTGGATGATGATATTGATCACAGAACTAAGAGTGACAAGCAAATATTATCTTTATGAAGAGCAGGAAACTCCTCTATATCCAAAAAAAAAAATCAAAGTCCTCAATTGCGTATCTTCTGGAAAATTTTGTTTCCATTGCTCATAATTAAATGAAATCAATTTCATGAGTCAGATTCAATGATATTTACTTTTTTTATCTCATTTTTAAGTCTTACTTCGTTGCTATAATGGAAGAAAATTTGTGACATATAACACTGAGCCTCCATCGATGTTGTAGTGATTATTTGTATTTTTATTTCCTCAGCAAAAATAGTAATAACTTGCAGAATTGTACTAGTAGACTTCTACGTCCTTTACTTATAGACTGCAAATAATGTTTGATACTGAGTATTGGTTATATGAGAGATTAAGAAATGCGGAATATGTCACATGAACGCCCGATAGAGATAGGCTAAACATTAAAAGATAGCTTAATACTTGAGCATGATCATTAAAGATGATTTTCCACCAACCTCTTTCTGAGAAATTATTTGCAATAAAGGTTTGAAATAAATCTCTTGCCAACCCGAAGTCCATTCCAATATTAAGAGCTTTTTCTTTTTGCCTCAATTATTCCCTCTGTAATGTAGTGATTGCAAACATCCGCAGATTCTTTAACTAGAGAATAAGGTTCACTTGACTAGGTGTTGTGGAAATCCCAAACAAACCTTGAGTCACAGCCGCGGTCACAATTTCAGTTAGCGCAAAAAAAAAAAAATATAGTTGAAGAACAAAAGTGGCGTTTTATTGATTTCCACTTTTTCATTATTTGTAATAGAAGTATAGCATTGATTACATCAATTTTGAGAGATTTTCCTAGTAGAGCTACCTACCTGACACCCCCACCCGTTGAGCATTTAAATTTGCTTGATGTTTGTCGTATTATTATTATGCAAGTTTCATTTTCTAACAATTTGTTTATATATACTAAATTTCTAAGAGCGTAGTTGGGACTGCAGAACCATTGACCAAACCAGTAGCAAACGAAGCTATGGTGAACAATTGAACAAAGGTTACTATGGTCGTAATATTTGAAAATTTGCCGTTCAAGTAGACACATGGGGATTCAGGGTGCTTTTATAGTTCAAATTTTCATTTCTTCTTTTACGTCAATCCCATGTTGCGAACCCAGCCAACGCCCAATTATGCAGGTTTCATCTTGTAACAATACGTGCATACTCAAACAATTAAAGTTCAATGATTTAAGTGCTCGTATAAGTAAGGCAATGCACAATGCATGCAATTTAATTTCCCAATTGTGTATCAGATCACCAACACGATCTAGTGAACCGCGAATAAGTCAATTTTTCCCTAGTGGTTCTGCTCACTCGTCTTCTGCTTCCAGTAGTGTTGGATCAAACTCTACTTCAAGCTCGTCTTCAAAAGATAGCGCTAACCAGTTGGTTACAGCAGTAGCATTTGGTGGTTTACTCTCTTTACTTACTTGCTTTAATTTTTTTAATTGATTTTATATGGCTTGTATAATTACAGTATAATTTAATTTTTTATCAGGCGTTGCAGAAATAGCAGACCACCGCACACAATTAATGTAAGCTACACACAAAATGAATGAACTTTATATTATATTGGTCACAGTTGAAGCCAAGGTGAATATTATTGGCTCGATGGACTTTTAAGAGAAGCTCGCAGCGTCATAGTGCTGATTTTGCCATGGATACACAAATCAGCTGGAACATCACCTGATAAATCTGAAAGACCCCAACATGAACGATCGGCCAGCTTCGCTCTATAACACATTTTTAACACATAAAGATTTTTCAATGTATTAACATTGACCTAACTTTCAAAGTTTTCGCAATTTGGCAACGTGTCCGAGCGGTTAAGGAGAAAGATTAGAAATCTTTTGGGCTTTGCCCGCGCAGGTTCGAGTCCTGCCGTTGTCGTAATTTTTTTATGTGACCTCATTGTTTTTGTCAATATTGTGATCTTCGATGTACTTAAAGTACTATCTTCTTCTCGTTTCGAATTAATAGTATATTACTAATTACTTTTTTGTTAGGTTTGTAGCAAAATTATTATTCTCATCCTCTTCATTCAGTAAAGTTCTCAACAATAGTTTTACAGTCGAAGTTACCATAAGACTGACATGTTTCACCATGCAGCAGGTGCACCCCCTGAAACATCACTTAGTAAGGGTTCATGGACTACCTAAATATCAATATATATAACGTAAAAGATGGGAAGTATATTTTTGGCATCTTGTTTTTAAGTTCTTCATTGATTAATTTCTTTCTTTGTTTACTACTATTTTTAAAATATGGACTCAAAAATTTTAAATAATTTAAGCACATTCCAATATTTCCTCTATCAATTAAACAGCCACAAAAACTGGATTATTTCTTTAGCTTTTTTAAATCTTACTGCTTACAACGTCTATAAGTTAGGAGGAGAGAGAAATTTAGCTGATTATTTGACCCTTAATAGAATCCATTTACTTTTCCCATTAATGATCAATGGCATACTTCTTTTATGTTATTATTGTATTGTTAGCGATTTAGGGTATATTGAAATCTTAGCAAATTTCACGAGCGAAGAATATCAGCAACAGCTAGAACGTAACGATGAAGAAAATCAATTGATATATGCCAAACGTCCACAACTTAAAACAAGAAAGATTTATTATATTAGATACACATGTTGGTTGATCTGCTGGCCAATCCTTATCATTATAGTGCAAAAGAAATCTTTGGATGAAGTGTTTGAGGAATTTGATTTGTTGGTGACTATTGTGATACTATTGGAAGCACTTGTTTCTTCAATGTTGGTTTCTTCATTCACTTATGGTTCAGTGAAATGTATTTTTGCAAGTTTCACGGTGATTATTCAATTGGCAATTACAATACTTCTCATGGTTCTCTCGCATAATAGTACTACTAACGTACAAGTTACCTTATTCACTAGTTCTTGGATCGGGTACAGTGTTGCGTGGATCTTGGCTGAGGGAATCGATGTGATTAGTGATGATAGGAAAGAATTGATCTGGGGGATCTTGGATTTGATTCATTTTGGTTTGATAACTACTATTTAATGAGTAATGAATAAACAATAGATATAGATTAATTAATTAATACATAGTGTAGGTCCGAATTATGACTTTAAGTTATATGCAAGCATCAGTACTGTGATTATTCTGCAAATATCAAGAATCACAAACTGGAATTGCTGAACTAAACTTTCAATGCCACTTTTTCTTCACAACCACCTCATCCATCGTTCGCGTCATTATATAATATTACTGGAGATCAGAGGAGACACCAGAACGAGCACAATATATGTCTTGGGGGCGGCGGGTGTCAGTTCCAATGTACATTTATTGCTAATAGACTCTCGCACGACTTATGTTCATCCGAACACCTCATTGGTGTTAGGGTTTTTCAACCTACAAACCCAAACACCAAGACCCTTTAACAATGCAATTTTTGAGAGAAAATCACGCGTCGCGTTTTTTTAACAGTTCACATTGGATATCCTAAAACAATGAAGGCATTACGGATAATGGAATCCCAAAGATCGCCTCATTATTAATTCATAAAATCATGGCTCACTGACATGAAATTCCATGTCGCTGCCCTTTCATCTTGATTCTCGAGAATTATATTATGTAGAGATTTTGATACATTCCTCTTCTCATTAGGTGACCCCCGTGTGCCATACTATCTTTCGTACCCCGGGTAACAATATCTCTCCCCCCCCCCCCTTTTGAAACAGGCATAGAGCGAGCGACTGAGAGAAAAAAAAATAGGCCGTTAAACTAAATCTGAAGCCATTGGTTATTTTGAAAGCAATTTATAAATTAGATATAAATATAGAACGGACAAATACACAAGATAATATAGATATAGATATGCAAATATGAACGATCAAGTGCTATTAACTGGGTTGTCTTTGATCAAAGATTCTCCGTTTAAGTCTTCACAATCACCTTCTCCTCCAAATCAATTTGATGATTTGTATAATTATTTACAAAATGATTATCAACAACAGATCAACCATGGCCCTGATCAGTCTGATTTCTTGAATGATTCTTACAAATATTACTTATCGCAAGTTTCTAATAGCTTAATGGATCATGATAATTTATCAAATGAAATTAAAAACATCAAGTTATCTAATGACATCAAGAGTTTATTCAATATGACTAATAATTCGAACACCAATGATTTATTGTTGAAAATTTTGATTGAAAACTCTTTATTCAATTTAAATCAATATTTACAAAGCAATGATGAAATTGATTTCTTGACTTGTAGTTTAAACGGTGATAGTTCTGTTGACAAATCTAAGATTGAACCTCAAACAATTTTATCACTTGATGAGATTAAAGCATTGAAAAACGGGTTGGGCAAATTATCTAATGAGAAAAACACTATAAGTAAAGAAATATATGAAAATATAAAGACTTTGAATGAAATCTTATTAAATATTACCCCATCTAGTGATAGCTATCAACCACAAACTAGACAATCAATAATGGAAATAGATAGCATTAATAATATGAATTATCAGTTAGAAAAACAACTAATACAAACTACATTACTGAGATATTTAGCTAATGTGAATAATTTGAGAAAAATTGATAAACAGATTGAAAAAGATAGGAAAACTTTGTTTAATCATTTTTTCACCTGTTTAATTATCGGTTATATTAATAATATTACCGTTAATTTGAAATTACAGAAAAATTTTTCACCAGTGAGCACGCCAAATTTCAAAACTAGTTTTGGTGCCCTACCACCAGTTGCACCTCCAGGATCATTTGGAGGGCTTGGGATGAATGAAGGACTGAAAAACGTTGACGAAATAGTAAAATTCATTGCGGGATTAGCAGTTGAAAAGAAAATTCAATTACCGGCACCAAATGAAGATAACGTTGATTGGATTAAAATATGTATTAAGAAATTGTTGACTAAAGATGAATTAATGTTGGATGATTCAACTTCCGAAACTAGTATAGAGTCAAGTCCTAAAAGAATGGTTATGTCTCCAACTGCTAGTACTTCTGGCCTTGCAGGAGGAGGATCTAATACCATTAATGATTTGAAAGTGAAGATTAAGGATTTGAAATTTTCTAATGAATATCTAACAAAACAATTTAAATCAGAGATGGAATCATTCAATAAAGTGTTAGCTGAACAAAACATGGTTAAGCTTCAACTTGAAAAAAAATTGATGGGAGCAATACAAAATTTGGAGAAGACTAATGCTTTATTAATTGAAAACGAGAACGTTAACCAAGACTTGCATATTAAGATTGATGAGAATTTCAAGACCATAAATAACTTGCAAAAGAAAATTACTGATTTACAAGTGGAAAATATAACTAATGTGTCGTCTCCGAAGAAGAATGATGTTGATGAAGATAGTCCAAGTATTGGGATCATGACAAAGCAGTTTAAGAAGATTATAGATGATTTGAATAACAAGCATTTTGTCGAGTTGAATAATGAGATAATAGAGCGAAAGAGGTTGGGAAATTTGGTGAAGATGTATAAGGAGAGGCAGAGCCTACCAGATAGTGAAAGAGGTGAGCTAGAGCAATAACAGATTTGCTTTTTGAATTCGAGAGTGCTATTTATTAGATTCTATTGCGTTAATTTTTATTTCTTTTAAAATTATTACTTATTATTATTAACGCTGATTAATTTTGTATACTTATTATTTTATTATACTATTACATAACAATACAACACCCAAATTTTTTAGATTTTTCATCATCAGTAGCTGGGGTAGACTGTGATTTTCTAGCATCAGTAGTTGCTGACTTCTCTTCTTTAGCTTGAACGGCTTCTTCCTTTTTGGTTTTACTTTTTGGAGCAAATTTCTCGCTGACAACTTTATAAAATTCTTCCCCTTGGATTCTAGCAATTTTGTTTTCTAATTCACTAGCTTGTCTAGCACCAGTTGGACCAGCATATAACCCAGCACCCCATGGAGATCCACCATGGATTTCATCCAAGTTAGTCAAGTCACCAAACGCAGCTTTGTAACCCAATGGAATGAAAATCATCCCATGGTGAGCCAATATACTCATATAGTTTCTGATAGTAGTTTCTTGCCCACCACCTGGAGTCCCCGTGGAGACAAACACACCAGCTGGTTTCCCATATAAGGCACCCTGAGCCCAGAGACCACCAGTTGAACCCCAGAAATCAAACCATTGAGCAGGCAATGAACCAAATCTCGTTGGAACACCGAACAAGAACGCATCGTAACCGGTCAAAGTATCATGAGTGGCCACTGGGAGATCTGTTGGAGCAGCTGGAGCATGCATCGCATCCAAAGTTGATTGGTCGAGGGTTTCTGGAACTCTGAAAAGGTCAGCTTTACCACCAGCAGCTACAACACCTGCTTGAACTTCCTTTGCGAATTGATAGATGTGGCCCCAAGTGGAGTAGGTTATAATTGCAATTTTAACCATTTTTATTATGTAATTGTTTTTGTTTTGGAGGTGATATTTTTCCTATTTTTCTAATTTTTTTTAAAAAAAAGAGCAATCTCGCGAGAAAAAACGCAGTGTTTATAATCCAGCCTCGAAAAAAAATGAAATTAGTAAAAATTATGTAAATCCTGCATGATGATGGTGATGCATTGTCAGATTTAGTAATGGCCAAAATATTAATAATCCTTAACAATGAGAAAAATATCACGAAAATGTGCAAAAATAAATAAGAATAGGTCAATTAGTGCTTATAAATTGGAAAATGCTGATCTTATCTTTTTTTCTAAACGCTCTTCATTGTAACTAAAGTTATCCCGATTTCTGGCTCCATTTGTCAGCAAAAAAAACAGTTTGGTCATCACTAAATTGCATACATCGGCCGGATTTATAAAATTCTACAAAGCATTTACATACAGGATGATTTTCATTCACCAATACTATTTATGATAATCAGGTCAAGGTTGTGGGGGTTTGTGTTATATGGAGGAGACTTTATACAGCTCCAGCTAGAGTACCACGCACACTCAAATCTTGTTCCAGTTCACTTAAAGTCTCTTAATGATATCTTCAATAACATCAGTAGTACTGCTGTTGCCACCCATATCTGGAGTCTTCAATTTACCTTCTCTCAAGTTAGCATCAACAGCTTCATAGATTTTACCAGCAGGTTCACTGTAACCCAAGAATTCCAACATTAATGCAGTAGATCTAATGGTAGCAATTGGGTTAGCAATGTTTTTACCTTCAATGTCTGGAGCAGAACCATGGCATGGTTCACCAATGACAAAGTCCTCCCCAACGTTAGCACTTGGCACAAGACCTAAAGAACCAACTAAAGCTGCAGCACCATCAGATAAGATATCACCATATAAGTTTGGAGCAACAATGACATCGAAAAGTTGTGGTTCACGGAAAAGTCTGTAAACCATTGAATCAACAATTTGATGGTTCAATTTAATTGATGAATATTTATCTAAATGATTGTTGTAAAAAGTTTCAATAGTGTCCTTGAATAGACCATCAGAAGTTGATAAGACATTAGATTTATGAGTAACAGTAACAGTAGATGATTTATGAATTGATGGGAATCCAGCATCACGTAATTGTTGACGTTGAAGAGCAATTTCTAAAGCAATTTTCCCAATTTTTTTAGAAGCAGTTTCAGTGATACGTTTAATAGCTTCAGCAGTTTTCAATCCAGTCAGTTCATCAATCAATAGTTTCTCTTCTTTAACATACAAATCTTCAGTGTTTTCTCTAACAATGACTAAATCAACAGGCCTATTTCCATCACCATCAACTGACTTAACTGGTCTAACATTAGCGTAAAGTCCCAATTTTTTTCTAAGAGCAACAATTGGTGACGAATAACCTTTAGTTTTATTAACTGGGGAACTCACTGCACCAAATAATGCACCATCACAACTGGACTTTAAAGTACTGACGGTTTCATCAGGTAAAGCCGTCCCAGTTCTCTTGAAAAGGTCAAACCCTGCTTCCAAATCAATAAACTTGAAATCTAAATTGTATTTCAGTGGTAAAGCCTCTAAAATTGCTTTACCAGCTGGAATAACTTCTTTACCAATCCCATCACCTGGAATTAACCCAATAGTAAGAGTTTTACTAGAGTATGATCGGGCAAAGTTTCTGACAAACATTGGTTTAAATCGTATGACAGTAACGATATTTCTTTTTCTTTATTTTATTTGTTTTCAAGTCATATAAAAACTTAAGCGGGTGAAAATTTTGAAGATCCAGAACTAATAGCGGAGTGCTCCGACAACGGAGCACGGCCGGGTATCGAACCGCAATTGCTTTTGGCGATTCGAATCGCTATCAATTGGGGAAAATCTATGAATATACAAATATCTGTGATAATTGAAGGTAAAATTTATTGAATTTTTGTAAAATTCAATATATTGTAACCTCTAATTGAGCCAGTTGGAGATCCAAAAAGCAGAAAATGGCAATAAAATGTGCACTTCGGTTTCCATTTACCAAAATCATAAAATTTCCAAATTGATATTTCATTGAGGAACAGCAAACAACTATGGTACCATAAATTCATTTTCTTGATTGTCATTACCTTATTGCGTTGGTATTAATCAGAGGAGTGATGTCTACAGAAAAGCAACACTCTATATCGCACACCTTGAAGACTAACAATATGCATGTTAACCAATATGCAGCTCACAACATGAATAATCTCATAGAAGTGTCAACCCAAATCGGACAATATATCATAAGATTAAAAGAAACTGAGAGAATGACAGAAGTTCTGAAGTCAAGAACAAAACCATTTAGAATCACCTGGTGAAATCTATTGCGTTGATGATAGATTTGCCTTTGATTATAAAATGTTACTACAGGCGAGTTGGCAGCCAATTCCTCAGTAACAACAAATTAGGATCGGCTCATATTCAAACGACTGAATGAATGGATTAAAGTTATCGGCAAACCTTTATAAAGAAAAAGAAAAGCATGATTCTTTTGATGGAACATTGAGAAAATCATGCAAAACTTGCCGCTAGAAAAATGAGTTTAGATACATAATAGAGGATGATAAAATTTATCGAATATCAATTGCTGATCGATACTCCACAAGACAGTGTGGCTTATCTCAACCAGGTGAAACAATTCCAAGCCGGGAATCGCCAGCTTTTGAATTGAACGATAATGTTAATCAAGCTAAACAAAAACGGAATAAAAACTCATTTTCTAAGACCTCACTGGTTGCAAATAATAACATCACATTTATGTGTGATATAAAATATTTTTAAATATTCTAATTGACATTAATTGCTTGGGAATTGTATAATTTACTTGGGAGTTCGTATGTGGATCGGAAAGTTAAACCATCAGGAGAATCTAGTTGCATTCCAACGTGAAGGCGGCTAATCCGTTTCGAAATTTGGAAAATATATAAATATCAAGATATAATGGGGTAATAATCTGGGATAAGGAGATTTATATAGAGTTGCTGAGTTTAACAGTGCCAGCTTAATTTTGAAGCAATCAACATAGCAGCTTCTAGTAAGTGATGAGTTGCCGTTAATTTTTTCCAGGACTTAATGAAAAGAATTGATTTGCCATTAATGGGTTCTTTTTGGCAGCAGGACTGAGTGCGTTCTGCAAACAAGCTGCAGTTGCGAAAACGAATTATTTATGAAGTCCATGTGGACGTTGATGAGTGCTCCGAAGAAAATAAAGACGGGACGAGTACGAGGATGAACCGATTGATATTTCCTATTTCAGCGATCGAGATACAATAGAGAATGAAATTACTGAAGCCCAAGAATATTTCCAGGAAAAATTTCGAGCAATTCACATTGAAAACACTACGAAAACCATCCCAGAATCATTAGAGAGAAAAAAGAAGAGGCCGAATGGTAGCGATTATACAAAGAATTCCACTGCAGAATCATTAGAAAAAATAGGAAGGTGCAAAGCAATAAACCGATAATAAACGAGAAGGGCCACCAAACAAGGAACATTAATATTCACTTCCAAATAATGAAGTCATTTATAATTTAAAGGAACTATTTCAACTAAAAGCAAAACAATTTTCCTTCCTGTGAAAGTTCCAGAAGATTATGAAAATGTCCTGAACGGCAGCTTTCAACTTGGAGAAATGAAATTGAATGCACCACCACAATTTGGGATCACATTGTTCACAACAGATTGGAGAATTTCAATTGATGTTAATGATACCTTCTGCCTTCATAGGCAGCAATTCAAATTAGTGAAATACATTGTGTAGGATCAATGAATAATGCGCCATGATATTTTTTATATTTTTTAAGGGCAATTGAATTAGTGGTATGAAATTTTTCTGTAGATTCAGTTTGACAGTTGCATATATCTGCATTTTAATTTCTCTTAGCTTTTCTCAAACCAGGTAGGCAAACAAACGGCTATGGACTCTCGTTCAGTGAAAACGTCAAGCGAAGCCCCATACAGAAATTAGTTACAGAAAGGATTTTGACATTGTCTCCTGAAATTGTGATCAATTGAACTACAATAATTCTATCAGTTCAGAAGAAGAGGTCATGCTCGTCATCTCTTCTGATGATGAGTACCAGACTTGCAATAAGATTATGTGTATCAAGTCAACACGGAAATCTGATAGTGATTGTCATTGAGCCAAATGGCGTAAATAACCAAAATCAGTCCAAACAGTCCAGAGATATTCCCAAGAATCTATACTATAACCAGCTCAGCGTTAAGCACAATTTGACTATAATTGAAGTTACAAGAAAATTGACTGGCAAAATTAGTGGCGGATTCTGGTTGGAATTATACACAAGCAAAACCAAAACATGGAGAAAAGTACAGTTTTGCGCCCTGGAACCTGAAGTCTGAAAGTGAAAGAAGCTGTAGAGATTGCCTTTGCAGATAGAGTGAAAATTTTTCTTGTTCTCAAATTTGCAATTTTATTCCAATTACGTCTGAGATTGATGGTGAATAACAATTGAGATTCCAGCAATTGGACTCATCAATTTGACTGCGGATAAATTCCAGCTCTCAATTGATAACAACAATTGTATTCTTTGTGAGTATAACAAATACAAGGACCGTTGATAAAAGCCTAGAATAAATAATATGATATGTAAATATGAAATTAATAGAGAGAACCTTTTCTTTATATGTGTACCTTAGAAAAATGTCATTCTTGGCTTGTTATCGATTTTTTTGAGGGCCTGTGCACCACCTACCCCATTTTCCGTGTCCAAAATGATCTGCGCTCTGTAATTAAGGATGCTGCCTCAATACGTTTTAAGGATGGATAGCAAAAAAATTTTCACATCTGCGAAACGTGAAAGAAGTTCCAACAACATGAAGAGAAAAGCCAACACCAAGGGCAATATGGTTAAAAAATCATCAGCGGAAAATATAAGGAAAGCGCCGCGATTAGTTAAATTAAATGCAATCGTCGAGGAGGTGGCAAATAAAAATAAATTTGGCCTTCCAACTGATGGGGTTCTGATCTCCGACAAAGACAGCGACGACGATGAAGCTCCCAAGGTTGATCCATCTGAAGTGTTCAATATGTATAAAACTAAGAATAAAAAACGACAAGATACTAAGCCTGTTCCAAGGAGCAATGGTAGTAGTAGCTACAATAACATCAACGATAATCCTGGATTTAATGGCGATGTGCTTGACAATATGAGAACGATATTCGTGCCAATTAAAGTTCCTACAAATTACGATATTTTTGTTGAGAAAGTTTCCCGAGCAGAAGAAAATAATAATTTAACATTTATTGTTAACACGAAATTTAGAATTGTTGAAACATTTAAGGAAAAACCACGAGCACCATCAGAAAACAAAACTGAAAACTTCAAGGCTAGACAAAAACCAATATCCAATGAGCCACCTGCTATCGCTGAAAATGTTTCTGGATTTCGCAATAGATTAGAAGGAACCGTGAAAGATAGTTATGATAATGATGGTGAAATGGAATGTCTTTCGTGCAAGATTCGTCATTCTTGCAGATGGATTAAATTACCTTGGAATAAAAAAAGTCTACAAAGACTTTGCAACAATTGCTATTATCGATACCACGACTGGTGTACTAGATGTGGAGTTTGCAATTTCATTCCATTAATGATGGTCAGGGAAGGAGAGTTGATGGAAAGGTTATTGTCTATTGGAGTTACTGGAATTACTATTAAAGAACTTGAAGAGGCGTTTGAAGAGAACAATTGTATCCTTTGTCAAAATGAAAAGCAAGGAACTTTGATAAGGGACCCAGCAAATGGGAAAAATCGTGGTGCTAGAGTTAAAAAAGCTGAAGAAATGAAGGAATTAGGTGTGAATAAGCGAAGCCATACCGCCGGTTTCGGTACACTCAGAAACGAAACCGGTAAATTTATTGTCAATGACTATGTTAAAAATGGTAATAATGTTAATGATGGTAAAGTTTCCAATAAAGAAACAAAGGCTAAATTTGCGAAAGAGACAACCAAGGGTGAAATTCTGAAGGAGGCTACTAAAGGTAAAATTGATACTAATGGTAAAAAAGTTGAAGCCAGAGGTAAAATTAATAAATACGAAACCAAAGGTAAAATTGCCAAAAATGAAACTGTTAGAGAGATAATCAAAGAGAAGGCTCTCAAGAATGTGTCGATTCGTAGAGGACCGGCGAGAAGCGCTAAAAGAAAAGTAGCCTCATAGTTGAAGGGTTTTGCTTTATGTTGTTTTAGTTTGTTTTATTATATTATATTTGCTATCTTTTAATTATAAATCTGAATTTGATTTATCGTTCTTCATTTGCTAATTTTTCACGCGTAACTTATCCTGCTAAGTGATGCAAGTTGGTGCGGGGATCATTGAAAAACAGCTTTAATTTTTATATTTTCTTTTTGTTCATTTTATGTTTTTCGACGGTTCACCATCTGATAGTCAAAAATGAGAGTGAGTCTGAGGATGTACCAAATTCGCAAAATGATGAGAACTTGGAATTAGGAAAAAGCCAAGGATGGAGTTAACGAATCTGATAAAGCAGAGAATAACAATAATATCGAAAACCAGGATAACAACGAAGAGGAGGATGGTAATGAAGATGATCTAGATAATGAGGATGAAGATGACGGCGAAAGAGATAATGAAGTTGGCGAATATGATATTTATGGAGATTGCAATATGCCCTCGGCTTCTTACGGTACCATGGCTTCTCAAATGCTTCAACACTTTATCCGTAGTGGATGATTCAAAGAACTGGAGAGCATCAACGCAATTCAATCTTCGTGTAGCACAAGTGAACCGATTGACCATTTGAACAATTGTCACTGACTTTCATAACTCCTAGAGTACTAGGATACGTGTTGACCATCGGCAGCAGAAGGGCGACTCAAAGAAGTCAGATTATTGGAAAAGTTGAATAGAATCAGGTTAATAATAACGGTCGCGCGATGCATGTCATTGAGACCCAGCTGCCCCAATCCAATAATTGACTTCTTTGAGTCGCCCTTCTGCTGCCGATGGTCAACACGTATTCTGTTTATTAATTGACTATAAAGCCCGGACACTCTCATATAATAATTTGCTGCTGAACTCTAGCTTTGCAAAGATCGATTTATCTACTTTTCAATCAACTCCTTCAACACAACCCGTGGTTGGAACTAATGATTATGCTTAGCTTGTCAGGCACGCTTAAGCAGTTGTCGTAATGGAGTTTTGTGCTTTGGAATGGAAATATGAGCAAACTTGCAGTATTTGTTGTGACGTTTTCTTTAGGCAAAGAAAGCGGTGCTCTGTTGCAATTTTGTTCCGAGAAAACTGAAAAGTACAGTGATAATATTAAAAGTGGTAAGGTGAATGAAAAATTTAAGTTTCAATGAATTTTATGAAGCATTTCGAATAAATAATTATTCCCTATGCCAAGACAAAGAGAAGGGAACCTTTCTACTCAAAATCCATGACAACTCGATTTTTGTCTGTTTCTCTGGAAACGAAGTACCATATGAAATAATATAACTTTTTGAATTGCTTCATTTAGATGGCACTTGCAACCTACGCAATGTAACCTTTTTCTAATATGTATATTACGATTATAATAAGTTAGTGAACTGAATACAAAATCTTAAATTTACTGCTCTCAGAATATATATGGTATCAATGTCAAAGTTGCAGTAGTATATCAGGTTGAAGAGAGGGGTCACATAACATTTGTCGTTGATACTGGTCACAATGATTCCAATAGGTTGTTATCCACCGAACAATTGATAGTTATTCATTAAAAGAATCTATTTGTTCAGAAAGTGGGCGGGCAACGTCTAAGATGCTTCTGGGTAAAATTAGAGATTTCCATTTCATATTAGAAGACCCTAGCTACAGTTTAGAAGACATGGCTTTTGGGAAAGCGTGCAGAATATATGCATGAATTGCTTTGCTATTCAGGTCCCCAAAAATATAATTTACAATTCAAATTTTTAATTTTCTTCCAAACAGGATAGCAATATCAAGGAGATACATGGGCTTTGTATTAAAAAAAATTGGAATTAAATGTAATGGAAGGACATTACTACGTTCCTTCGATGATGGAGATCTTATCTTATCTGAAGTCACCGTAAAAGCGACTCTAGTGACCAACAAGGAGAGTGCTACGGAAGAATGGATGAAATTGAAATTAATAGTCAAGGGATTATAGCACATGAAGGTTGGGGTGTATTTGATCGTTCTAAATTTTTAGCTGCGTATTTAGGTGCTATTTGACAATATCTTAGCGATTAATGTTGATTGTCGGCGCTTAATTGCGTATATAAAGCCAACCGCGCTTCTCTAACTTTTTTTCTCGTTCTATTTTCAGAAACTTCGACACACATCAATTATCAACTTAGTTGCTGCAAATTTTGTAATGAAAAATTTTACAATGGCTTTGTCAGAACCAACTATCCAAAGAAGCAAACCAACTGTTGGGATTAGCCGGTTATTGGTCAACAATGGGAAACCTCTAGCTGTCAATGGCGCTAGAAGTTATGTCCTCCCACCTGGCGCTAACGAAACCACTTCAGATGAAGATGGGGAGATGGAACAGGCAGATGATCATGATGACATTATTGAACTTGATATTTTTAATTCAAGTACAGATAGACTAAAAGATCAACATTTAGAAAACGAAGCGCCCAGGAACACCAGACAGGATTATGACATGGCGGATGAGTTTGAAATTTTGTCGCCTGTCAAATATGATCTTCAACGCCTGGGGAGAACCTACAGTCATTTTGGACATGTTGAATGTTATTCATGCAAAACTACTCAAGCCACAATTTGGACATCGTTGCCCTGGAATGAAACTAATGAGGGTTGTCTCTGTTTCAAATGCTATTACAGATTCACTTTGTGGGAAACCAGATGTGATGTTTGTGGGTTTATTCCGTTGATGCATTTATTAGAAGAAGAATTGATTGAAAATTTGATTGATACGGGAATTAAAGATCTTTCATTGAAAAGGCTTCGTGACGCTTTTTTCAATAATAATTGCATTTTATGTGAATATGAACACCTAGGAACACTAGTTAAGGGTCCTCCAATTAGAGAAATTTCTAAATATTATTTCTAAAAGAATGGAATGAATGATTCCTGCTAATAATATCTTTTGGTGTGGTGTCAAAAATGCGGCTCGACGCGCGCTGGCCTAAATTATTTGAATGTTCTTTTTTCGTTTGCTTTCATTTTCATTTTTTTTATTTTAAACACGGAATCTGCCGCTGCACATACTTTTTAAAAGCAAGCAATCAATGAAATCAAACGACGACTTATACATTGAAATTCCCGTTGTGAAAGAGATTTTGACCTCTATAAGTGGTGATATTTCCCTGAACAAAGTGAGGAATGGCGTTGAGTTGACTGCTCGTGATTTAAGTACCAGTGAAGGGGAGTCCGATAATGATGACTGTAACGAGGAAGACGTTGATAATGATGATAATGATAATGATGAAGGCGATGATGATGAAATCGTGGATCTTGATCTTAATGAGTTGGATCAAAGCAAGTTTATTGATGATCGCCAATTACAAATTCCCACTCTCAATGTAACCGAAGTTTTGAAAGCCATTGCAGTTAATCTTAATCTGACGAGTGAAGTCAAATGCGGTAAATTAAAAGATGGCATCCATGATTCACAGGAAAATATCGGGAAAATTCCCTTGACTTTGGCAATTCCCAAAATGTACAAGAATAATCAGGTTGTGAATGTTTATTCAATGGAGAATCAGGGGCGACTTATGTTTGTCATTGATACTGGTCCAATAAAATTGAGACAACTGAAGCCAGTTTCTAAAATGAAGACTGAAAGCAAGCTAGCCAGTGGACGACGCTATATGTTGAGAAGTAAATTAAATATGAATCAAAACAAATTGACTGATCATACTGATAAATATCCCGATCCACTGTTGTGCTTATCTTGTCGTATATCCTTGAAGCTTACTAGTAACCCGAGGTATGTTCCTTGGTATAGACTAAGCGAGTACAGGATTTGCAAGAATTGTCACCTGAGATGGTCTTATCATGGTCATCATTGTCGGAAATGTTATTTAGTTCCTACAATAAGTGTCAACAACCTGGCATTGAAGGCTAGATTGATAGAGAGAGGTAGAAAAGATTTCAGTACAAGTGCTTTTAAAGATGCATTCGAAAAGAGAAATTGCGTTTTATGTGAAAATCAGGAGGGGGGAACATTGGTGAAGGACTAGGGATCCAAGGCATACTGGCAAAAATTCAAAGTTGTTGTTATGGATATATTGTTATTATTAATGGGTAAATTGATCAAATAGCAACACAACTAAAACGAATAACACAATTGAACTGAACGTATAACCCAAAATGAAGAGATTGAGGTACCCAAATTATTGGATTCAGGCTGCTCAGGTTAAACGATCTTAACTGAGAGGTAATATTTCATTCAAGCATAGCACAATTTTTTGTTATGATGCACAGCCTAGCTACAATGCACGAGAAAATAAGAAGTTTCGAGTTAGGTACAATTTGCAAGATATTATTGATTTACCAAATGAATTTTGATGATGATTTCCAAATTTTTAATGATACAAATATAAATATCATAGATTTTCTTTTTGTATTAATTATGATTCATTGTTCCACTCTTGGCAATATTTGCCTGATCCTACCTGTAAAGGCCTGTCACATTACTGAAAAACATTCGCAGTTAGCATTCACGTGAAAAGAAACGAACAATTCTGAACATTCAATAAAAGTTAACCAATTCCCTTAGTGACACAATTCATAAACCAAAGCCCGACATCAAGCATTTAGCGGCATGAAGAGATGAAGATTTTTTAGTCACAGTTTGACGAACAATAAAAATAAAGTCGAGAACGAAGACAGCAGTGACGAGGAAAATGATATCATTGATATTGATAGGTCTAATCAAGATGCTGAATATTCATATCCCAAGCGAATTTGCAAGCATATATTAATGGGATCGGGAATACCGTATGCTGGAAAATTAATCCAAAGGGGAAGGGGAGTAGTGGTTAAAATGCTTGTTGTGCAAGTTTCCATTGGTGTCAGTTATTTGTCCCTGGGATAAATGAAGCAATCAAGGAGTGTATCAAAACTGTTACGACAGATCCAAACACTCGCATACCAGATATAAAATTTGTAAATTTGTTTCCATATTTCAATGTCCCAGAGGTAAACAACACAGAAGATTTGATGCGGCTGGAATTGGTGATACCGTGGATTTTCCTGGGATTTCCTATAAGGGTGAAATGGCTCGTTATCGATATGAGCAAACCGGGACTTCCTTAAACCATTCGAAATCAGTGAAAACAGCGAAGCACTGAAAAGAGAAACATCATTAATTGATATATGCTATATGCAATTATTAATGAGAAAAAGTGGATTATTTGGGGTGGCATGTATTGAGGGAACAATTTAATTTCCTTGATTGATCGCGTTCAACTTTTCAGTGAATTTTTTTTATTTCTTTCTGTTTAACTTTTAAACAAAGGAAAGGCGACGTATCAAATCACGTAGTTAACCAACAAGTATCGCCGGCTAAGCTACGCGGAGCATTCACTTTTTCGGAGTATGCCATCCCTAGTGATTGTGACAACGAAGCTTGCGATGATGAGGAAATTATTACTCAGCGACATGGTTATTTCAAATATAAAATAGTGGGAACTGCTGACAGGACGAGCAAATAAATCAAAGAAGCTAATTGTGATGCTGAAAGTGTTTCATTTTCTGTATTGTTCGTGAAAATTATAATTCTCAATTTACTGAAATGCAAGATGCCAATTGCATGAAACATTGAATGTTTGTTGTTACAGCCAAAACCAATTCTGATTGTTATAGCCCGCCCGAGAGCCATTTATTCATAAATTGCTATCTTCGGCTCGACATGAAGATAGTGAATTTGAGTATTGTCGCGGACGATTCGAGGGTAGTATCCGTTGCCTTGAAACTCCTGCAGCGTTGAAATGATTTGGTAAGGGTTGCAATCAAAGATATGTCTCTTGATACACACTATGTCGTGTTTGCAACTTTGTTTCATTAGTGACTATAAAGAAAGGTGAATTGAAGAAAAGATTGGCAGCGATCGGGACAAAATTAAAGGGATTGACCTAATAATTGTATCTTATGTAAGGATGAACAGTTGGGCATTCTAACTAGTCTGAAGACCCCGCTACCTAGATCTAATCGAAGGCAAAGAAATGGCACAACGGAAAGAAGAGCTAAATTCAGTTGCAATAAATATTGGCCTACAGCCTATCTAATACATAAAGCGTTTGATTTTTGTAAGACCATACAACGAAAAGAAAATCAATTAGACTCGAAGTCAGATTATAAATTTTCTCTACTTTTTGGTCTATATCTATTTAAATTTGCATTAACCATTGCGTTTGCTAATCCTGAATATTCTTCGTCAAATCTCTACATGCAAGTCGCTTGTCGAAATATTTACAAATCCCGTAGTCTTACTGATTGAAATTTTTTGAACTCGGAAATGGCATTCTTTGTTGTGGTCGTTCCCATTGGGGTAAATGACTTATAACGTTGCGAAATTTGTTTGATCCTGATAGCGTAATCAGCTCTATCATTGGTAGCTCCGGCGCCATTGCAATATCTGTGGGAACTTTTTTTTAGTAACAATGCTATTCATCATTTCAGGATTTTGGAAAAATACAGCATATGTAGCTTTTGTCAATATTTTCTTTTAATCCCACTCCATGAACGTAACCGTGTAGTAAATTTGACTCTGTTCGGCCATTATCAGAAATAAATCTGACACACGAAACTAACAACATACAAATAATTAAAATATTCATTTTATTAGGTCGAATTTTCTTCACTTTATGATTGAAAACTGTGGATATATGCCTGGGAGATTCTTCTATAAGCGCGACAATTTTTGATTGTTTTTTTTTGAAAGCACTAGTGAATGGTATAATCAATTGGGAAATCTTACCAAAATTGTAAAAGACTAAATAGTCTAACCATAAGGAAAGCCGTGCAAGTTCACTGGTATGAGATTCAAATCTGCACAAATTAGAATTAAAATCGCACGAATTTAATTTATTGCTAACTGTGGGAATATCATATGCATTGAAAATTATTTTTTGTGCGACTCCATAAACTCTCGAAAGAGATTCGAATCAAAATTGCCTCATCACTTAAAATTCATTTTATTATTTCTATTGATTTTAATTCATTTAATGAGGATGTTGGTTATTAGAGACAAAAAATCATTACCGATGGCAGTAGATGGTACCACACGGCCTGGTTTAATAGTCTCAGAAAGTGAATATGAGAGCGATGAAAATGAGATCATCGAAATCGGCGAATATGATTGCGAAACTGAGGAAGTTTCTGAATATAATAAAGAATCTAATGGCAACACTCACAATCAATTAAGAAAGCTGTCAGTGACTTTTTTAACATCAAACTCTGACATTCAATTACACAAAGTGCATCAAGTGATGAAAGAAGGTTATCTTATGCTTGTCATTGAAACTATCAATTCCAACTCCCAAAGTTCCAAGGATCAGCAGTTATATTGTTTATTGAATGATCCAGGAAACAATCAACCTTCGGGCAAAGTTGAAGCATTGGAAATTGTCGATTCCAAGACGAGTACTGCTGCTGCGAGATCCACTTTGCCATATAAACACGGCCATAATGACGATCATGAGCGCGAATGTCACTCCTGTAAAACTCATTTTTCTACGAAATGGTATTCATTACCTTGGGCAACTGATGAGAATTATTATATTTGTGATAGCTGCTACCTCACATTTATGAAGTTTTGGACACGTTGCAATGTTTGTGATTTAGTTCCTAGACAGCAATTACGCGATGGGAATTTCAAAACAAGAATGATTTCTTTGGGGTTTACTGGATTGAATAACAGGGTACTTCAAGAAGCATTCAAGAAAGGTAATTGTATCTTGTGTGAAAAGAAGCATCAAGGAACATTAGTTACATTGGATCATTCAGATAGATCAAATGCCAAGGCCTCAAGGAGAGCAAAGTTAGGGGACAGAATTAGTAAAGCATTAAGATCTAGAACTTCTAAGAAATTGAAAACCAAATCATTTTAAATTTTTTGCTGTCTTATATATATCTTTTTTTATTGCTTCTTACAATTTTTGTAGTCCATATCACGCATGTCGAACTTGTTAATTTAAAAGATACCAGTAAAGGGGAAACAATGATCTTAGTTGGGATAGTTTGTGAGGCCCACTATGGTTGACAGGTAATAAATTATGGGTCGGCACATTGAAAAAATTAAGGAAATTCTACAAAAATCGACATTCAATTTTTGTACCTGAATCAAGAACCTCGGATTCAGCGAGCATTACACTGGTATACCCTCAAAATGAAAATAAAGACGCTGAGTGCCAAACAATCAAGATCAATTGAAAAACTTTCTTTTTCATTTTTTAACCTAAACAGTCACAGCCAGCATATATGAGATAGAATGTTGGCATTAGGTGTCAATGGTTTGGACAATTCAAAACTTCATGATGCTTGGCGGAGGAGTAATTATATGGTATGCGGAAAAAATCATTCCGACTCTTTGGTAACATTGCCATGATCTGAAAGACATAGAATTACTAAGCTGAAAGAGAGGTCAATGAATCCAAAGATATCATATTTCTATTAGTCATGCAATACAATGTCAATTAGATGTATTACTTAATCTAACTAACATTAATTCATTTTTGCAGAATTTGATTTATTCTCGCAAATTCGCCGCATCTAATCAAATGTCTCTCACCCCTTAAAATCAATTCTCAGTGTTGGGCCTTCCTAATATATTCTAATTTAATAATGGCATCGTATGGCTCATGTATGTTTCCTTACTCAAACATATAGTCTTCAATAGAGGTAAATCTTCCTTCCCTGACACAGCGAGTAATATGCATTTTGGGATGGTTAAAGTCTGCTAATTGAAATCCATTTAAATAAGTTGTTCTGGGAAAAGCTTACGATTGAATGAGCTGTGGAATGGGATCCTATCCTTGACATTTGCTGATCTTTACTTAAAAACCATTATCATGAATTGTGTTAGAGGTGAGCAAGCCTGGCAAGTTGGTATTACCTTACATTTCAATAGCAGCGATAATCAAGAAAGAAAGAAATTAAATGGCGAATTAATCACTAAGGTTCTTAACTAAATAGTTTACGACAAAATACACGTTAAGTTTGCCTTGTCTTTTTGAAGTAGCAAGGTGCCGTTCGCCTTTTGTGAAATGGATATTTCTTTCATGCATGTCAACGTTTTTGGCGCCGCCAGTGAAAAAAAAAAAGACTTTATTTCTTGTCTTTTTTAGTGGATGAATAATGAAAATTTACACAAGTGTTTTCAATATTCGGCCCATATCCTTATAAATAAGCACCTGAAATAATCTTTTGAAATGATTGAGAATAATAATTATTATCAAATTTTTGCTTAGCGAAGTATTGGTATCAATGGAATTGAGCCGGCCGTCGTTTCAGATCAAAGATATTAAAACCGCTAACAAGACAAACATCGTGCAAGACGAATATGGCAACTGCCGTGAAGAGGTGTGAAGCTGACGATGATGAGGATGATCTAATTGATATTCATGAATCTGATTTCAACGCTGTGCGATCAATAAGCGTCAATACTTGCAGCAAGAAACAAGATATTCACAAATACATTCTCGTTGCTTCAGATGAATCAAAATGCTTATCTTGTAAAAGATGCAAACATAAACGTTGGCGCTTTGTACCTTGGGATAAAGAAAGCGATGATCGGCTTTGTTCCATTCTGTTCTGAGAGATATCGATGGAGACTTCTTCGATAAATAATTTGCAATAATGTTCCAGTTCAGCTGCTCTCCAATGCAAGAGAGTTAAGAGTGAAGTTGTTGGACAGAGAATAAACCTTGACCGACATTATCTTGCTAAGACTCTTGCTAATTCTGATTGTGCTCTATTTGAGGATAATTTCAGAGGACCTCTTCTACAAGATTGATCAAAAGAAATAAGTATCTTTTTAATCTTGACGATTTGGGGCTACTTTCACGTTTGATAGGGTGCAACAATAAAAGGGCGAGCGGGAGAAAGTGCAGGATAAAATTTGACACTTTTACTTGTTTCAATAAAAAAAGTCAATTATAGGTCAAGAGACAAAGATTTCATTTAGATGTTTTCTGCATGTTATGATAATGGCGAAGGATTGTTTATCAAGAAATTGATTGTTATTAAACGTCAGGATCATGGTTACGAATGTACCTGGCGTTGGGAATCAAGAAGGGATTGAAAAAGATAATGAAAATGAGGAGGAGGAAAATAGTGAAGATGAGATCATTGATATGGATATATCTGAAGTTGACATTTTTCGATTCAAGCGAAACACTATTCAGATTAAGACTGAAGATGGCCCGGCTCCGCTGAGCACCCAAAGTTTCTGATGTGGATGATGATGATGATGATGATGATGGCAATGATAACGATGAAATACGGCTAATTGGAATTAAACCTACTGCATCGAGCTTAGATGGAGTGCTACAAAATACTGGAATTTTTAGACATAGGTTAGCCGGTATTGGTCTGAGCAAATGGGCAATAACTGATCCTGACCTTGACGAATGGGAGTGTCTCTCATGCAATACCAGGAAGAGTTGTGGTTGGTTTGCTGTTTCATGGGATAAAGATAATGAAGATATCAGAGTTTGCAACACTTGTTATTATCGATTTAGACTGGTTGGGCTTCGATGTCAAGTTTGCAACTTGATTGCCCTGGGGAAAGTAGTGGGTGGTGAATCAAAAGAGAGATTGCTGTCCATTGGAATTACCAGTCTCACTAACAGGGATCTTATTGCCCGGCGTGCGATGAAATGCATTCTTTGCAGGGACAAGGTCAGGAAAACTTTGGTGAGATAATAATATGTTAAAAAGATAGATCATATAATATATAGTTTATATATTATATAATATTATATAAGTTGCTTACCATTGGTGGCCATGGTAGTTGACAGCTGAAATGAGATGGAATCTGAGATGGCATATAAATTAAGCAGAGTTTTCAATTTTGCAAAAAGCTTCTTAGCCACCTACCAGGATGAAATGTGATCTGGATGTTCTGTTGATGCCATAGTAAGCAAGAAATTGCTTGTTGTCAATCGTCAAGATCATGGATACGAACAAACGGAAACGAGCACGCCAAAATATAAAGAAGATAGTGATGATGGCAGCAAACACGAGATTACTGAGATTGATTCAACTGAATTTGAGTTGGTAAACATTCGCAGGTTGATAATAACGGGATGTAATTGCCAACGATGACGTTGAAGTCTTCAAGCACAAATGGTCATGGTTTGTGTTGCTACTTGGGAGGATGAAGTCGATACTTGGGAATGTATCTCTTTGCAAGACGAAGAGTCCTGTCTGGCATATTGTTCCTTAGGATAGATAAGATTTGTGACCCTTCTTATCTAAGCATATGACGAGTGAAGACTGGGTATCATATTTTAACTTCATTACATTATTCAGGCTTTTCAAGTCAGAATTAAAAGAAAGATTGAAGATACAATATCAAAGGAATCGATTCTAATGAATTGTAGGGCAAGATCTTCCACTTGAAGAACTATGATTCTCCTTTAAAGTTTGCCGATTATAACAAGATTGTCGTCGTGGCTAACATTCTTGATAACAAAGTTCTTGAAGTCACTCGCAGCAAAAATTTTGTCCGCTGTGGGATAAGATTAAGGATGCCTTTATTGAAAATGGCCTCGACTCTTTCAGATTTGCCGCTGTCAAGAAAATTGAGCAGTCAAGAAAAGCAAGCCATGCTAGACGTTATTACTGTGACAAATCATTAATGTATATTTTTATCTAGTAATTATAGATGTGTGATGCCAATTTTTTTTATTTTGATAATTTTCTTAGTAAAATTTCACTTCTCCCAACCAGCCACTCGCTAATTTCTTTCTTGACTCTTTCCAAATAATGGATCAATTCGGCCACCACGACCTCATTATCCATTGATCTACTGAAATCGAATCGATCAGAAGCCATTGTCCAAATTTTCGATGCTGAGGTTTTCGTTTGTCGTTTTAATAATCTCTGGTATGCCGAGACGAATTTTTTCATCATTAAAGTGTTAATCTTCACGTTTGGTTTTCCCAAGTTATCAATAAATTGTCTAGTTACCATTTTCAAGTTTTTCAAATCCCAACCATGGTCGTCGTTGTCAATGTTGAATTCTGTAAACCCACTAAGAATTTTCAGATAGTTCAAATTATGTAACGATTGTTGAATGACAGCTGTGTGATTAATAAGATGGATCATTTCAGAAACTGATTTGAATGGATATCCTTGGTTAACATAGTAGTCGATAAATAACGACACAATGTCATGAGTTATAGGGATCTTGTAAATGAAAACTGGGTCGTCTTTTGCTTTAAGCAAAGAGAGGGTTTTGTTCTTCTTGTCGTCAATGGCACCATTATATGTCGCACCTTCATTGGTCATTTCAATTAAATGATTTAAGATAATTTTGGCGTTGCTTATGTCACGAATTTTGAGTAGATTCTTAATTATGTTATTCGTTAAATTGCAATCTAGAACCACTGGCAACCCGGGCAAAAGATTCATCAAAGAAAGAAACTTTTCTTGGTCCTCCTGACTTGTGAAATAATTCATCATTAACGAGACAGATATAGAATCTGGTGAAGTCATCTGTTCTAGTGTACTACAAATAAGTCGTTGATCATTGGCTCTTATGGCTCCTTTAAGTAATATGTTCATTGATGAAGTGTCCTTGCTAGTAGTCATGTTTTCTAGTAATTTGGAGTAATCGGCAGCTAGAGCTGTTTGGAAAGCAGGGGACAAATATTGCCAAAGTAACAACATGTGGTTGATCTCTTTTAAGGTTAATGGGATCTCTGATTTTATCAAGTCTCTTAAGATTTTGAAATAATTTAGAATGAAAGCTTGTCTAAGTGAGGACTTATTGGTGATTAAGTATCGTATATCTATTTTCATAAACACAGCAATGAAATCTTCCAAATGAGACAGCTTAATATGGTCTGGTCTTGGAATAGGCAAGTTCAAATAGTTCTGGAAAACCTCGGAGAAGTATTTCAAGTTAATAAAATCTTGATCTTTTATCGACGGGAGACCTCCACCACTTCTCCAATGATGATGATTAGAATTGTTGATCGTGTTGTCTGAATAAAGAGTATTGATGAAAAGCAAATAACGAGACTGGTCGTAGGTTGAAATTAGGTCTAATTTTGGTAAATTTTTCCTCTGAGCTTTAATGGCGTCACGATTTTGATTTATTATTGATAATCGATTGACTTGTGAAATTAATGATCGCTTTTCCACTGGGTTCCTGAGGTTAACTTGGATATTTTGCCTGGCGGCATAGCGATGAAGGTAATGATCTAGGGCCTTGTCAATGGTATGAAACGGTTTTAGCGCTTTGTGATTGAACAATTGGTCAATCACCTGGGTTAAAACCATTGGGCGTTATATTATTGTAACCTCAGTGATTCGATTTTCCAGAAAAAAAAAAACTTTCAATTTTTACCAGATGCATCAAAAATGTCGTGCGCCAAAATCACAATCTACGGAAAAAAAAAATCATTATTTAAATGAACGTTTATTCTATTTACAAAATTATTATAATACAACTTCTTGAGTTGCGCCACCTTCTTGTTCCTCTTCTCCACCTTCATCGCCAAATGCTTTTGATCTTGAAGCTCTGAATTTCTTAGTTTCTTCAATTGCTGAATCTCTCCATTTTTCAATAACTTCTTGTTCTTTGTTGAACCCATATTCCAAATGACTCAATTTAAACGATGCACCAAACAAACTAGCTTCTTCTTTGCCTACTTGAACTTCTAGTTCTCTTTTCATTTTAACTTGATAATATTCATATCTAGCCTGATTATAACTTTCTTCCAAAGATTTCTTATCATTTTTCAAAATATACATGGTTCGTTGTACCACTGATTCACCATCTAATTTCTTGTTTAATTGAATTATAGTTGACCAATCCTGCTTTTTAAAATCATCACCAGAATTTTCCACCAAGACTTTTCCGTCAGCAAGTTCCCATGGATGTTGTTGATAAAATAATTGACGTAATTGATCTTCAAAATATTTAAGCTTAACCGGCTGATAAATATCTAATTTACTACGCTTAACTCGAGTGCTGTACAATTCAGCAGTGTCATCGTATTTGAGGAAATTTTCACTATTTGTTGTGCTTTTCAATTGCGATTTCTTTTGACGAATAAAATTCTTGATTGGGGGATTAGCAGCAACAACATTGTACCATACTGGAGTCTGATCTAGCACTCCTGACTTAAGGTACTGTCCTGTTCTCTCCAATACTTCTAAAGGCTTAGTTTGAAGTTTCATGTCTGCACATATTATGAATTATTGTATCGTGAGTGATATCATTTTGAAGAATTTTTCAATATTGGAAGATTCGGTCAGGTGACCATTTTTTCTACATCGCGCGCCGCTTAGCCAATGAAAATCAAAAAATAAAAAATAAACCTAAAAAGAACTTCTTCTTACTCTAGACAAAATAAAATAAAACTAATCAATTATGAACGATCCTTGGGCTAGAAGAGAAGCTTGGAGATACACTGGAGCATTCACCAGAGCTAATAGATTTAAAGGAGCATTTCCTGGGCTTGGATTAGGGGTTGGTGCATTTGTTGTTTACTGTATTGCTGAAAAATTCTTATCCAAAGAAGAAGAACACAAGCCTCACCATTAAACAAAAAAGCAATAAAATAATGAAAAAAAAAACACAAAGAAACATGACAAAAACATTAACGAATTATATATTTATCTTTTTTATATGATACAATGACATTCTAAATTTCATTTTGCTGCAATTAGTTTACTTTGTATAACGGTATCTATTGATTTCAACATGTCTGATTTTTCTTGAATAATTTGATTCAATTTCTTTGAATCTTCCGTTAATTTTGTAATTTTCTTTTCGTAAAAACTGATTGCATCTGGCCCAGATTTCTCAATGAAATAACCAGTTCCAACATCACACAAGAATTTATCAGGGTTTATGATTCTACCAGGCACGTACAATGATGAAGTTAATGGTACCAACAATTGTTGTTTTTTTGCGCCATCCTTGCTGGAAATTTCCTTGATGTTGAGAATGTTTGACTTGAATTTGGCAACTGCGGTGTTGAGCGCTGTTAAAGAGTAAGTGAATTGTTGCAATTCATTCTCAGTTTCCCTCTTGAAGGTCGCTAGTTGATCTATTTGTAAATCTTGTAATTTAATGTTCTTGCTCATTATAGAATCAAATCTTTGATGTCTGTTTGTTCGCCTCTGTCAATGCTGATTGATTTAAACATCAGTGGGAAAGAAGAAAAATCGAGTTCTTCATGTATATGGGGTTCTGGGACCCCCATTGAATTTTAGGGTAAAGTCTAGCCCTGTTACAAGTTTTTGGATTATTTTTGTGAAATCATTACCAAGTGCTAACTAGAAAAAAGAAAAAAATATCATCGTTGTCCCCGCTACATAGTAGATATAATCTTTAAGCTGAAGTAATTGATGGCCATTGTTGGCCATATTGGAATTTTTCATGAATTAATGTAAACTGCTAGCTATCATTTTTGACAAGGAATAAATAATTAGTAGTAGTTCAAATTTCAGGGTTGAGGGAGCCCTGGTTGTCTGTTTGTCTTAATTGTGAGATTTGAAAAAAAGGGAAATTGACCAAAAATTGAGCGTCAGGATCAACTATGAAAGGGCAACGATTTCTACGGTTTTGACAACAAAATTGAAGAATCAGAGGAAAGTTGCCTGATTTTCATTATCGCTAATTTTTCTATTATTTCCCATCCCATCTAGTTTAAAACATTCATTCAATAGCTAGGTTAGCAATATGTTGCCTGTATATAATTGGCTTTCGCTAATCCTTTGTAAAACCTATTTGAGATAATAAAATAAATATTTACAAGCACTTTTGGATTTAGCCGTTATCGCTTAACCAATGCGTAATCAATTACTAAATTGTATCACTGCCACTGAAGCTAGTGGGCATACTAACGAGAATCTAGTCAATCTAGCGCTAAATTAAGCCCTTGGACTCAACCAACCAACCAACCAACTTTGATTTGAATATCTCTGCAATTCTTGTTTTGGCAGGATCCTTTGATGACTTCATCAACTCCGGTAATATTATTATCCGAAGAAATATATATATTTATATATTATATCAATGACAAAACTTAGAAATTCGTAGCAGGTTATTCTTCTATTATTCACTTCCTTATTATTGCCCACCAATTGTCCTTTTGATATCCACTATTTACAACTGTTCCTCCAGCAACAACAGCATTATCTTCTAATTCACCTTCTTTATACAAATGATAATATCTCATCTTAGTATCACCATGATGATTGTTATTATTACTGTTGTCATTTATATCCTCTTCCTTTTTTTCTTGTTTCTCTTGTTTCTCTTGTTGTTCCTGCTTCTTCTTACCTTTATTTTGTAGTACCCATGGAACCAAAATATCTTGAGGCATACCTTCATCCCATCCACGTCTTGAATTCTTTTGTTCTAATGCCCATACATAAATTAAAGCTTCACCTCCAGTCTTCAATTTACTCAAAATATGTTTTATCGCATCTATTCTTCTTTCAGGGGTTGAAAAATGATGAATCACTGCAATACTAATAGCAAAATCAAATATTTCATTTAAATGAGCCAACAGTAACCCATCAGATACCATAACATCACAATTATTTTCGTTTTTACTTTTAACTTGATTTTCATACGCTAATGAAACCAAATTCTTTGATCGATCACTTCCAATAATATAAATATCTTTATTTATCCCCAAATATTTCCCATTGCCACATCCCACATCAATTCCCACACTGCCTTTCTCTCTAGTCTTCAAAAACTCATCAACTATAGGCCAAGGTTTATGTCTTGTTTGAGAGAAATGACTAGCAATCTCATCGTAAACTGTGTGGACATAAATATCTTCTCGGGTCTGTGGATCTTCCACTGATCTCATCTTGGTTTCTTCATCTTGGGTGTCTATAATAATCATTATTATATCGCCAATGTTTTGGAATACCCAGAACGTAAAGGGTTAGAGAACTTCGGTAGCGAAATTTTTTTTTTTTTCCAATTTTTTACTGCTGTTGAATTTTCACGTGGGAAAGTATATGAGGCCGAAGAAAGTGGCAGATATTATTAACTGCAAACAATTTTATTATTCGTTAGAATATATCTAGCAAATATCAATGAATTATTTAGTAGCCATTGTGATGTTATTGGGAGGTATAATTTGGTCCAATTCTCAATGGCTTCTTGATTATTCATTGGCTCAACTGCGAGAGAAGTTAGTGCAACATCTAATCAATAACCCCGTTGATGATTTACATATTTCATTGCCTGTTTATTTATCCTCGTTTGATAAATTCAATTTCCCTGATATAGCAGAAGCCACTCAACTTCAGGTAGATTACGAGTTGCTGAAAAGAAACCTAGTGATAGATTACAAGATTAAATTAGAGAATGAGAATGGTAGCACAACTACTGGCGGGGTGGGTTATAATTTGCAATATGTATTGACAGAATCAGAAGGGATGTACTCTGACAATTTCCAAAAATTTTCAGTACTTTATTATTCCAAGGATTCAATAACTAATAACGATTTGCCCTTCTTCCTCACACAAACAATTTTGTCTAGTCTTTTCTCTAAGGAAGTTACAATTCTTGAGCTGGGTGGCATTGAGGGTAATTTCATTGATTATTTCTTCAAAGTAAAGCGAGCAAGTGACTATCCAATGATTCGATTCAATTTTGTTATATTGTTGAATGATCCAGCACTGTTGGAGCCTCTGATAAGCAACGTGATTATGGATTACCTTGAATCATTGAATAAGATGTTTGATCAATTTATAAAATTTGAATACTCTATGGCTGCCGAGAAAATGGATGACTACTTGACCAAGAACCTTCCAAAATCAACTCTCACGCACGATATCTTAACCTTCAATGATTCCAAGAATGCAATTTTTGACGACACTCTACAGCCCATCAATTTAACCGAGTCAAACCAATTCAATTTCTTGTTGTTTATCAACAACGACATCAAAGCCACCACACAACACCGCCATGACCCCCTAATCGCCTACAAATCAAACAACTCACTTTTTTTCTTCGACAAGTTGCCAAGCAATGACAAAGGATTTGTCAACGTTGATGATTTCAAGATGACGTTCGAGAATGCACTTTGCAAATTATATGAAGTATTAGCGATTCCATATGGTTTGGAACCGAAGGTTTCTAGGATAGATATTTTAGCAAGAGCATCCATTGTGAGAAACTTGTTCTTGTTGTCGTCGAACTTGAAGAAAAATGTTGAAATTGACAACGATTCTTTGGTTGATGCGATAACCTTGAGAAACGACGCGGTTACATTGGTAAATGCTAACGAAGATTACGAAATTGCCTTGAATAAGTTGTTACTTGCCAACAAAATATTGTATAATTTGAAATAAATGGGGGACGACTAAGCGAGCGTATGGAAACCGCAATTTTTTTCCATGGATTTTAGTTGACGAGATTATACTGATTATGTAAGCGACGCGGCTGATCAAAAACCATTGAAACGGGTTTAACCCCTATTACCCTGATACCCCCTTTTGTTTTATTGTTTTTTTTTTTTTTTGTTATTTGTTTACATTTTCATCAAGAATATTTTTGTTGATTCAAAAATAAAGAACAGTACATATCGTATCATATCAAGCCGATAAGGAAAAAATATGTCTGAAGAACCGGATTATTCTTCGTTACCGTTAGATGAAAGATTGATCCACAAAGTGTGGAAAGTGCGACTTGGTGCTTATGAAGAGTTAATCAAGATCTTTTCGAGCCTGACCAGCGAACACGACTCATGCTTCCAACCATTTTTAACTAACCCACAAAGATTCAAATCAATAGTATCTGATTCCAACGTGGTTGCTCAAGAAATGGGGGTTGATGTCATTGTAAATTTCCTCCAGTTTTCTGGTCCTAAAGCGTGTACTGCTGTGCGATCAATAGTGATTTCACCCTTAGTGGAGAAAGGTTTAGCTAGTTCCAGGGCCGGTACTAAACTGAAAACAATTGAAGCGATTTTGTTATTGATTGAATTAGATACCCCGGAACCTGTCATTGAAGACATGACCCCGTTTTTGAGACATCGACTACCTAAATTGGTTGCTGGTACAGCTAATGCTATTTTTGAATGTGTGAGAAATTTTGGTGGGAAAACAATTGACCCAAAGCTAATTTTACCTCATCTACCTAAATTATTTGGCCATGCGGATAAGAAAGTTCGAGCTGAAGCTATGAATATCTCAGTGGAATTATATAAATGGATTGGCGGGCTGTTTGAAATGATTGTATTTCCTGATTTGAAGCCAGTTCAGCAGAAAGAATTGAAAGCGGAGTTTGATAAAATAGGGGATGTGAAACCTCAACAGATGAGATTGTTAAGAAGTCAACAAGAACAGTTAGATAGATTGGCGGCGGTCGCTGTTAATGGAACTGACAATCATGGTGGTGATGTTGAAATGAATGATGCATTTGAAGATAGTAGCTCATCTGCTGCCCTTGATCCATATGATTTAATTGAACCAACTGAAATCTTATCAAAGATCCCTGAAAATCTCCAGCAAAGAATTGGATCAGCTAAATGGAAAGAACGTAAAGAAGTATTGGAGGAGATCCAGCCATTATTTAAAGCCATGAAATTCAAAAGTAATGACGATTACTCTGAATTGGTTAAAATTTTAGGGAAATGTATGAAGGATGTTAATTTGATGGTTGTTCAATTAGCTGCTGAGATCGGTGATAGTTTGAATAAAGGGTTGAGAGATGATTTCAATAGATATTTACCATATGTATTCGCAGTTACATTGGAAAGAACTAAAGAGAAGAAAAACACAGTGATTGATCCATTATTGCAATTTTTAGACACAATGTTTCAGTATTCAAGTTTGAGTGCAATTTTAGATGATACAGTCTCTGTGCTAACTAAAAGTAAAATCCCAAAGGTGAAAGAAGAAGGCTATACATATTTAACCAAATGTTTGACTAAAACTGGGGAAATTCCAAGTAAACAAGAGATTGAATTGATTATGACCACTGCGGTTAAAGGAACCAATGACACACAAGCTTCAGTACGTAATAACTCTCAAGAGACAATTGGTACATTGATGAAGATTACCGGTGAAAGACCATTGAATGGTTACCTTGGGAAAATTGATGAAATTAAATTGAAAAAAATTCAGGAATATTGTGCTAATGCAGAGATCAAAGCTAAAGCCAAATCAAAACCATTTGCTAATGTGATAAACAGTGGCCCAACGCCGGCACCTACTACAAAGAAGGTTGTTATTAATGGTACATCCCCACCTAAGAGAACTGCCAATCCATTGATAAAGAAGAAGTTGAGTTCGACAAGCAGTGTTCCATCGAAGCGAGAAGCCACTTCACCATTGAAGAGAAATGAGAATGGTATTAAGAGCATTAGGGGGGGTGGTGGAGGCAGCAATGGCGGATTAACATCAATGCATATTAATAGATCGACGAATTTGACGAATAAACTAGAAAATATTTCCTCAGGGAACAGTTTTGGAGGGATAGGTGATTTTGAAAGACAGGAATTACAACAATTGAGGGCAGAAAGACAGGCCTGGATGAAAGAAAAAGCTGAGTTTCAAAGTAAGCAAGAATCATTTAATTTGCAGAAGAGAAAATTGGAGACTGAGATAAATGTTTTGAATAATAAAGTACAAGATTTGATGAATCAGTTTACTAAGAACAATCTCAGCTTGAAATCGAAGGACACCCAATTGTCTAGATTGAAAGTTGATTATGAGAAATCACAGGAGAGAGTTGCTGAACTTGAAGACAAATTGAAACGAGAGTCATCATCATCGTTGACATCATCAACAGCCAGCGGCATTAGTAAACCTCAATTGAAAAATTACTCTTCCAGATTATCGATGCCAATCTCATCACTTAGCAGTAACACAGGAGGAGGTATCACTAGAAATTATAATGATGCAAATAATTATCTTCACAATAAAGTTAATAATCGAATGTTGACTATCAGTGGCACAAAGCGATACTCGTTGCCTGTGAACTCTTCATTGAGGGGACTTTCAAATGAGATTAATACTGGGGTTAGCAATTTAACCATTGAGGAGAAAGAGAATTCGGGGTTGGCCAAACAACAACAACACCAGCACCAGCAGCAAAAGAGTGAGAGTAGGTTCAGTAGAATGGAAGAAGATGAATTAGATGATGGTGATGAGAAATACAATGCTGTAACTTCGATGTTGCGTGAAAGAATCGCAAAAATGAGAAATCGTACAAGAGAAATTGAATTTGATAGAAATTAATAAATATAAAAATAAATAAATAAAAAGAGAGACAGCCTATCTATGTATAAAAATAAATAAATACTAGTTTAGTCAATTAACTTAATCCGCAATTTACTCCATCCCCTGAAGCTTTCAAATGATAAGGTTCAGTAAACCAGCAATCAACATTTCAATTGGCAAAGTGAAGATACAACCCGAAAAACACCAAGCGACCATTTTCTAATTGACAGTTTTATAATCTTTGTTACAACCCATTGAAAACCGCGATCCCAGCTGCAGATTTGACGTCTTTCTCAAACACATGAATGAGAATCAACCATAACAATTTTGGTCATCATTTTGGTGCCGGACTATTTCATTTGGGGTAATTGATTCATACGTCACGATCATAATGCGATGATGGGGGCTCCAACCGAGAAACGAGGTGGCATATTTTTGATCTCTCCCAAGGCACAAGAGTCGGGGGAGAAGAGTTCTCTAGTGAATCTTGGGATATATTACTGTCGTTATTATCGTTGTTATTGTTATTATTTTCTTTGTTATCTGCGGTTGAAGTTGAAGAATCTTCTCCAACTCTTCTCCCTTCATGATCAGTAACTGATTCATGGACTTCTGGCATTTGTAGGGTGTTATAAGTTGTGAAAGAAAATCTCCCATAAACTCGGACTACCTGAAGAAAATCAAATCTCAATTCACTTGCATATAAGTTTTCAATTTCTCATGGACATGTTGTCGTTTGAGGAGTTTCTGAAAGTACAATTTGTGTTCAGTCAAGTTGATTGATCGTGTCTCCGTTAGACGCGAGGTTCTTTGGTGATCGCGTACACTACTCTGCAAGCCCGTTGACAGACACCTTCAAATAGCCAGCCAAACACGATTATGAGCGATCAACGTCGAGGTGCGGTTAGCAAGTAGAGCCATTTCTCAGTCAGGAGATCATTTAGAGAGCCGCTTCTCATTGGCTGGTGACCGTTGGTAATGGACTTTACCGCCTGTGCCTGATTGGGCACGATTGGCAGGCGATAATTTACTTTCTTTTGGTTGGTGGTTGGTTTCTCGTGTGATCACTCCGGGATTCATTCAAACTACGGGTGTGAAGGTTCCAGTTAATGGCCTCTGAATGTCCATGGAGGGATCATACTGATTTATGAGGGAGTGTATACATTCTGCAGTTGGAATTAAATTGCCAATTGATTGAAGTCTTATATGGCTTGACATTATCGTGGAGATCCTATGTTGTATATAGGCATAAATTAGAAGAAAAGATAATTTTATATTTTTTTGTAGGTGGCAATTTATATTTATATAAATGGTTTGGTTTTCTTTTTTCTTACTTTTCTAAACCCAAAAGGATGGCAATTGTGTCGTTTCTTAGATAGTCTCTCTGATATAGATTTTTTTTTGCCTTTTGATATTTTTCCATTATGATGGGTCAATTATAATAGCAATCCTATGGGATTTTTGGACTTATTATTAGTCTTCTTTGACAGAGAAAGTGATGATGAGTTTGTCGGCAGAAGAAATATCAAGAGAATAACTCAGGGGTTTAGATGTGAAATTTATTTCACAATTCAATCGGTAGTGCTGATTCTCATGATTATTGCTATATCGTGCTAGACGGGAATGTCAAAAATTGAAAGCAAAGTGGAAATGAGTTAAAAAAGTAAAGCATTGAATATCAAGGTGATGATATCTTTCTGGATACTTCGGTCTGTTACCAGAGTCTCAAATTGGCGATGAAGAAGGACATATATAGAATCTTATGGAGCGATATGGCTCTGGAGTCTTGTGATGATATTGACTTTCGGGCTAAGCCAACATGTCTGGCTATCATTTCCTTTCGCAAGACTTGTATCTATACAAACTAAAAAGCTGTAAGCGAGTGTCCAGAAATGCCATCATTGCTGCCTTAGCTTTTGTTTCTCCAAATCTTCATCCAACCAACAAGATGTTCTCATTAGCGCTTATCCAAATTTCATTATTTCCAAGGACTAAGTGGAAATCGCGATTATGTCATTAGGCACACACACATCATTTGATTGAGGACTTAATCCCCTCTGATGCAACAATTGATTAGGGCTACAATGGTTATTTTAATTATCGCTGGATATTTTTGTAGGATTGGCAACGACATATGAGATAAAAGAAGAGAATTATCAAAATTACTCGCACGACTATCAGATGGCAATATTTTTGAATGTCAGTTTGAATATGCCTGTTTTCTGGATGAATCATTATCAAATCCCTTGTTTTCTTTCTAGTTCCTAAAAGAAGTTGCTTATTTCAAAAGTGCATCTTAGTATGTAACGATTGATAGTTCTGTTTGCATGATATGATGATGCGTTGACCGCCTATAATGTAAACGCCAAATGGAAAAAAATTAATAGTATAGTTTTACGCAACAAGCAAAAAAGAAAAAAATAATAAAGGTAGCAAAAGCATGCTCGGTCATAATACGTAAATTCAAATGTTGTCGTTGAATATCATTATCACATGATTGAGTACTAACAAATCTGAACTGAAAAGGGAATAAGAAAAATACGCTCAGCCATAGATAATTTTATTTTTTGTAAATAATTCAGTGTTTATTAAATAAGAAATAATTGGCTATCTATGTTAAGTTGATAAAATGATACAAAAAAATTTGCACAAAAAAAGAAACACCGAACCTGGGACTCGAACCCAGAATCTCCTGATTAGAAGTCAGACGCCCTAACCAATTAGGCTAGCCCGGCGAATTTGTTGAGAGGCTTGACTTGAATTCAAAGTGGTACAAACGCTATTAAAAGTGCTAATGAAATTCTATCACCCATGCACTTATATATTATTATACCTCCTCTCCTTTGCTATCCTCAGTCATTATGCTCCGTAAATCTTCAGGTTCGCAGGAAGTCAATCTATCTGGCATTCGGTACTCTGGCACTGTGTGTCCACAAAACTCTCACCTTTCTACCCAGACTGTTGCTCAGAGTACCCTCTTCATCGAATTTGGATTATTAAATTGTTGGCATCTTCGAATAAAAAAATTAATAAATACCAAATAAATAAATACTAATAGTATAAATAAAAGTGATTAATTAGCCATACTTAAACTAGCATTTTAAACAGCAAATACCTCCTAATTCTCTTAAATCAATGACAACGCATGCCAGAGGAATTTATTCCCCTAACCAGAATATTTGAAATTTATAAATGGAAATATTTTGGAACACTTTGGTGTTGCCATAATTTGTTGAGGGTGAACACATGAAACCTTTTTGAAATTGCCTGTTTTTTGAGATTGTTTTGAGAATCCTAATTGCTCAGTTATCGTATTTTCCATAAATTCCCATAAAATAGTAAATATTTCAAAGTTTTCTTATTCGCTTACGAAAATGTTAATATCAGATAGGAGAAAGAATAATTCTCGTTGGTTAATTAATTGTCATAAAATCCATTGAAAATTGAAAATGCAAAATAATATATGCTACTTTTAGATTGGCTTTTGACTTATTGTAATAAACTGTGAGATTTCTTATTTCTTATCAGATTTTAATTGAAATTATTGACGCGATAATGTTTTCTTTGGTATTAACTTATTTCTATCTAAATCAATTTTTGCTAATGTTGTTGCTGTTAATTATCTGGTATTACTAACCTAGGTTTTTAGCTCTTGCCTGTAGTGTCACAACATTGACGTAGATTCTATTTCATTCGAGAATGACAACGATGCCTTTAAGAATTTCAACGTTTACGGATATTCTTCTCAGTACAGAAAGTCGTTAATTCTCACCAAATCAATTCTCATAATAAGAATATTTCCTGGGTATTATTCGACAACGGAATATTCTGTGCAAACATATGTTTTGGAGTTTTCCATAAGAGAACATTTCTTCTGGAATGTACCATATCTCAATAGTAAATTAGTCCGACTGAATTATAAAAATTTGTTCCAATGAAACAAAAAATCTAATCAACTACATTTTCAAACTTCGCAAAAAATTGGGGTTTATGTTTTAAAATAGCTCCAAAAATAATCATAATAACAACCACACTAAATAAAAATCTCACACTGAACTAGGATTTAACTATGTTTATTTTTCAATGGAAGATTACCCAAATTATAATAATAAATATTCTTTTCAGTTTAACCTACATTAATTATAAAATAATATACGGATAACATTCTTATGACAAAATTACTCAATGATAGCTAGCGAAAAATTTTACGGTACAATGATAATACCACTAATAAAGTTATAAATTTAGGAAATCCAACTTGATCAAAGAAAATCGGATTAGAAAAGTACTCAATTCTTGGCCGACAACTCACTATGCTGCCTTTTTTTATTTTTCTAATTTTTATTTTAGTTTTCAGGCGAAAATTTGTATCCATATTTCTCTCACCTCTAGCCAATTTTAGAATTTTATTATATCAATTGAAATATATTATTGTATTGAAAATTAAGTTTCTATTATAGCAAGGCTAGATTTATAAACCTGAAACATTAAAACCTTTTGGAAAATTTCATTCATAATCACGTATGCTCATGTTTCATAAAGCTGACAAAATGCATTGTATTGTAGTTTTAGGAGATTTCCTCTTCCCCATCATTGGAGAGAAGCTGCTACATTCAGTACTATAATTTTACAGATAGAAAAAGTCTCATGCCATCCGGCTTGATACTTTAACTTAGCTGAAAGTTCTCGCCTGATACAAATTCATAATTTTAGCATTAGATATTACTATATTCATCATTTCAGAGACTTAGAGTTCGCAGATATTCATTCAACACGTACCGCCTCCAGTATAACGAAATCAGGCTGAATTTATATAAAAGTAAATCCAATGCTGTCGCACAAAAAAAATAAAGAAAATGCTCAATAGCAATGGAGAACTCCTCATCAGGGGCTCGAACCCTGGACATTTCGGTTCCTTATTTTTAAAAGCCGAACGCTCTACCAACTGAGCTAATAAGGACGGAGTTTGATGGAAGCATCATGATACAATAATGAGTTTTAGCATTACTAATCATTTGCCAAAAAAAAATTCTCTTATGCTAGCTCATGCGCTATTGGCTCACATTTAGAATATGACACCTGTTTAATCTATTACAATTATACACATTCTAAAAGCATGAGGGAACGGCATGAATAATGACTAACATTAATTATTGTAGTCTTATTTGTTGCAAGTTCACAATCTTTGCATTAGACATTAAGATAATCAACACAACAGTATGTTCATCATTTCGGAGACCTGAACTAGAGTTCACGAATGTTCCCTCAACTTAGATTGGAGTTTACAAATATTCCCTCAATGGAATATCCCTCAACATAGAAATCTATACAAATATTTCCTCAACACTCTCTCTTAATTCAAGGTCTCTTCATTCCTCACATGTCTCTGAGTTGAATGAATTGTGATCCTGGCAATACTTTTATAAACACACTCACAACTTGAACACCTGTAGCTAAGCAAGCTATTTCAATGTCACCTCTTGAGGCATGATTTCTAATAAAGTCCAACTGAATGTCAATGTGCTTTGTTCGATGGTGAAATGCTGGATGTAGCCATTTCAATTGCACTCTGATTATCCTCAAATATCTTAACTGACTTTACCTTTATATCAAAACCATTTAAGAAGCTCTTCAACTAGAGTGCCTCTTTACCACCTTCACATAATCACATAAATTCAGCTTCAGCAGTACTGAGTGAAACTGTTGGTTGTTTCTTTGATCTCCAAATGCTACTGAGAAGCTTAAAGGTGACGCTAATTTTTATGAATGGTTTTCTGAAGTGTCAATCAAGTTAAAAGCTTCTCACGGATTGTACACCTACTTGACTACAAGAAATGTTGGCGCCCACAACGATGATGATGAAGTAGTCAAAGCTAGGTTAGTTGGTTCAATGGATGAGATCATTGGGTTGATTGTAATTAATAGTGTTACCGGTGATGCTCTTGTTGAAGTTAATGAGCTTGACGTTACCGGAGGTTCCCTATTCTCACACTTGAAGGAGACGATTGGAGCTGTCTCGGTAGTCACCGCGGTGATGAGTGATTTCTTCGACCAAACTTGGAAGAAGAAAGGACTGAATTGCTCTACTTTTGATGAAGCTTTTAGAATGCATCGAAACACAGTTGTCTCTGGCTTCACTTCTGATATGCCTTTGACCTTGTGGTACTTGTCAGAATTGAAAAGATCGGGGGTTACTTTGTCTGTTATTAAAGAAATTGTTAATTCTTATTATGCTGCCAATGGGAATATCTTGGCCAAATTTAATATTGCCCAAGTTAAGAAATTGGCTCGTGAATCTGTCAGAGAGGTTGGTGTTAAGGAAACATCTCTAACCGCTTCGTCGTTTATTGCCGGCCCCAAACTAAATGTTACAATTGCGGGAAGCTTGGTAATTATGCTAGGGATTGTTTGTATTCATGGGAACCAAAACTGACGATTTGAAGTTGTTCTTTGATAGCGGTGCATCTAATCACATTATCGATGATGAATCCTTATTTGTTGATATGGAATCCTATGATGATAATATCAAGGTCTTGATAGACACGTTGAAAAAATTCGTGGAAAAGGAACTGCCAAGTTCACGTTGCCTAACAAGAAAGAAATTACCTTGTTAAATGTATTCCATGTCTCTGGAGCAGGAGAGAATCTCATTTCTGTCTCCAAAGCTACCGGCAATGGTGCTAAATTTTTGTTTGTTGATCAGTACATTGAGACGCTGAGAGTAACGAGATCTCAGCTGAAATGGATCCCGATGTCCACAATTTATACTCTGTTGCTGTCTCAAATTAGCTTTCAGGGCAGAAGTCGATGCCAAAGTTGATAAATCTAGTTTATGGCATCAACGTCTTGGTCACCCTAGCTTGGATGTATTTCATATGATCAACCATGAGTATGAACTTATTGGCAAAATTCCGACTCAACTCTTACAACTTCTTCATGTTGATTTAAGTGGTCGTTTTGTTTATGGAGCCATTAATGGCTTAAGATGTTTTTTGGCCATTGTTGATGGATCTAGTCATTTTGCTGATGTTGTTCCTTTGAAATCAAAGTCTCAAGCTACTGATGCCGTTGTTGACTTCGTGAGATATTCCGAGACCCTTTTTAAATCTCAGGGTTTCGATTATGACGTTGCCACTATTCGCACAGATAATGCAGGGGAGTTTGCATACTTTCAATGGTATGGTAGTACTCCTGGTGTCCGACACTTAAGATGTTTTGGTTGTGTTTGTTTTGCAGTGGAACCCCAGAGTTTGAGAGATGGCAAATTTGGGGCTACCTCTAAAAAGTGTGTAATACTCGGTTATGACCGTGATCATCGATTATTTGATCCTGAGGCTGGAAAAGTCGTTGTCTCCAGCCAAGTTCGCTTCGATAAACTGAAATACTATTATGAAGCCGCTGCGCCTGTGGTGTCTGATGTCAACATCAAAATACTATCTCCTATGGATCTGGAGGAGTCGCAGGCGGCATTTCCGGTGCTCCTATTCGCTGTGATCCTAACCTAGATAGTACTTGTGTTGAAGATGTTGATGCTGCTATGAATGAAGATACTGATACTACTACAAATGAGAGTCATGATGATCATTATACTGATGAAAATATGGATAACACAAGTATCGATGATACCAGTATTGATGACACAAGCATTTACGATACTTCTGCTGCAGAGATGGATGGGGATTCTTCCGATCACGGTTGTCAACCTGTGAGATACAAGAGAACCCATCATTCCGAAAGAAGGATTCCTACTGTGGAATCCCTGTCTGATCACCATGAAAATTATTTATCTAGTTCAGATTCACAGAGAGGGATAATGTTGTCGCTGGAGTCACTCCAATTGATGACAATGATAATTGTGATGGTCCAATTATCTTTGAAGTTGAAAGTGACACTGATGGGGAACCTGAACCGGATGAAATCAACTACGTTGAGCTCCCATCGGTAAACTTTGCTACTACTTTTTATATGGCAGCCACTGATAATGTTGATAATAATGCTAGTCCTGCAAACTACAAGCAGGCAATGAATTCTTCTGATGCTAGGTTATGGTTCACCAAATGCATGTGAAGACTACATTTCTCAACGCATCTCTTCGTGAAAAGCTTTATATGCGACAACCTGAAGGATATGAAGCCGCTGGGAAAGAGGATATGGTATGGTAATTAGATTGAAGAAGTCCATCTATGGTCTCAAACAAGCGCCTCTTGTTTGGAATGGAATGAGAGAATTAATGAAGTGTTATTGGAACTTGGTTTTAAAAGAAATCAAGCTGAATATTGCTTGTACTCAACAAAATCTAAAAAGTCCTTAAGGAGTTTGGCATGGAAAATTGCAATGCTGCCAGGTTTGATATTTTACATATTGTGGGACTATTGTCAAGATATTTAGTGGAACCCAAAGAAACACATTGAAAAGCTGCAACGAGGGTCCTCAAACACTTGAAGGGAACTCAAGACTTTAGTATCAAATATCTGTCCGTTGCCGATGTATTAAAAGGCTATTGTGACGCAGACAGGGCTAGTGATAAAGCATCGAGAAAGTCAACTACTGGATTTGAATTTAAATTTGGGAGGGGGGGAGGGGGGGCTATTACTTGGAGATCAAAGAAACAACCAATTGTTGCACTCAGTGCTGCTGAAGCTGAATTTATATCATTGTATGCAGGTGGTAAAGAAGTTCTCTGTTTGAAAAGCTTGTTAAACGGTTTTGGTTTGAATGTAAAGTCAGTCAAGTTATTTGAGGATAATTAGAGCGCAATTGAAATAGCTGCTCATCCAGCATTTCGTCATCCAACAAGCACATTGACATTCGGTTGCACTTTATTAGAGATCATGCCTCAAGAAGTGACATTGAAATAGCTTTTCTAGCTACAGGTGTACAAGTCGCCCATGTTTACAAAAGTATTGCCAGGGCCACAATTCATTCAACTCAGAGACATGTGAGGAATGAAGAGACCTTGAATTAAGAGAGGGTGTTGAAGGAATATGACTCTTCCCCACTCAAGGAAAGAAATTCGATACATTGATTACATAGGAATAGATAGCTAAGAATAATTAAGATTCTCATTGTGTCTATTGAATATACTATTGTGTTGATTATAACAATGCTAAGATTATGAACTTGCAACACGTACTCATGGTGGATCACATGAAATATATCCAAACTAGGGTGACGAAGAAGTTGATAGCGTAAACTAGATTTGTCAACTTTGGCACCCATTTTTGCTCTGAACACTGAGTTTGAACGATCAAACACAGCAGCGGAATATAAATCGTGAACAACAGGATCCTTTTTGGCTGAGATCTGTTGTACGTTCATAATCTTAGCATAGACATTACTATATTCAAGAAATAGTATATTCAATAATCACAATAAGAATCTTAATTATTCTTAACTATATATTCTTTATATACAAAATTCCTTTCCCCAGGTGGAAGAAGGGTCATATTTATATTTATCATTTCAGAGGCTTGAATTAGTCATTCTGGAATATTCCATGATAGAATATTCCTTGAACAAAAAAGAACTAAAGAATAAATTAAAAGTTATAAATTAATAAGCTAGAAATTTTTCATTCAGATGAAAAAAATCTCGCAATGGATTGTTGGGCGCACTAAAAGTGGTACGTCAAATATCATTGTCAGTGATCACACTGATTCACTAAATTGTCGATCGAAGCTATAATTGAATTCAATGAAATTACGCTAAATAATATTACGTCAAACCGGATCGTTTGATTCGCTCAATCTGTCCCTCCCGTTTGCAGACAATTCACGTAGGGCAAAATATAATCATACCTCTAAATGTTGAAATATGGAATATTTCTGAAGGTTCGACAAAACTGTTCCACGGAAAGTGTTGCGATTTCTAATTATAGCATTAGACATTACTACAACGCAAGATTAATATTCAAAACAATAATATGTTTCAATAGACAGAATAAGAATCTCAATTATTCTTATTCATAATATCACTATGAGTATTCCATGATAGAGAATATTCCAGAATATTCCATATCTCGCATAAGCCTCCCGGTTATTGCTTCGCTTGTGAACGTGACGATATTTATGTGTCCAAATTTCTTGTATTTGGCGCAGTACGTTGCAAGTTCATAATCTTAGCATTAGACATTTCTATATTCAACACAATAGGATATTCAATAGACGTAATAAGAATCTTAATTATTCTTAGTTATCTATTCCTATCTAATCAATGTATCGAATTTCTTTCCTTGAGTGGGGGAAAAGTAATATTTATATTTATAATTTCGGAGACTTGAATCAGACTCGCCAATATTCCCTTAATTAGTTTCACGAATATTCCCTGGACACATTATTGCAGTGATACAAAATTAACTAAATTGTAACATTAAATGACACTTAGTCAAAAATAAATGTAGGGCTTATCACAATAAACGTGAAAAATAATCGACAACGGCAGGACTCGAACCTGCGCGGGCAAAGCCCAAAAGATTTCTAATCTTTCTCCTTAACCGCTCGGACACGTTGCCAAATTTAAAGTTTTGTTTGATCAAAAACTACTTGAATTACCAAAATATACTAACAGTTAAGACAAAATAAATAGATGAATTATCGCAAATCAAAGGTTGAAAGTTCATAATCTTAGCATTAGACATTACTATAATCAACACAATAGTATATTCAATAATCACAATGAGAATCTTAATTATTCTTCACTATGTAATTTTCTTTTCGAAATTCCTTTCCTCAGATGAGGTCATACTTATATTTGTCATTTCAGGGACTTGAATTAGAGTTCACTAATATTGCCTCAACAGAATATTCCGTGAAAAAAAGCCCTTTCCTCGGGTTAGGGAAAGGGTTTTTGTATATATAGTGAAATTTAAGAACAATTTAGATTATTATTGTGTATATTGAATATACTATTGTGTTGAATATGGTAATATCTAAAGCTAGAATTATAAACTTGCAACAGTACTTGTCTGAGTTGAAACGATTGGGGATTGGTTTATCGGTTATTACAGAATTGATAATTCCTATAATGCTGGGAATACGTTGGATGGATTCAGTGTTGGCAAAATTATGAAATTGGATCGTGAGTTTGTCAGAGAGGCCATTGTTGACGTTAATGAAGCAATCTACTTTGAGATATGGAATATTCTAATTCTAGTTTCCGAAATGATGAACATAAATATATTTTTTCCCCACCTGAGGAAAGGAGTTTTTTTATGGAAGATGGTAATCCAACATCAAGTATGCATATCAAACTAGATTATTTGAAATAATGATTAAGCTAATAACTATATATTGGAGAGACTTTCCTGTTAAGTAAATGAGAAGCAGGAGAAGCATCGAATTTTAAATATACCATTATGTTGATTATAGTAATGTCTAATGCTAAAATTATGAACTTGCAACAATGGCCTCATTTATATCTATGTCCTTTGGAACATTAGACATTATCAGCATTATCTCTTTTGCGACTTTTTCTCTTTTTTATCTTGTTTACTCAAAAATTAATTATCTTCAAGAGACAAATAGAAGAACCAGAGAAAGAGACTATTGTTCTTTATTTGATAAACTATCTATCTAAACTTATCCAGATATATAAGCCACTATTTATTTGCATAGAGACTCGTTTGAACTTACATAATGCCATTTCTAATTTTTATTTTGCAGTTAATATTCTGAATGCTTGCAGCTATTGCATAAAATTGCTCAACTGAAAATCTTCTGTCCAAGAGAAAAAAACAGATTTTTAGTTGTCTGATTATATTAGATATAGCGAAACATAGGTATCCGTTGATATTGAAATATAGAATATTCTATCATGGAATATTCCAGAATGACTAATTCAAGTCTCTGAAATGATGAATATAAATATGACCCTTCTCCCACCTGAAGAAAGGAATTTTGAAAATAGTTTTTTTTACATAATGAAGAATAATTAAGATTCTTATTGTGTTATTGAATATACTGTAGTAATGTCTAATGCTAAGATTATGAACTTGCAACAGTTGATACAAGCAGGCAACGAATTCTGCTAATGCTAAGTTACGGTCGATATGATGCCAGACTAGTAGCCAGAGGTTTAGCCAAATCAATCGCATTGATTATGATGAAACGTTCTCGCCAGTTGTTCGTTTTGTCGAGGGAATATTTGAGAGAATATTCCTAAAGTCTAATTCAAGTCTCTGAAATGATAAATATTTATATTTATGTGGCTCTTCTTCACCTGGGGAAAGGAATTTGTATATAGTGATTAACAGAAGTGAGAATAATTAAGATTCTTATTGTGTCTGTTGAATACTATTGTATTGTGACAGTAACGTCTAATGCTAAAATTATAGCTTACAACAATACTAGCAGTAAAAATTTAATTTTTAATTTGATCGCCACAAGTTGGCGGAAAATTTTCGACCGAAACGCTTTCGATATTTCTATGTGAAGTAATATCAGATTCAATTTGCAATATCTTTTTATCCCTGAATTTTCTGCTCAATTCAGATTTCTTGAGGAAACTGCTCTGTTTAAGGATCTATCAAACTAAAAGCCCCAAATGTTACAAACACGTGAGTCAATAAATATTCGCTGAATGCTTTACATTTAAAATGTTGGGATGTTGCTATGCGGCTCTAGCATATTAAAAGTTTGAAGTTTTCTACAAAAACCACAAAATTTTGTAGTTGATTAAATTACATAATCGAATTGTTGTAAGTTCACAAATTCGGCATTAGACATTATTATATCCAACAAATAGTGTATTCAATTGACACGACGATAATCCTAATTCTCTTAATATACGTATATACATATTTAACACCTCTAAAATTCATTTCCTCGGATGGGAAAAGGAGGTTATATTTATATTCATCATTTCACAGACTTGAATTAGAGTTCACGAGTATTTCCTCGGCAACACCTTCAACTTGATTTGACGTAAATTTATGTGTTTAATAAAAAAATGATACTATGATGCATTATATGAAATAAATCGAAATTTAAAAAAATAAGTGATAACGGCGAGGTTCGAACTCGCGCATCCGAAGATACCAGGACCTTAACCTGACGCCTTAGACCACTCGGCCACGTTACCACAATGGCAAGTAAAAATGGTAATGATAATTATTAGCGGAGGTCATAACTCATAATCAAATTTGAAATGTAAATTTTAGTGAGAAAGCATATCTATAAAAGTTTCCCATATTCACTTGAAATCGATGAATATTTGTTGGCCTTTTTGGTAAAAAAATTCTTTACATGACTTGACCTGTTGCAAATTCATAATTTTAGCATCAGGCGTTACTGCAATCAACACAATGGTATATTCAACAGACACAATGAGAATCTTAATTATTCTCTTATTATATGCTTTTGAGCACCACATACAAAATTTATTTCACCGGATGGGGGAAGGCTCATATTTATATTCATCATTTCGGAGACTTAAATTAGTCATTCTGGAATATTTTATGATAGAACATTCTATCAGATTCTAGAATATTCAATATTTCAACACCCTATCTTAATTCAAGGTCTCTTCATTCCACGCCTGTCTCTGAGTTGAATGAATCTTGATCCTGGCAATACTTTTGTAAACATCGGCAGTGCTGAGTGCAGTTCGTTGTTTCTTTGATTTCCAAGTAATAGCTCTCCCATCAAATTGAAGTACAAATCCAGTAGTTGACGTTCCCGATGCTTTATTACTAGCCCAGTCTGCGTCACAATAGTCTTTTAGTACATCAGCAAGAGAGAGATACTTGATAACAAAGTCTTGAGTTCCCTTCAAGTGTTTGAGGACCCTCGTTGCAGCTTTTCAATGTGTTTCTTTGGGTTCCTTCAAATATCTTGGCTAACCACACTTGGTGTTCTTTCGGCATTGCAATTTCCATACCAATCTCTTTAAGGACCGAGCCAATGTAGTCATTGAGATTCAAATTAATACTGCCATCATAACTATCTTGACTGATATTCAGTCCCAAGAATCTAGTCACTTTACCCCAATCCTTCATCCTAATCAAATGTATTTTAACTTTTTCAATAGCAATATTATTACTCCCAGCAATCAACAAATCATCAAGATATAAAGCAACGATAACAAACGACTTTTCAGATTTTCTTGAGTACAAGCAATATTCAGCTTGATTTCTTTTAAAAACCAGGTTCCAAGAACACTTCATTAATTGTCTCATTCCAAGCAAGAGGCGCATGTTTGAGGCCATAGATGGACTTGCTCAACTTAAGTGCCATATTATTTTTCCCAGCGGCTTCATATCCTTTAGGTTCACGAAGATGCGCAGTTTTCACATCTATTTGGTGAACCAGAAGCTTCATCACAAGCCTCCTTCCACAACTTAACATTAACAGAATTCATTGCCTGCTTTTAGTTTGCAGGACTTGCATTATCACCAGAATTGTCACGGGCTAACATATAACAAGTAGAGCAAAGTTTACCGATGGGAGCTCAATGTACTTGATTTCATTCAGTTCAGATTCCCCACCACTATCACTTTCAACTTCAGAGATAGTTGTGCCATCATAAATATCATTGTCAATTGGACTAATTCGAGCCACAACAAGATCATAATCTGTGGAACCGTTTGGTACCATTGGAATAAGAGCACTATCACCATTATAATCAGTCCTTCCAATCTTTCTTTTGGGTTTCAGAATTGTTTCCATCAACATATCATCCCACTCTGAATCTCAACCAGATGAACAATTTTCAGCAGCAGCTTGGTCATCTTTGCTCTCATTTGTAGCAGCATCAGTGTCTTTATTTATATTAGCATCAACACTTTCAACACAAGTACCATCTAAGTTAGGATCACAGCGAAAAGGAGTACCGGAAATGCTGCCAGCGACTCCTCCAGATCCATAGGAGATAGTATTTTCAACATCAGACATCACAGGCTCAGCAACCAAGCATCACAAACTTTTTGGAGGCAGCACCAAGTTTTCCATCTCTCAAGCTCTGAGGTACCAATGCAAAACAAACACAACCAAAACATCTTAAGTGTTGAACACCAGGAGTACCACCAAACCATTGAGAGCAAGGGATTCTCTTGTTAATTGAACGAGAAGGGAGTGCTATTAATCAAGTGGGAAGCAGTGAATACTGCTTCCGGCGACACCATTTTGATAAGAATGCTGAGGAACTGTCAACTGATGCACAATGCTTTTAGTTCTCATGAAGGCAAGATAATCGAAACTCTGAGATTTCGAGCGGGTCTCAGAATATCTCACAAAGTCAATAACAGCATCAGTAGCTTGAGACTCAAAGGAACAACATGAGCAAGACATCTAAAACCCTCAACAATGGTTAGAAAATATCTTAAGCCATTAATGGATCCATAAACAAAACGACCACTTAAATCAGCATGAAGAAATCGTAAGGGTTGAGTCGGAACATGAGTACTGTATTTGGGTTTGACAACAACACCCTTCCCAGCACAGCAAGCTTCACACAGATGAATATTATCATGAGTGGTGTTGAAATGTAGAATATTCTAGAAAGTATAGAATGTTCTATCGTGGAATATTCCGGAATGACTCAAGTCTCCGAATTGATGAATATAAATATAAGCCTTCCTCCACCTGAAGAAAGGAATTTTGAAAATAGTTTTTTTTACATAATGAAGAATAATTAAGATTCTTATTGTGTTATTGAATATACTATTGTGTTGATTATAGTAATGTCTAATGCTAAGATTATGAACTTGCAACAGGTTATGAGCAACCCAGGAGCGCTTATTAGTTTTAATGCTGCTGAAAAGCTTAAAGGTGACGCTAACTTTTATGAATGGTTTTCTGTCGTGTCAATCAAGTTAAAAGCGTCTCCTTATGGATTATGTACCTACTTGACTGCGGGCAATGTTGGCTCCCACAATGATGATGATGAAGAAGTCAAAGCTAGGTCAGTTGGTTGAATGGATGAGATCATCGGGTTGGTTGTGATTAATAGTGTTACTGGTAATGCTCTTGTTAACGTTAATGAATTTGACGGCACAGACCGTGCCCTATTCTTACATTTGAAGGAGAAGTAGACGTTTGGAACTGTCTCCTTAGTCACTGCAGTTGAGTTGATGAGTGACTTCTTCGACCAAACTTGGAAGAAGAAAGGTGAAGCCTTTAGAATGCTTCAGAACACAGTTGTCTCTGGTTTCACTGCTGACATTTTTGGCTTTATTGTACTTGTCAGAATTGAAACGATCAGGTGTCAGTTTGTCTGTTATTAAAGAAATTATTAATTCCTATTATGCTGCCAATGGGAATACCTTGGCCAAATTCACTGTTGCTAAAGTCAAGAAATTGGCTCGTGAGTCTGTTAGAGAGACTCTTGTTGATGCTAAGGAAACTTCTCTGACCGCTTCCTCGTTTATTGCTGGTCCCCAAACTAAATCCTACAACTGCGCGAAACTCAGTTATTTTGCTAGGGATTGTTCTGGCCCCCCAAGCAATGAATTCAATGCCAGGGTCAGAAACAGAGCCAAGGGCAGATCAGAGACCAAGGGACTGTCAAGTTCATGTTGCCTAACAAGAAAGAATTTACCTTGTTAAATGCATTCTATGTCCCTGGAGCAGGAGTGAATCTCATTTCTGTCTCCAAAGCTACTAGCAATGGTGCTGAATTTTTGTCTGCTGATCGATACATCAAAGACGCTGAGACTGGAGAAATCTTAGCTAAAAAGGATGCTGTTGTCCACAATTTATATGCGGTTGCTGCAGTTGAAAACCCAAACTTAGCTTTCAGAGCAGAAGTCGATGCCAAAGTTGATAAATCTAGTTTATGGCGTCAACGTCTTGGTCACCCTAGTTTGGATGCAATTCATATGATCGATCATGAGTAGGAATTTTGCCAATAAGTTCATAATGTTCAACTCCGCGAAGCTTGCTGTGTTGGGAAGGGTGCTGTTGTCAAACCCAAATACAGTACTCATGTTCCGACTCCACCCTGGCAATTTCTTCATGCTGATTTAAGTGATCCTTTCGTTTAAGGAGCTATTGATGGCTCAAGATATTTTCTAACCATTGTTGAGGGTTATAGATGTCTTGCTCATGTTTTTCCTTTGGAATCAAAGTCTCAGGCCACTGATGCTGTTATTGACTTTGTGAGATATTCTGAGGCCCGTTCGAAATCTCAGAGTTTCGATTATATTGTTGGTGCTATTGGCACAGATAACGGAGGCGAGTTTGTTAACTCTAGATTACATGCCTCCATGAGAACCAAAGGTATTGAATACCAGTTGACCGTTACACCATTCTTATCAAAATGTTGCTGCCGAAAGAATGCACAGATTTGTTCAAACCAAAGCGAGAAGCTTATTGAATGCTGCTTCGTTGCCAGTAGAATTTTCGCAGGAAGCAGTATTCACTGCCACCTACTTGATTAATCGTACTCCCTCTCGTTCGATTAACTAGAGAATCCCTTACTTTCGATGGTATGGTAGTACTCCTGGTGTCCGACACTTAAGATGTTTTGGTTGTGTTTGTTTTGCAGTGGTACCCCAGAGCTTGAGAGATGGCAAATTTGGGGCTACCTCTAAAAAGTGTGTGATGCTCGGTTATGACAGTGATCATCGTGCCTACCGACTGTTTGATCCTGAGAATGGAAAAGTCGTTGTCTCCAGCCAAGTTCGTTTTGATGAACTGAAATACCATTATGAATCCACTGCGCCTGTGGTGTCTGATATTGAAAATACTATCTCACATGGATCTGGAGGAGTCGCTGGCAGCATTTCCGGTGCTCCTGTTCGCTGTGATCCTAACTTAGATGGTACTTGTGTTGAAAGTTTTGACGCTAATATGAATGAAGATACTGATGCTACTACAAATGAGAGTACGGACGATCGTTCTAATGATGGAAATATAAATATTACAAATATTCATGATACAAATCTTGATGATACCAGTCTTGATGACGCTAGCATTTATGATTCTTCCGCTGCCGAAATGGATGAAGATTCTTCCGATGACGATCGTCAGCCTGTGAGATACAAGCGAACCCGTTGTTCCGGAAGAAGGATTCCTATTGTTGAATCCCCGTCTGATCACTATGAACATAGTTCATCCAATTCTGATTCAGAGAGGGATGATATGTTGATAAAAGAAATTGTGAAACCCAAAAGAAAGATTAGAAGGGCTGATTATAATGGTGATGGTGCTCTTATTCCAATGGTACCAAACGGTTCCACAGATTATGATCTTGTTGTGGCCCAAATTAGTCCAATTGACAATGATATTTATGATGGCACAACTATCTCTGAAGTTGAAAGTGATAGTGGTGGGGAATCTGAACCGAATGAAATCAAGTACATTGAGCTCCCATCGGTAAACTTTGCTCTACTTGTTATATGTTAGCCCGTGACAATGCTGGTGATAATGCAAGGCCTGCAAACTAAAGCAGGCAATCAACTCTGTTAATGTTAAGTTGTGGAAGGAGGCTTGTGATGATGAAATTCAAGCTCATGTTGAAAATCATACCTATAATTCAGTCAAACTTTCAAAAGGAAGAAAGCCAATTTCCTGTCGTTGGGTATTCACAAATAAAAGTGATGGACGATATAAGGCCAGACTAGTTGCTAGTGGTTTTAGCCAAGTCAAGGGCATTGATTGTGATGAAACCTTCTCTCCGGTTGTTCGCTATGAGTCCATTAGAATTATGTTCTCTATTGCTGCCAAGTTGAAGCTTATAGTTCACCAAATGGATGTGAAGACTGCATTCCTCAATGCATCTCTTCGTGAAGAGCTTTATCTGCGACAACCTGAAGGATATGAAGCCTCTGGGAAAGAAAATATGGTACTCAAATTGAACAAGTCCATCTATGGTCTCAAACAAGCGCCTCTTGCTTGGAATGAAAGAATTAATGAAGTGTTGTTGGAACTTGGGTTTAACAGAAATCAACCAGAGTACTGTTTATACACAAGAAAGTCTGTCTGAAAAGTCCTTTATCATCGTTGCTTTATATGTTGATGATTTGTTGATTGCAATGATATTGCCACTGAGAAAGTTAAAACACATTTGATGGGAGGGTGCCTTCAAGATGAAGGATTTGGGTAAAGTAGCCAAATTCTTAGGAACAATTATCAGCCAAGATCTTACCTTGGTCCACGAAAATGCTAAAGATTGTGGTGTTTCTTTGTAAAGAAAGAAGGCTTGTTGGAAAATTGTTGTTTGCTGCTAATACGGTCAGATTTGATATTTCACACATTGTCGGATTATTGTCAAGACATTCAAAGGAGACCAAAGAAACAACCAACTGTTGCACTCAGCACTGCTGAAGCTGAATTTATGTCATTATGTGAAGGTGGTAAAGAAGTTCTCTATTTAAAAAACTTGTTAAACGGTTTTGGTTTGAATGTAAAGTCAGTCAAGTTATTTGAGGACAATCAAAGTGCAATTGAAATGGCTACTCATCCAGCATTTCATCATCGAGCTAAACACATTGACAGTCGGTTACACTTTATCAGAGATCATGGGACATTGAAATAGCTTTTCTAGCTACAGGTGTTCAAGTTGCCGATATGTTTACAAAAGCGTTGCCAGGACCGCAGCTCACTCAACTCAGAGACAAGTGTGGAATGAAGAGATCTTGAATTAAGAGAGGGTGTTGAAATGTAGAATATTCTAGAATGTGCTAGAATGTCCTATCATGGAATATTCTAGAAGATGCCAGAATGTTCCATTGTGGAATGTTACCAGGATGGTCTACCATGGAATGTTCCAGAATGTTGTATCATAGAATATTCATGTTGTTGAGGGAATATTCGTGAAACTAACTAGGGAGTATTCATGAACTCTAATTAAAGTCTCTGAAATGTAAGGGAATAGTCTGAGTTATAATACAAGTCTCTGAAATTATAAATATAAATATTACTCTTCCCCCACCCAAGGAAAGAAATTCGATACATCGATTACGTAGGAATAGATAGTTAAGAATAATCAAGATTCTTATTGTGATTATTGAGTAATTTTTTGTTGAATATTGTAATGTCTAATGCTAAAATTATGAACTTGCAATAATAGTATTAACCATAACCAACCCGATGATTTCATTTGTTGAAATATGGAATTTCCAGAAATCTCTATCATGAAATATACTACTAATTCAGATCTACGAAATAATGAATATAAATATCACCTTTTCCCCCAACCGAGGAAAGTACGTTTGTATATAGCGAACTTCAAGAATAATTAAGATTTTTATTGTATCTATTGAATGTACTGTTGTGTTAAACACATTAATGTCTAATGCTAGAATTATAAGCTTGCAACATTATATTCGTTAACCCTAAAAACGTAATTATTATAAGATGCAGAATATTCCTTGCATCTGTGAATTTAGTTAAATTTAGACAGTGTGATTTTCACTCACTAAAACAAGAGCTGGTTGCTATTTTTATTATAATTATTATTTTTGATTATATTTAAGATTTGAAAGTGCTTTCCCAGTTCTATTACATGCGATATTTATGGTTGAAATAAGAGATATGTAATTGTCACCAACGAAGCTGTTAGGGATCTCTTTCGGATTACCATTGAATATTATTGCACAAGATGCCAACAGACTTCGTGCTTCTCCATGTTTGGTATAAGAATTCTAGTCAGAATTTCTTTTAATAATTTTATAAATACCGACCATAGTGATTCAAATATAAGGCAGGAAACGTTCTTGGTCAAACAAAAAGCTATGCCAGAACTATGGGAAATTATCACTTACAACAGCCATCACCCCAAAATATCATCCGAGTTGAAGGAAGTTGAAGGAATATCCATGAACTCTAATTCAAGAGTGATGAATATGAATATGGCACTCCTCCCCCATCCGAGGAAAGGAATTTGGACGTGTTTTATATATATATAGTTAAGAATAATTAAAAAATTCTTATTGTGTCTATATTGTATCCATTCAATATTCTATGTGTTGACTATAATAATGTCTAATGCTAAAATTATGAGCTTGCAACAAATTATGTGTACGGTCATATGATTTTCATAAATTTAGTTCTTACTCTATAGTTTTTAAAAAAAGTTCAACTGTAACCAGAATTCAAAGTGATTCGAATAGTAATAAATTCATAGCATGCTTTCTAGCGTCCTTGAATTCTGCGTATATATATATATTATTATGTCTCCTCTCGTTCACTATGCTTGGTTTTCATACATAATGTTTTATTTAAATTCTAAGCATTTCAGATCACAAATCAGCGTGGATGGTTTAGTGGTAAAATTCAACGTTGCCATCGTTGGGCCCCGGGTTCGATTCCCGGTCTACGCATTTAAATTTTTTTCGTGAGCTTTTAATTCTGCCGAAATCGACAGAACGAAACTAATGTTCAGTTTTTATTTTTCGGACTGAATGAGATATTAGTTTATTTTTCAGCATAGACAACATATTCACTTGAACCGTGATCACGTGATTATATATGACAGAATAAAAAGAAAAGCACCGAACCTGGGACTCGAACCCAGAATCTCCTGATTAGAAGTCAGACGCCCTAACCAATTAGGCTAGCCCGGCGAATTTTTCTTTATGAGATGAACCTTTCTATTAGAGTAACAAATCTTATCCGAAACCTTCTTTGCCGAAAATAGTTTATTCATTAATTTAAGTAAATAATTCAATGTAAAGCAGCGAACTCAGATACCAATTGCATTTGGATTTCAATTTTCTAATTTTTTTTTTTTTGTGGCGCCAGTTTAGATTTTTCTGCATTCTCTGCCGCAAAAAGAAGACAAGCACAACCAGTCTTTCACGGATAAGTTTTATGAAAAAATAATAACATACAATTTCATCAATGATGGAAAAGGCTACTATTAATATTGTAGTAGTCGGAGATTCTAATACCGGAAAAACCAATCTCATCAAAGCCATTGTTACCAACGATGAAAATCAGGAGAAAGATTCCAAGGACAATTCATTCTCAGTTATCGACCAGTACTACAAAGTAATTAGATATAATCATCCATTCTCAAGGGAAATTGAAGCTATACTTTGGGATATTCCTGGTCATGAAGATTATGATCGCCTTCGACCACTCAGTTACTCGACAGCGGATGTAATTGTAATTTGTTTTGCAGTTAACAGCTATTTGTCATATGAAAGCGTGAAGAGACGATGGTTACAGGAGATTACTAACTATTGTCCCAAGATACCAATAATTATAGTGGGCTCGAAGTTAGATTTAATTGCCACCGAAAAGAATGTAGTGAGCTACACCCAAGGATGCACTTTAGCAAAGGAAATTTGTGACAAGTCAAGGTATATTGAGTGTTCGTCTCATCTAGCTTATAATACTAGCAAAATATTACACATTGCAGTCGAATCAGGATACCAAAATAAGTTTGATTTTAAATTGTACAGAAAGCGAAAACATAGAAGGGTCAGGTGCAAAAGTGTTGATCATAGTGAAATAGCTCAGCTTCGCAACGAAGATTTCCGTCCTAAAAACGGCTCCATTATGTTCTTTCTTGAATTGAATAAGAATTTTGAAATTAAAGAGAGTGAAAATAACAGATCTTACACCGAGATAATTGAGAGGTCGTGCATAATTATGTAGCGTTAGTATATTCTATCATATGATGTTCTTCTCTCAGTCGTACCAGACCTTGATCAATTCTTCTGAAACTGCACTAGGAGTCAACACTCCTAAATCTGTTATCAATGCTGTTATATATTCATGAGGAGTGAAGTCAACTTTTGGGCAATTCCTTACCAATTCTTCTTCCTCTTTATTGACCTCTTTCAGAACGGTAATATTAAAGTTCAAGGGATTAGCATCAGTTTTCAAATCATCAGGTCCCAATGGGTACAATCTAACAAATTTGTAAGATTCGGCAGCCACATAAAGTGGCTTATTGAAATTCTTAGCTAGTAGGGCAATCTGGAAGGTTCCAATATGATTGATAATCCCTCCACTCTCTGCAACCCCTTCAGCACCCACAAGAACTTTATCCACTTTGTTTATCACATAACCAACAGAACTGTCTAACACTAATGCGGTAGGTATACCTTTTGCTTTAAGTAACTTGGAAAATTTCAATCCTTCAGAGCTTGGCTTTGATTCGGTTATTATAATCCTGAATCTAACATGCTTGTCAAACGCATGTTGAACTAATGAGAAAATGACTCTCGAAAATCCATGAATTAATAATACATCATCATCCTTAATGAATTCAAGCCCAATTCTCGCGATTTTATTTCTAGCTTCCTTCGATCTTGAGATAAATAATTGACCATTCTCCACTAAATGGTGCTTACACGATTCCCAGTCTTGGTATAATGGCAAATTCTTGTAAATGAACCTAGTAAACAAATCACAACCCGCAGATAATGAAATTGAGTTTGAAATACTAGTCTTCAAGGTATGAGAAGCAACCTCTAATAAATTAATCAATTCTGCTTGAGTTGATGGCTGTTTCTTTTGAATAAGCTTAACCAATGACTCAATTGCCGCAACTGGCTTAGTTATTTCCGGATCTTCCTTTAAGAAATTGAGATAGGTTGCAACAATATCAAAATCATCATTTTGACTTTGGTTTTCTACCTGATTGTCTGAAGGTGACATTATTGATTGATTAATTGATTAGTGCCTTTGGCCACCTTCAAATGTTGTGCCGATTGGTGTAATAAAATTTTGGGTTTGGAATTTTTTTTATTTAATTTACCCGCAAATTGCATACAAAAAAATACACAAGAGGTGCTGAGCAGATTTCATTGATTCACAAGTCAAATGAGATGACAAGATGTATAGGATATTCAGAATAAGGGTAGCCAATGTATCTAAATTGTTTCAGAAAACCAACAATATATGGAATTGCGACGCTAGAAGTTATGCTACTTTTTCAAGCGGCGGACTTAACTCAACTCCAATCAAAAAGATCAGAAATGTTGGAATAATAGCACACATCGATGCCGGGAAAACTACAACTACCGAAAGACTATTATATTACTCAGGTTCAATTAAGCAGATTGGTAATGTTGATGAAGGGGATACCATTACCGATTATTTGCCTGCGGAAAGAGATCGAGGGATTACCATTCAGTCGGCCGCAGTGACGATTCCTTGGAATGACAATAAGATCAATATCATAGATACCCCAGGCCATGCTGATTTCACATTTGAAGTGATAAGATCTTTAAGAGTTCTTGATGGGGCAGTTACAATCTTGGATGCTGTGGCTGGGGTTGAAGCTCAAACTGAGAAAGTTTGGAGGCAAGCGAAATTGTTGCAATTACCTTCAATAATATTCATTAATAAGATGGACAGAATGGGAAGTGCTTATTCCCGAACTTGCAAAGAGATTATTTCAAAATTAAAAACTAAGATTGTTTTGGCTAATATCCCATATTTTGTGGAGAATCCAGAAACAAGAGATAAATCATTTTGCGGGGTAATTGATGTTGTCAACAAGAAATTACTAAAATGGGAATTAGATAAAGGTTCTAACGGGAAAAATATTTCTGTTATTGATTTAGAAGAAAACCAAGATAAATATTCTAAGTGCTACGAAGAACTTAGTAAAGCTAGAGAAAGTGCCATTGAAACACTCTGCGAGTACGATGATGGATTGATTGATACCTTTTTGGAGAATGATGAGGATTATATGAAAGTTTCAAGTAAAGATGTAATTGCTGCTTTGAGAGCAGCAACTATTAGCAACCAAGTTTCGCCGGTATTTTGTGGTGCTAGTTTCAGGAATATTGGGGTTCAACCAATATTGGATGGGATAATAAATTATTTGCCAAATCCAAATCAAGCAATGATTCCTGAAGTTAGCTCAAGAGAGGATGTTACTAATAATAAGAGGAAAGGAAGAGCCAAGAAAGCTAGTTTGGACAATGAATTGGTTGAATTGAAAGTTGACACCACTGCTAGTGGGTTAATTGTCAATAACAACAAAAATTTATCTATTGGTTTAGCATTTAAGGTTATCACTGACAGAAGAAAGACACCTATAATTTTTGTTAGAATTTACTCTGGTAGAATCCAAAATGGTTCGACAGTGGTGAACACAAGAACTGGGAAGAAATTTAGAATCTCCAATTTATATTTGATCAACGGGGATCAAACTGAATCAATTGATAAATTGAGTAGCGGTAATATTGGGGTTATGTCAGTATCGTTAATTTCATCTGTGGACCAAGAAACTAGTAATGATTTGGATTTGGAATCAGTTAACGAAATTAGAACAGGTGATACTTTTATTTGTCATTTTGTCCAGAAAGATGGAATCAAACTGTTTAAGCCACGAGAGAAAGGGATTTCTTTGAATCCAATCATTGTGCCTCCAGCGATTTTTATCACCAGTTTAGAGCCTCAGACTCTTAGTGACAAGAGGGCAATGGATGAGAACCTCAAGATTTTACTCCGAGAAGACCCAAGTCTTCGAGTATTTGAGAATGAGGAAGGGCAAACGTTATTAAGTGGAATGGGGGAATTACATTTAGAAATTATTAAGGATCGCTTGGTGAATGACATGAAGACCAGGTGTGAAGTTAGCAAAGTGATGGTTACCTACAAAGAATCTTTATTGGAATCATCACCGAAAGTTAATGAATCGATTGCATCAGGCGAGCACGAAAGATATGAAATTGAAATTCAAGTTGAACCTGTCGCTGAAGAACACTTCGAAGATGAAGCTACAATTGTGCTTGAAAACGATAACAATTTGCTTAATATTCCAGTAGATGCTGCGCCAAAGCAAGTTCAAGAATCTTTGTTACTTGGTGTTAGTGGCAGTACTAAAAGTGGAGAAGATTCTTGGCCATTGCAAGTTAATTACGAGCAGATTGTTAATGCTATTATTTCTTCATGTGTTAGTACATTGCAGGGTGGAGGGGCAATCGCTGGATTACCATTAAGTTCAGTAATGGTTAAGGTTAGTAAGTGGAACTTCCCTGCATCGTCTACTGATACTAAAACATTGTTACTCTTAGCTAGGGATTCGATTATAAAGGCATTGAAAAACATGAATAGCGATAAAGATTTCGCGGTGTTGGAACCTATCATGGATATCAAAGTGTTTACCAACAGTGACGATGTTGGTAAGGTTTCTCACGATTTAACAAGTGGCAGAAACGCAGACATATTTTCCATTGATGATGAAGCAGTTAATTTTGATGAAGCAGTGGACTTTTCTAAGGTTGCTGAACTGCAGTATTTGCCTGAGGATCAGCAGTCAGTTGTGTCTGTTGGAGCTGAGAAAGCTAATGGAATTGGAAGCAAAGTTATCCATGCCAAAGCTCCTCTAAGAGAAATGATTGGTTACTTGACTACATTAAGAAGTTTGACGAAAGGTCGTGGGGTGTTCTTAATGGAATACGATGGGTTGAAGGTTGTTGCAAGGGATAGATTGGAAAAAATTAAACAGGATTTATAATTTATAACATTACATAGTTTGTAAATAGAAAAATAGAGTAACACAATTTAGCCCTCTGTTAATAAAGCAGTTATATAATCATCTTTAGATTCTGTAACTTCAACAGATTCTAAACTTGATGGACGAATCAATAATTCCTTGTAGTTTTTACTTCCCTGCTCACTTTTATCAACCCAGTTTGCAGCCAAGAATTCTTCATCTTGCGATCTCTTGAACGACAGAATTGCATTACTATACCTTATTTCATTCTCAGATCCACCTGATTTAGCAGTCATTTGCAACACTTGAACGGCGTTTTTAGCAGAAGTGGTCGTGGCAACACTTGGCTTTTCAATCGCTTCCATGTCTTTCTGATTCTCATTGAATGCGTCAATGTGATGGAAAACCGGACGTATCTGGCAAATCTTGGTTACTGGGGTGATTGTAATCTCGTTATTCTCAACGCACATAGCATAAATGCCTTTCTGATTAGTCAAATTTCCCTCGAGGGTTTCATTGGTCATTTGATCCCAGTTCTCAGCTTTCTCATTGTCATAAAATCTGCTGGTGTCCAAAGGAATATCCATCTCCACAATTGAACTCTTTGGCTTGACTCTGGCTCCAGGTATAGAAATGCCATTCTGGTTGGTGTATGGTTTAGACGCCATTTGAGTTATATATTGAAATAAACTGAGTTTTAAATTTGGATTACCTATCGATATATGATTCAAGTAAATTGGGATTTCCTCCACTACTGGGTCTTCATACTCTTCACTGTGAATTTCCTTGTCAGTACTGCTTTCTCCGCTATCATATTCTAGCTTCTCAAATTCTTCTTCTTCTGGCACAAATAGATCATCTCCCATTGTCGAATGTACCTTGTTTGAAAGATGCTTAATGTCGTGAGTTAAAATCTAGATAATTTTTTTTAGGCGCATCTCTCTCTGTTAGGGCACCGACGGAACCACTGTGACGGACGAATAAATTTTTTTTTTTTTGCTAATTTTTTCCAATGCGAAGGGATGAGAAGAAGACAGTCCACAATATCTGAGAAAACGAACAAATGGATGACGACGGTTTGTTGTTGAATTTTGCCACAGAGGAGCCAATTATTAAGGCAACAAAGAGTGCCAGTAAACCTGCGAAAAAGCTCAAGGCAAAATCCAATAGAATGCATAGAGAAGTCGATTTTGAGCAGAAACATTTAAGAAAACCTTTTGACGAATCGCGAAATCTTAAGAGAAAATTCAAACGCACTGAAGAAGATGACTGGCAAGCAAAGAGGGCTAAGAACGATGCCCTTGATAGGAACACATTTGTCTCATCATTATTTACTTCTAATAAAATATCATCGAAGGAACCATTAACCGAGGAAACCAAGGAGGTCAAACAATTGGAACCTTCTAATGCACCACTTCTTGATGACAAGACATTTGGTGGACTTGGAATTGATTCAAGATTGTCGAGATACTTGTCTGAAACTCTTAGGTTTAAAACTCCGACGAGAATTCAAAGGACAGTTATTCCTAGATTACTCGCATCCAATAAAGATTTATTCATTCAGTCTCAGACAGGGTCAGGGAAAACTTTGAGTTTCTGCTTGCCTATATTTCATAAGCTAATGAACCTTAGCACTCCAATATCAAGAGGAAGCGGTGTTTTCGCTATTATCTTAGCACCGTCAAGAGAATTGGCTTATCAGATTTACTCGGTGTTGGAACAGTTAAATAAAAGATATGTAAAAATTGTGCCAGGGATAGTTATTGGTGGTGAGAAGAAAAAATCAGAGAAAGCAAGAATTAGGAAGGGTGTGAATATATTAGTTTCAACTCCTGGGAGATTGTTGGATCATATAAATTCTACGAAAAACTTAGCGGACCACTTGAATCTTGTGAGATGGTTAGTGTTAGATGAAGGGGATAGATTGATGGAACTCGGGTTTGAAGAATCGTTAACTAGTATAGTGAAGAGTTTAGAGAACGCTAGTAGGCTAAGAAGCGATTATGTTAATCGAGCCTATCCAGAATTACCGAAGAAACGTGTGAATGTGCTTTGTTCTGCTACCATAAAAAGCAATGTGAAGAAGCTTGGTGATATAACATTGAATGACCCAGAGTTAATAACAATTAATAGTGATCAACAGGAAGAAGTGTCAGTGCCAGATCAATTAACCCAGGATGTGCTAATAGTTCCTCCTAAGTTAAGATTAGTCACATTGGCAGGAATATTGAAGCAGGTCACCAGCAAGGAATCGAGTAGGACCATTGTGTTCCTTTCATGTTCTGATTCCGTCGAGTTTCATTTCAGTGCATTTGCGAGAGATGGTCAAGAGGTTTTGTGTGCAAAAGGTGCTAGAAATTTTACCAAATATAAAATTCACAACAACAACAACAACAACAACAACAACAACAACAACAACAACAACAACAACAACGACAACAACAACAATAATAATAATAATAGTAATCACGAATCAACAACAGCAGCAGACGAGCAGATTAGTTCTGCAATGACGGCGCCGATAATTAATTCCAATACTGTGGTTTATAAGTTGCACGGTATGTTACCGCAACACATTCGTACCTCTACATTACAACATTTCTCAAATACCAGTGAACAGAAGCATGCCATTTTGTTTTGTACTGATGTTGTGTCCAGAGGGTTGGACTTGCCTCATATTTCTACGGTTATTGAGTATGACCCGTCGTTTGCTATAGATGATCATCTTCATAGAGTTGGGCGTACTGCCAGAGCTGGTCATAATGGTAGATCGATATTGTTTCTCTTACCTGGTGCCGAGGAGAATTACATTGAAAAATTGAAAGGGTATCATTCTTCGGGAGTCAATGTGATTTCTCACGAGAAAATATTAAAGGACAGTTTTGGTGTCGGCGATAAGAAATGGGACGTTGAAGCCACTACTTGGCATTTAGGAGTTGAGCGTTGGTTATTAGAAGACAAGGCCAGTCTTGAAAAAGCTCAGAAGGCATTTATTTCACATATCCGAGCTTACGCCACGCATTTATCTAGTGAGAGAGACTGTTTCAATGTGAAGACGTTACATTTGGGTCATTCGGCTAAGAGTTTTGGGTTGAGAGAGACTCCAAAGAAATTAGGAAGTAAACTGAGTGTAGAAGAAAAGAAAAAGGAAGATCCAAGAAAGAAAATGTTGAGATTAGCTAAGTTGAATGTTAAGTCACTGAGTAATGAGTTCAACTTTGCTTAGAAAGTGTATCGCATTGGCGTTTAATGAACCCTGTAAAACTTTCAAATACTTTATCACTCTTGCCGTATTTCCAATAGACAATTATCTGATTATCTTTTTGATTGTAGGTTAACTCGAGTATCGTAGTAGTATTATCTTCTATTTTTTGCTTCTTTTTGGCAAGCTCAGATTTGGAAGCAAGTTTTCTCCTGTAAGCTCTGGACCAAACATCACCGGGAACTTTGATATTGATGAGCTTGGAATCCACGCCATCCATTACAATACTCCTAAGAGTTAATGTAACGTAGTTCAATTTATTCAATACGGCATCATGAAGGTCTGTAATCAAATCATTTGGTGGTGTATTCTTCAACTTAAGCCGATTAACAGTTATTGGCCCATTCAAACCCTTGTATTTTTGACCATAACAGTGTCCTATATTATCAGGTATATGGTAATAATCATAACTCCAAGCTATTATCCATCTTACCATCGATGTCTTGCCATATTCAATATTAGGATTCAATGTGAAGATGCACCAAGTAGGTATTCCCATAGCTTTGATTTCGTCAACGATTGGCTTCAAGGAACTGAATTTGCCAATCATGGACGTAAACAATTTCACTTCACAGCCTTTACTTTCATGTATCATCTTCTTGATGAATTCCACCTCACCACCAGGATAGAAAAGCTCAGAGTCTGTTGCTGCTAACTTCTCAGTTTGATTTGATTTCTCCAGAAAATCAAAAAATGGGGGATTGCACATTATGAATGAATAATTCAGGCCACTTTCAAATGATAGTATTTTCTCCGCATCAGCTTTCTGTAGGGTTATTCTGGAAGATAATTCGGGATTCAACTTAACATTCTTCTTCGCCAATTCTAACGACCTTTTATCAATTTCCGTACCAATCATTTCCCAACTGGAGTTGATGCTCGTTGCCAATAATGGATATATCGCACTTGCTCCAGCACCAATATCAACACCAACGATCTTGTCCGGCTCTTCAGGAAGAACAAACTTCAAAGCCCTCCCAACCCATTTGACATAGAGATACCTATTAGGAATTATTGGACAAAGATTGTCGACTGGAATCTTGACTTTGATCCGATGGTAATGGTCTAGAATGGCTTCAGTTAAATCTCGCAAGCCTGTCGGATCCTCAAATGAGTACTGATTGTCCTTACAGAAGGATTCTTTTAATTTTGAATACTTTGAAAATAATTGAGGAAAGTCATAATGCATTGGCTCAATTTTCTCCCACTCCATGTTAACAAACAACAAAAACTCTTTGCTTTTGAAAATTTCACCGGAGGATATTGGTTGCTGTGGTCGCATGTAAATAAAAGAAAAAAAGTCGGCCAAAAATTTTAACCCAATTAGCATTGGAATTTCTGAAACAACGAACGAAAAGCAAAAGAACAAATAGCAAACAAACAGAAAAACAATGTATGGGGACGCGGCAAACAAGTTAGCATTAGAAGCAAAGAGAACACAAGGGTTAGAGAATCTCCCGTTGTATAAAGAAGATACCATCAGAGAAATTGTTCGAGAAACCAATCGGCTTCAGCAGCTGTTGAATCAAATTGATGCGATCTCTCAGAACGACAGTCAAGACGTAAATAGTAGCATTCAGGTTTTTGTGAATCATTTAATAATGAGAAGAAATAAAAGATGTCTACTAGCCTACGAGAAAATACGGGCTGAAAAATTGGCGAAATTAGCGTGGGCTAACATAGAACCGCCACAAGAAACCTTAGAAAATTTGAACTTCAATGAGGCAAGTTATTTGGAAAAATACAATGAACTACTAACAGAATATAAAAATGAGATACCTGACGTTGATCTTAGTGGGCCGCTTGAACCTCCTACTGAAGTTTTCATTGATGTTCGTGTCTTGAAAGACGCTGGTGAGATCCAGACAGAATACGGGATGTTTAACTTAACTAAAGATTCACAATTTTTTGTGAGATATGCAGATGTCGAACGATTGATACAGCAAGGGTATTTGCAAAAACTATAACGAAAATATCCAAAATAAGGTCTAATTAATGAATATATTTTGTCGCATTGTAAAGTAAGATAAGGCTTAGAAAGTGCCCGAATATTTGATTCACCAGCGCACAAAACCGAGCAATGATTTTACAGTGTTCCAGTGCTGCGGCTCTGTTTACAATTTGCCTGAATAGGCAACGGATTGGCTTGCTTTCATTCAACACGCATAATCTGGAATTTTGTTTAAAACATTTTATTTTTGATTTCATCCTTGATTTGATTCATTAAACGAAACATCTATACTTTTATGCCAGATTAATATAATGACTAGTCGAGGAAACATTGCCAATAGATATTTGCAGAATTTAAATGAGACTTTTCCTTTAAGGGAGAACAAGAACATCATCAATTCAAATAATAATAAACAACCAAGATCAGTAACCAAATTATCATCATCATCATCATCACGAGCACCATTGCTGCTGATGATGCTTTCAAGGTCCAACACAATTACTCTGGAGAATGATGAAGATGTCACTGGGATGAAAGGTCGAAGAAAATTGGCTAGAAAAAGTTCTGATGAAAACCTCAATTCTTCATGGTTTGACAATCAAAGATACTCATTACAAGGTTATGAATATCTTTGCCGGGTAGGGGAGGCAAAGCAGTGGATTGAAAGATGTATCGATGAAGAGCTCCCACCAGAATCAGAATTATGTAATGACGGGTTTAGAGATGGGGTTATACTTGCCAAATTGACCCAAGTATTTGTTCCTGAATTGGTACGAAAAATTATTCCATCATCTAAGAGATTGCAATTTAGGCACACGGAAAATATTAATAATTTTTTCAAATTTTTAGATATAGTAGGGATTCCAGACTTGTTTAGATTTGAATTAACTGATTTGTATGACAAGAAAAACATACCAAAAGTAATATTTTGCCTCCATGCTTTAAGTTTTTTACTTGCTCAAGATGAAAAAGCACCAAAGATGGGTGATCTTGTTGGGAAATTAGAATTTACCGAAGATGAGATTAAAGCATCACAGAGATCTTTGGATGGTGCTAACTTGCCAAATTTCAATTCAGTTAAGAAAAATCAATCACCCTCATCACCAACAAAAGGTAGCGGTGATGGTGGCCGCCCATTACCATCAATTGAAGAGCCAGCGCCAGTTTATGAATCAGAGCCAAGATCAAAATTTGAGCCAGAATCAGAACCAGAACCGGAACCCGAAGAACCAGAACCTACCAACGAAGAATTAGAATTGGTGTTACGAAGTGTCATCAAATTTCAATCATTTGCAAGAGGTTCAATATTCAGATACAGAATGTTTGTTCAAAAGATGGTATTAAAATCAAATGAACCACAAATAATAACGTTGCAATCGATATTCAGAGCCAATGAATTTAGAAATGGGACGGTTTTATCTGGATTGATGATTCATTCTTGGGCACCCGTGTTGACTGAGCTTCAGGCTATAATTAGGGGAGGGTTAACTAGAAAGATTCTAAGACATTCAATAAAGAAAATCTACAGGAAGAATCATGATCATATTGTTGGATTCCAATCGGTTATCAGAGGCAATTTTATTAGAAATCGATTGTTAAATCAGTTGAATAATCTTTTAGAAGCTGAATCTTCGCTTTCGCAACTTCAAGCAATTATGAAAAAAATTTTGTACCAGAAACATTCAAAGAAACAATACACTAAGACATTGCAATGTGAGAGACCAATTATTCAATTACAATCGATAATTAGAGGTGAGCAAGCAAGAAAACAGATGGTTTCTCAATTGAAGAAATTGGATTATTCATCCTCATCAATTACTGCACTTCAAGCTATTATTAGGCGTAAAATAATGTTGAGCTCACATGAAGAGAAATTGAGAACTGCTAATGAAGTTGCTGATACAATTGTTGAACTTCAATCAATTATAAGATCAAAAAAATATAAGAGGAAAGCATTTTTACTTCATTGCTTTCTCAATAAATCAAGAAATGAAATAATTGAGCTACAATCAATTGCTAGGGCTGGCGGTGCAAGAAGTCGATTAAATGTTATCTTAGATTCAATAGATTTGAGAGAATCTACAATTAGCAGATTTAATGCAATTATTAGAGGAAGTCAATTGAGATCAAACATTGAAAATTTCAAATTACAATTGGCACAGGCTAGTGATTCAGTTGTTGAAGTACAAAGTTCTGTTAGAGGTTTACTTTCAAGATTTGCTCAAGATATCTTGTTAGATGATTTAGATGAACATGAAGATTATGTGATTCAACTTCAAGCAGTAATTCGCGGAATGTTTAAAAGAAAAGCTGATATAGAAAGAAAACAATATTATTTGACTAATATTGAAAAGATTGTTAAAATTCAAAGTTACATTAAGGCTAGAGATTTTGGGGACGCTTACAAGAAATTAACCACAATGAAAAATCCACCATTATCGGTGATATCTAAATTTGCTTATTTGTTAAATGATACGGATAAGGATTTCCAAGATGAAATATATTTGAATCAATTGAACGAGAGAATTATTTCTAAGACGAAACAAACTGAGATTTTGGAGCAAACTAATAAAGAATTGGACATTAAAATTGCATTGCTAGTGAAAAATAAGATTACTTTGGATGAATTAATTAGACAAAGAAACAATGGGTACAATGGTTATAAAGTCGAGTTAGACCCTAACATCGCTACAGTAGATTTTAGTTCTTTGAATAAATCAACTAGACAAAGAATTGAAATTTATCAGAAATTGTTTTACTTATTACAAACTGAATGTCAATATTTCATTAAAATGATTAATGGAACCGCCAGCTCTGAAGGATCAAGTAAAGAGCTCCAACAAATTATATTGAAGACATTCAATTATGGTGGGTGTCCGCCGAGTATTTCAGTTATTCAACGTCAAAGTCATAGTCCCACTAGGAAACCAGTGGTTGATCCCAATGCTAAAAGAGAAGAATTCTTATTTGTGAGAATGTTAAGTGAAATAATTAATGTGAATATGCAAGACAGTGCAAATTTTGATTTGTTTGCAAACAATTACATTGAAAATTCATCAGCGATGTGGCAAAAATTATTCAACGCGTTTGCTAAGACCACAAATCAAAAGAATTTCTTGAAATCATTATTTGGATCATTGATAAGCTCAATTTCCGATATTGATAATCTTTCATTGGAAAGTAATCCATTGAAAATATATCAAAGTATATTAGAATCTGAAGGGAAACCATCACATGTTAGCATTTCAGTTGAAGAAGCAATTCAAAGACCAAGGGTTAGAAATCAATTTATTAAGAACTTAGCACAATTAAGAGAGCTAAGTAATAGATTTTTAGAGTTGATTGAAAAGAAAGTTGATGAATTCCCAAAATTTTTAACACTGTTAATGTCTACAATGTATAAAAATTTGAAAGCAAAGTTCCCTGATTGTTCTGAAAAAATATTGCTATCGATTTCTGGTTATGTTTTAATTGATTTATACATTAACTCGATTATAGTTAATCCCGAAAATTATGGTATCACATTAACTACCTTGAATTCAAAAACTACATTGAAATTGAAGAGTAATTTTCTTGAAATCACTAAATTATTAAGCCAAATGGTATTGATGGCACCATTCCCAATTGATGAAGTTTATTTACAACCATTGAATGATTACATTGAATCTCAAAGTAATATGGTTGAAAAGATTTTAAGAAAGTTGACAAGAAATCATGATATTGAACAAATTTATGGGATTTCCATAATGGATGATCTTAGTAATTATAAGAAACCAACATTAACTATTGAAGTTGAAGAATTAGGTAAGGTGACAAAATTAATAAAAGACAATCTTAGGTTATATGACGATAAAGATACAATGAAAGAATTTATTGAACAATTAACTAAAGAAGTTAAAAACTTAAAATTTATCTTGGGATCAAAAGAAATTAAATTAACATTGACACCAATGGTTAAAGACGTTAATAAATTTGGTACAAGAACTAATGCTATATTAATTCAGGCTAAAAGATGTGTGATTTATATGATGCAAGTTCAAACCGGTGCTAATTTGCTTAATTTATTATTATCTAAGATTAAACCAACTGATGAATTGAAATTTACACAAATTATTGACGATGAGAACCGAGAAAAGATTGAGAAATCAATGTACACTAATGCAATTCAAGGATCACTAGGTGACTTGTCAAAAATGAGTTATCATGATTTGAAATGTGTTGCTCTTGAGAAAATCTTGGAATTAGAGTCGATGGGGATTTTATCGAGAGAAAATAATTTCCAGCAATTGGTGAATGAAATTGCGCATGATATTCGGGCTAAACGGGATCAACGAACCACTAAGACTAAACAAATTGAAAATGGGGAGAAAGTATTGAAAGGAGTAGAAGAGAAAGAAGCTAGATTGAAGAAAATCTTGGATGTTTACAATGATTATATCAGTAAAACCATGTCATCGCTACAAAGCAAACCATCATCAAAGAAGAAATTATTCCCATTTATCAATAAGCAATATTTCTATCAACGAGAATTAAAACGACGGGGGAAAACTCCGAAATTTGGGTCATATAAATACAGTGCTAAGTATTTGTATGAACAAGGGATTTTAGAAGAATTAAGAGGTATCAAAGGACCTGAATTACCACGAGTTGATTTCATGTTTAGTTGTGATGAAGTAGGGGTATTTTTAATTGAAGCAGCCAGTGGATCAATACCAATCCCTAATGCTGTGGCAAAGTTGAGTCTCGATGAATTGCTACTTAATCAATATGAATCGAAAGAATTTGTTGAAATTTATGACGGGGTGGTGAAATTTTATACCGATACATTTCTTAATTTTATCTTTAAGAAATTTTATGATAATTCAAATAACTAAATATATATATGAATGTACAATTATTTTTAAAACAGAAAAGTGATTCTTTTTTCTTCTATTGTCTCTATGTAATAACTCCACCTGAAAATAATAAAAAAATAAGCAAAAAGTATATATATATAAATCAAAAAATGCTGCTTCCTATTTGTCACTGCCAGTCACATTGGTTGATTTTCTGGCAAGTCAACCAAGATAGTTCTTCTCTTTTCCACTTTCGAAGTGACCCCCAACTCATTGCTGCTGCTGCTATTAGCATTAGCCAATCTAGTTTTTTCTTTTTCAATTTCGTACAACCCATCTTTTTCACACAATGGTTTACCGTCAAGAACGAAGTAATCCTTAACGATGAAAATTCCACACTTAATACATTTCAAACAATTAGGATGGAATCTTTCCTCGTTATTGTTTTCCAAGCATTGCCCTTCGATCCCGGTCTCACAGATTTTACATAACGAGTTATTCAAATAATGGAAATCGTAGTTACAATAAGGCTTATCATTGATGACGTAACAATTTGTGCCCTTGGCGAACACTTGGTCACAGCGGTAACATTTGAAACATGATCGATGCCATTGGCCGGACATTTGCCCATCTTTTGACCAAATTGACTTACCGGTAATTTCTTTGTGACATTTTCGACATGGTCCTTCACCGCTGGGGTACTTGTACTCTTCAGGTTCCACTGTCTCAGGGTTGAATTTTCCGCCATCAGATTCCTCTTGAAATGATGATGGACTTGGCAATTCGTAGTCAGGGAAGCTGCTGACGCCCGGTGAACCAGGATTAGAATTAACGTTGGTGTTGCTGTTGTTACCATGTTTGGCAAATTGGTGGGCTGGCGATTCCTTTGGTGATTGTTGAGGAAGGTTCGAATTGGATTTATTCAATTCTTTAATGTCCTTCAATTCAACTCGTCCCATTTTAATTCTATCAGCGATTGGAGCAATTGGTGCCACTGGAGCAATTAAAGTGGTTAGTGGCTTTGATTGTTGTTGTAACTTACTTTCATCCAAATTAACAATTTTTCTCAAGATTGAATCATCAGACCCGTTAGAATCGATTGAATCTAAAGTGTTTGATCTGCTGATATCGTTATTGCTGGCGAAATTGAAATGTTCATCAACTGAAGTCATACTAATATTATTAGTGACCAATTTTTCATCAGATTTGCCTGAATTAATCGAGACATTAGAAATGTTGTCATTACTAGTTTTATCAAGCATCTCTTCAAGTAAATTGTTACGTTCATTTTGCTTGTCGATTGAATTTTGTAAATCAAGGAAAAGATTCTTCGCAGTAGAATTGTATTCACTTTCATCACTAACTGTTATAGTTGGCAATGATGGAGCGTCGTCAGTCAAAGTGAATGTGTTGTTATTTTTGTCCTTGTTGTCAACATACAAGCTGGTAGTGTTACTTCGAATATCCTTAATCAAATCGATAGAATTACCTGATGCAATCGAGTTAATACCATCTTCATCATCGTCATCCAGAATTTCATCCATGAGATCAGCTTTCTTTCGGTCATTTTCTAAGTCATCAACAGAATAGATACTTGATGCTATAGATGCATGTTTCTTGTTGACACCAAATTGACCAGACATTCTCGCTAATTTGGTAGTCAATTTTCTCATCAAAAGTTCTTGATTCTTATCAGCTAAGGTTCTAGTGGTGTTATTGGTATCAGTTTTCTTAAGCGAATTGCTGTCGCTGGTATTGTCAATGATATTATTACCAGCATTGAAATTCTTGCCACTGGCATTGTTGTTATTGACAGTACGAATAATAGAAGAATCATAATCATCTTCAAAATTATTGAAAGTCTTAATGTTATCCAAGAAATCATCGTTACTTTGAATCGACTCACTAGAAGTAGTTTGTTTCATTAACGATTCATTAGATGACACTGAGGTGGAATCGATTTCATCGATTTTATCATGATGAGTTTCAAGAACTTTCTTAGCGAAATAACCATTATAAACAACCGAATTAACTTTTTTCTTACCAATAGCAGAAGCACCTTGTGCGTGAGCAAAACTTTCAGAAATTTCAGGTTTTGGAGAGGTAACGGAAGATGAAGCATTAGAGGAAGATTTTTCAAGCGGGGAAAAGATATTGTTAGCAGATTCAACAGACACTGGGGAGAATAAATTTTCATCAGAGTTATTGGTACTACTTGGGACACTATTATTGACACCAGAATTGCCAGTATTATTAAAAGAAGCATTAGCGTCGTTAATACCAAGACCTAGAGGTTTATCAGCAGGTGCGAACTGGGCACCAGCAGTTGGGAATTGAGCATCAGCAGTCGGAAATTGGACAGAAGCAGCAGCAGCAGCGTTTGGAACAATTGGTGATGAAGACCCAACCGATTGTTTATCGAATTCCCCTTGGGGGATTTTATGCACTGCATTTAATTTAAAATTCAGAGCAGATTTGGTATTAATCATTAAAGAATTGTGAGAAGAAACTGAATATTCAGAAGAAGGTGCAGTACCATTTTTTTTACCAAACGGCTTAAAAAAAGCTGATCTAAATGAGGATCTAGAGGATCTTGAAGAAGTGCTAGAAACTGGAGTTCCTGGAGGTTGATAATTGTGCAAGCTACCAGATGAATTTTTCTTAGTTAAATGGGGAATATGCGGTGGTTGTTGTGGTTGTTGTTGTTGATTATGATGGTGATTGATATCTGGTAAAGATGGCGTTTTTCTAACCCCACCATTCATTCTTGGTTGTTTAAATTCTCCAATCAAGTCTTTGGGGGTTGAAGATTTCTTTGATTTTGACTTGGAAGGCTTTTTACCATCCCCTCTGTAAATGTCAAAACCACATCTTTCATAGACACCTTTATAGGTTTTGGTTGGATCCAAAGGAGGGAAATGATTGTTAATTCTATTGAATTGGATTGGACTCATTGGCATAATGTACTCTGGAAACGAGGCCAACTTAGAGCCATTTTCGATTGGCGAAGTAGACATTTTGTGGTAAACAGAAAATGAACACTACTAAAAAAAATAAAACCTGAGAAAACCTGACAAAAAAGAAAACTAGACAATGAACGAATGAGTGAATAAGTAAGTAAGTAAAAGAATGAATGAATGACTTCAGATATCCTACAATATCTGATTATATTAGTTTATTAGTTATTAAATGAGTGACTGTTTGATTGATTTTTGTTGTATTTGATGTATACAACCAGAAAAAATGGAAAAGGAACGAAAACTAAACAAGATTTAAAAAAAAAAAAATATAAATAACAACCGATTCAGAGAGAGAGAAAAAAAAAAAAAAATTTAATTAAATGAACGGCCAAGCAAAACAAAAATTAGGTTTCTTATTAAAGAGATTAGTGCCAGTAGGTTTTCTTTGGTATGATTAATTAGATGTTAAATTGATTGCTTTTTGTAGGTTTGTGCTGTGTTGTGTCGTGTTGTGTGCTGGTTAATTAAGGTGTTTGACAATAAGGAGTTAAAATTTAAACTCTCTCACACTTTAAAGTAACCGTGTGTTGTACTGTGAAAAACCCAATTTTACGTATCTCGATGCAATTCATGCATGCAAGTGCTGGATTGAAACACCGCGCGGAGCTCACGATGGGGATCGACCACGCGTTTGTCACGTTGCGGAATGATTTATATTGCGTAGCAAAATCAGGCAGATAACATCCAGACATACGTTGTATCCGTTAATTCAATACATCCAAACATTATACCAGAACATTTACGTGGGTATCTGGGCTCAACTGAGCCCCAATTTGTTTTACGTAAGTAATGACTAATCTTGGTTGGCCGGGAGGGGGGACGTCAAATATCACACGTGTATCACATGACACCTGACCCATGATTTATTTTTTTTTGGATGAGAGCCTACTAAATTAAAGCTGTCGTCGATCTATGGTTTAAACCAACATTCGAAAACCAATTGTTTTGCCTCAGCTCCCAACTAATTTAGTGCTGGCATTTATTTAGTTTCATTTGGCTGCTATCTTACACGTCGACATATATAAATAATCGGTGTTGTCCTACCAGAGAACTAGTGTCCGTGTGCTTGTTTTTTTTTGTTTTTTTTAAAATGAGCACACCGAACCTCCCACATACTGAAAATTTAACGCCGTTATATGAATTGGTTTTCTTATTACAAGGATTGATAGCCGAATCAGGGGTTATCAAGGATAATATTGCAAATTTGATCGATACTTTGGGAGTTAAAGCAAGTCAAGAACCGTTAATATCAAAACAGCACCAGCTAGAACAATTAAAATTGAAAAGTAAATTGTTGAAACAGAAAGTTGCCAACAGAGAGAATTATAATCAAGCGGTTGCTGGTTTAATAAATAACTATGAATTGTCTATCCAGACAATTTTAGACAATGTCAGAAATGATGTCGTTGATTATAATTTGGAATTAATTGAGTCAAATCGATCATACTACAGTCAGCTCCAGACGAAGACAAATAAAGAGTTTGAATTGTATCGGCGGTTAATTGACAAGCGAATAAAAATCTTTGAAATCGCTGATAAATTACAGGAACTATTAAATATTGTCGATGATAATTTCATTTATCAAAGCAATAATCTTATAAACGGCTATCAATTGTTGACATTGAAGAAAGTATTAACTGAATTAACTAATAAGAAGAGGGCGCTACAGTTAAGCTGAACTTTGCTGGCGATCAGAAATCATGGCGTCCGAGATTCATGATGGATGGAGTTAGCGATTCTCAATTACCTAATGGATTAGGTAAGCAATCATATTTTGAAGAAAAATAAAATCCGTGAGAATGGGTTCGGCACCCCCTGAAATGGAAAATGGGGGGTGAGAAGTAGAATTTGAGTTTTTTGTTCACAAACCGACGCGACAAAATTGACTTACAACGAGAAGCAAGCCGACTGCCGATCGCCGTGCACTAACTAACTTTGTTTTCCTTCTTTCTGAGTCGCCTGCTGAGTAATAATTAGTGGCAGTGCTCACTAATCTTCCATACGACGGACGGGCACTAATTCTGTTGCTACGCTAATTAGTTAATTAATTTCTCAAGGGTCTTTTTCCGGAATCTCCGAACCGAAAGTTTAAAATGAAATAGAACAATTTAAGTGAGACATTTAGGAAATAACAATTTGAACTTGAAGGAGAGAAAAGCAGCTGTGCAGTTGAATGGCAGAAAGGAAAAAAGGAATTCCTGAAATGCTAATATGGAAATTCATTTTTCTAAAACAAACAACAAGGACAGGAACAAGATTGATGATAATTTTCAGTTGATTGGTCGTTGGCTAAAATCCTCCATCGGCATGGCATATTCCTTAAAATAAAATTAATTAATATTTTTTTTCTGTATCCGATTGTTCCTTGTCTACACGTGATGATTTCCTTCGTTTAACTCGTTTATTTAAAGAGTTTTTACCTCATATTCTTCGTTATTAAAACCTAAAAAAGAAAAATAAAATTTCCTCCACTATTTAAAAATTTTGGTTTTCCTGATTTTTTTTATTTTTATTTTTATTTTTTTTTTTTTTTTTTGTTTTGCAGTTTTGCTTATATATATATAATTTTTTTTTTTTTGGAAAAAGAAGAAAGAAAAGCCAAAAATGGAGGTTATACTGAACACTATCCTTAGCAACAATTCCACATTGAACAATTATCTTTTTGAAACCAATGATATATCATGGTGGAAATTGTTAATCACCTTGTTCGGTTTAGCATTGGTTTATGATCAAGTTTCATATCAATTGAATAAAGGATCAATTGCTGGACCAAAATTTAAATTTTATCCATTTATAGGTCCATTTTTAGAATCTTTAGACCCTAAATTCGAAGAGTATCAATCAAAATGGGCTAGTGGTCCTTTATCTTGTGTTTCAATTTTCCATAAATTTGTTGTTATTGCGTCTACCAGAGATTTGGCTAGAAAAATTTTGGCATCACCAAAATATGTTAAACCATGCGTTGTTGATGTTGCTGTTAAAATTCTAAGACCAAGTAACTGGGTTTTCTTGGACGGTAAAGCTCATACTGATTATAGAAGAGGTTTGAATGGGTTATTTACAAGAAAGGCTTTACAAATTTATATTCCATACCAAGAGAAAATTTATGATAAATACTTGTCTAAATTTAGAGATTTAAGTAAAGATGGTCCAGTACCATTTTTCCATGACTTTAGAGAAATTATGTGTGCAGTTAGTTTAAGAACCTTTTGTGGGGAATATATTACTGAAGATCAAATTAGAGAAATCGCTGACAATTATTATTTAATTACTGCTGCTTTAGAATTAGTTAATTTCCCAATTATATTACCATTTACTAAGACATGGTATGGTAAAAGAACTGCTGACATGACTATGAAAATTTTTGAAAGTTGTGCTGGGATGGCAAAGAAACATATTAATGAAGGTGGTGAACCAACTTGTGTTATGGACGCTTGGGTTCAATTAATGGAGGAAGCTAGAAAAGAAAAATCTGACAATCCTGATGCTAAAGTTTTGGTGAGAGAATTTTCAAATCGTGAAATTTCCGAAGCAATTTTCACGTTTTTATTTGCCTCACAAGATGCATCATCATCAGCTACTTGTTGGTTATATCAAATTGTTGCTGATAGACCTGACGTTGTCCGTAAAATACATGAAGAACAATTGAAAGTTCGAGGAGGTGACCCAAATGTTCCGTTAAGTTTAGAAATGATTGAACAAATGAAATACACTTACATGGTCGTTAAAGAAACTTTGAGAATTCGACCACCAGTCCTAATGGTTCCATATGTTGTTAAGCAAAAGTTCCCAATTGATGAAGGTTATAGTGCCCCAAAGGGTTCAATGGTTATTCCAACATTGTATCCAGCATTGCATGATCCTGAAGTTTATGAAAATCCTGATGAATTTATTCCAGAACGATGGGTAGAAGGCAGTAAAGCTGATCAAGCTAAACGTAATTGGTTAGTTTTTGGTACTGGACCTCATGTTTGTTTAGGGCAAAACTACGTCATGATGTTGTTTACTGCGTTGATTGGGAAATCGGTTTTATTTAATCACATTAATCACAAAGTTACTCCATTGAGTGAGAAGATTAGGGTGTTTGCTACAATTTTCCCCCAAGATGATTGTATTTTGGAATTTAAAAAGCGAGAAGATCCAACAAAATTGGATGATGTGGTTGTTGCTTAATTGAGTGGATGTTGATGATAGACGAATGGCTTTTTTTATTGTTACTATATCTTATATTCTATAATTTTGTTTGTTTACGATTTTCTTAATTTAATTTAACCAATCATTTTGTAGATTGCGTCTGTCGGATTTAGATAAGAATTTGGTGCTCACTCGCGATGCCTTACTCGGCATGATTCTACTCTGAACCAACATCCTATCCTAAGATGGCTCTTGGCAGGCCAGAGTCATACAACGCTAATATAACAGATATGCGAATACCAAAATCACTAATTGATTTCGATCATTGATGGTTAAAGTCAGTGACTATTCATTCATCGGAGATTAGATAGCCACCATATGGAGCTAAGTTTTCTGTTTCTTATTTTAGCGCAATGCGATGAGCGTCTCTGTCTCTGCCTGTGCGGCGTCTCTCTCCTACTTTGATATGCGCTGGAAAATTTTTTTCCAAAAGTTTTTTTTTTCCCCATCGTTTTGGCTCCAGTTTGACTTGTAGTGTGGCTTGTGTGGCTTGTGTGGCTAAAAACCAAAATTTGCCGATATTTGCAGCGGTCCAAGCCCTGGTCTGAGCCCCCTGCGCCCTGACTATAAAAACCTCCCAAAGAAGCCAGCTAACCAATCAATTTCTAACCAGCGTGATTGACAAGATGACCACACCAAAGGACTCAATTGACCGAGAATACGTGGACAAGATCTACGAGCTCAGCAACAACGTCCCTCAGGGCAACGAGAACTACGAGAAGATGATCAGTGGGTGTCTCTACGACCCAATGGACGACACACTTCTCAATCGACGATTCGTGTCCAACGACCTCGTCAAACAATACAATGACTTCACGTTCTCCCAGTACATGAAAGACAACAATCTCAATGGCACTTCACGCTCTGACATGGACTCATTCTGCGTGGCCCGTGAGAAAATCCTCGCCACCATTCTTGGGTCAGCAGGACAGGGAGCCTACTTCGAGCCACCATTCTTCGTCGACTACGGGTACAATATCATTGTCGGGGACAAGTTCTACTGTAACTTCAATTGTGTTTTTCTTGACTGCTGCGTGATAACTATCGGTTCCAATGTGATGTTTGGCCCCAATGTGTCGGTTCTCACCGCGAGCCACCCACTCAACGCCGACGAGAGGATCAGTGGTGCCGAGTTGAGCGCCCCTATATCTATTGGTGACGGGTGTTGGATCGGAGCAAACGCCACGATCTTACCTGGGGTGAACATCGGCAATCGCTGTGTGGTGGCTGCCGGCTCTGTCGTCACTAAGAGTTTCGGTGACGACGTCTTGATAGGCGGGGTCCCTGCTAAGATCATCAAGGCAATCGACCAAGGGACAAAGCCAGCAGTTGCTTAGGTCTCTCGTGAAGTTCATGATTTTTCAATCGGCGGTACTGGCCCATCTGAAGCAGCGAGCTGAACAGTGGATGGTGCTGCATATTAGAGTGTGTCTACATTGTCATAGTTAAAACTGTCTTAATAGAGTATAAAATGATCCAAAGTCAAGGGGGTCGCTTCTCTTGCTCGTTCATTTAAGGACTTTCTGTAAGGATATGTCATCAGTGACGTCCTGGTAGTCGTAGTTCAAAGTCTCCAAGAACTGATCGAGTTTCTTTCTGTCTTGTTGAGGCACGTCCAACCCGACGAGGACTTTGCCCATGTCAGACCCGTGGTTTCTGTAATGGAACAACGTAATGTTCCATTGGTTCTTTAACTCGGCCAAAAACCTGGTCAAAGCACCTGGCTTTTCAGGGAAAACAAAACTCAACAAGATCTCGTCTGACAAATCAGCATGGCCTCCAACAAGGTATCGACCATGTGTCTTTGCGATCTCATTGTCACTTATATCGATTGCTTCGAAGTTAAGCGCTTTTAATTTTTCAATGAATTCAGCGGATTCCTTGGCTGGATCACTGACAACGTTGAAAGAAGTGTAAATGTAAGCACTGTGTTCTGGTGATTGCGTCCCTTGGGCACGCTTCACTGAGTATCGGTAAGAGAATTCAGTGACCGGTCTTGGATGGATAACATTTTGTAATTTTGCAAATGAACCAGGAGTGTCAGGGATCGAGATCAACATGAATAATTCTTTACCTTCACCAAGAGCTGCACGTTCAGCAACAAATCTTAAACGATCAAAGTTCATGTTGGCACCTGACAACACGGGGACATAAGTCTTGTCAGTGTGATCAATCTCTGGATGACTCGCAATGTATTTCTTCACAGCAGCAACAGTCATAGCACCACTTGGTTCAACTATAGATCTGGTGTCTTCAAAAACATCTTTAATGGCAGCCGAGATTTCGTCAGTGTTCACCAAGACAACTTCATCAACAAATTGATTACAGAGTCTAAAAGTTTCAGAACCAACAACCTTAACCGCTGTACCGTCAGCAAAACATCCAACATTTTTCAATGGCACGATTTCTTTGGCAGCAAGCGATTTGTACATTGCTGGAGCATCATAAGTCTCCACACCAATTATTTTAATTTCAGGCGCAATTCTTTTAAGGTAAGCGGCAACACCAGAGATTAAACCCCCACCACCAATAGCACAGAAAACTGCATCGATCTTAGGAACTTGACGTAATAATTCCATAGCTATGGTTCCCTGACCCGCGATGACCAATGGGTGATCAAACGGTGGAATATTAGTGTACCCGTGTTCTTCTTCTAATCGTTTACATTCCGCTTTAGCTTCATCAAAATCTTCACCATGTAACACCACATTTGAGCCCAATCTTTTAACATTTTTAAACTTGATCTCAGGAGTAGCCAATGGCATAACAATAGTCAGAGAAATCCCCAACTTATTAGCACTAAATGCAACCCCTTGAGCATGATTACCAGCAGAACATGCAATGATCCCTTTCAGTTTCTGTTCTGCCGTTAAATTTCCGATCATGTTTGCTGCCCCACGAAGCTTGAATGAAAACACTGGAGTCATGTCTTCTCTCTTGAGAACAATATTGCTTTTCAATTTGGCGCTAAGTGATACGGCTGAAGTGATTGGAGTTTCGTCAAGGAAATCATACACTCTTGAAGTAAGAATAAGTCGCACATAATCTGGGGTCCCATCACTTAACACATGAAAACTTCTCGCAAAATTCGTGGCTCCTTTAGCGAATTTGTCAATCATTGCTAACTAATTATCGACTCTTTGGTGGATATTGGACAGGCAGATCGATTGCTGTATGACTAACAATATAAGATTTTCATTTTTCACAATTTTCAAAAGTCAGGCCCCGTGACTTTTGGTTCATCGCACTAAAATTTTTTTTTTTTTTTTTTTTTTTTTTTTTTTTCTTGTTTTTCGTAAGCAAATACTAAAGTAATATTCAAAAGGAGAGCCAAATAATAATGATTAAGATACCCGATAGGAAAAGAATGGCGCCAATTGACACAATCCCAGAATTAAAGAAGCAGAAAGTAGATAACAGTACTGAAAATATTCAGTATAAAGTCTATCATAAATACATTCAGAAAGTGTTAGAAGGGATTGATGATAATGATACTACTGGACTTGAAACTCTTGCTTCTCAATTATCATTACCAAGAAGTTCAAAAGATGCGATTAGTTATGAGAATTTATCAATAATATTGAGATTATTGACCAATGAAATTGCTAAATTAGATTCAAAATTAGCTCAACCGTTAATCTCTTCAATTTTAAGAATTCCAAATTGGTGGCGAGCTTCAACTGAATTTGCTAGTTGCTATATTAAATTCTTATCGGTGTTGATTTCTGGGATACCTAAATGGTATAACGAAATTTGTATTAATTTGATTAGAGATTTTGTGAGGCTGAATATTATTCATCATCATGAATTTTTCAGGTATTTGATTAAGATTATCCCAACTAGTATAGGTTTTTTATTGAAAGTTTTGGTTAAAAATTTCCCTGATAAATATTGCAGTAAGAAAGAAGTTATTAATTATGTTGCAAATTTATTCAAATTTGTGGAGTACAGTAAAGAGAATAGGTTTCAAATATTGTCGGTGGTGGTGGAATATTGTATTCAGTTAGATGTTGAATTGAAAAGTGAATTAGATGACGAAGGGGAGGATACCATATATGAAGAAGGAAATGAAGAAGAAGAAGAAGAGGAGGAGGAGGAGGAACAAGAAGAAGAAGACAAAGAGCAAGATGAGGAAAAAGATGAGGATGAAAAAGAAGAAGAGGACGAAGATGGGGAAGAAGTTTATGAAGAATTAAATATGAACATTGATCAACTTAGTGAAAAACTTGATTCAATAATGACCATAGTATTCAAGAACCTTAATGATTCATTCACTCTTGAAAATTTAAACAATGGTGATGGGATCGCTGTTTTCAGATCATTAATTACAATGTTTAAACTGTATATTGTGCCTACTAATAACACCAAATGTATTCAATTTATTATATTTTATTTCAGTCAAAAGCAGCCTCAATTAATTGACGAGTTTGTTGTTTGTTTGATTGATTTAATTTTCAATCCTACTGAACCAATGGAAGTTCGTATAAAATCAGTACAATATTTATCATCATATTTGTCAAGAGCTAAACAAGTCAATTTCAATCAATTAAATTTTGTGATTAGTTATTTGGTTAGTTGGATTAATAAATATGTTGTTGAAAGAGAATGTGAAATTGAATTAACCCAAGGAGGGATGGAAAGATTTAAATTGTTTTATGCAGTTTTCCAAGGATTGCTTTATATCTTTTGTTTCAGACATCAAATATTGAAAAACGGTGAAGTTTGGCAAAATGATTTGGACAAATTTTTCTCTAAAATTATTTTAACAAAATTCAATCCTTTAAAATATTGTAATGAAACTGTTGTGTTAATGTTTGCTAAAATTGCTCATCAAGAAAATGTTGCTTATTGTTTTTCAATTATTGAAAATAATAGAAGAGATCAATACAAGATCAATAATAAAAATAACAAGTTATTCTTCAATAAACAGGAGTTCTTAGATTTGGTGGGGTACTTCCCGTTTGATCCTTTCATTTTAACAAATGCAAATGGTCTCTTTGTTGATGAATACTATGTTCAATGGGGCGATTTAGATAATGATGATAGCGATAGTAATGATGATTTTGACGTCTAGCGAGGCGAAGGCATTGCCATGAGATACACATATTCTACTGGTGTCTTTCAAAGACATTTCTATATTATATAAATATATTTATATATTCATTTTTTTGCCAGTCTGCAATTGTCTTGCATGCATGTCGAGTTAACTAACATTAGTTAATAATGCCACACTCACCGCAATCCACAGGTCCGCTCCCCGCGATGGGCCATCTCCCCCACGCATCATATCCCTGACTGTCTAATTTTTTAATTCGTGTTCATTCTGCCCATATTATCCTTCTTTTCATTACAGTTCAGTTCAATTATGATAACGAAACAGAAGATATTGATGGTATTATACAAAGGCGGCCAACACGCGATCGATCAGCCTAAACTCTTGGGGACAGTTGAAAACAAACTCGGTTTAGGTCCCTGGCTTAAACTGTTGGGCCACGAATTGGTTGTTACCTCCGACAAGGATGGGAAAAACAGTGAATTGGATAAGCATATTGTCGACAGTGACATTATCATCACCACTCCTTTCCATCCAGGGTACCTTTCTCGGGAGCGATTAGCTAAGGCCAAGAAATTGAAGTTGTGTGTCACTGCCGGGGTTGGAAGTGATCATATTGATCTAAACGCCGCCAACGAGAAGAAAATCAGCGTTCTTGAGGTCACTGGGAGTAATGTCGTCAGTGTTGCTGAACATGTCATCATGACAATGTTGAATTTGGTTCGAAATTTCGTTCCAGCCCACGAGCAAGTCACCAAGGGTGATTGGAACGTCGCCGCGGTGGCTAATAACTGCTACGATTTAGAAGGTAAAGTGATCTCGACTATTGGTGCGGGCCGGATTGGGTACCGCGTCCTCGAGAGACTTGTTGCATTCAACCCTGCAAAACTCTTGTATTACGATTACCAACCTTTGCCTTCACAATTTGCATCAAAAGTAGGGGTCACCAGAGTCGAGTCAATTGAGGAAATCGTGGCCCAATCAGACGTGATCACCATAAACTGTCCACTCCATGAAGATACCAAGGGCCTTTTCAACAAAGATTTATTCAAGCATGTTAAAAAGGGCGCGTGGTTGGTAAACACTGCTAGAGGGGCAATTGTCGACACCACTGCCTGCGTCGAAGCATTGAAAAATGGGACATTAAACGGATACGGTGGTGATGTCTGGTTCCCACAGCCAGCTCCACAAGACCATCCATGGAGAACAATGGCTAACAGTTACGGTGGAGGAAACGCAATGACTCCTCATATCTCAGGGACCTCGTTGGACGCTCAGGCCAGGTACGCCGCTGGTGTGAAGAACATTTTGCAGAGTTACTTCTCAGGCAAGCAAGACTACAGAGCTGAGGATGTCATCGTCAAGGACGGTCGATACGCTACCAGAGCATACGGGAAACGATAATTCTGGCACGCTTTCATGGGGTGCGGGCATGCGTCCTTCACTCGGGAAAAGAAAAAAGGGAAAAATACATAGCTTAGCTTTAAAAGTGAATACGAATTTATGACAAAACGGTGCAGACAAACTTACAAGTAGATTGATTTCAGTAATACTATAATATATATTGGTCAGCAAAGTCACTCCGGCGCGAAGCGAGCACTGGCCCCGTTCCCCATAAAAGAGGTGTGAAGAAAGGGCTGAAGTTAGCAGCCCGGGCAATTGTGGAGCATGTCATGGACGAAGACGTTGCAGTCGATGCAGAAATTGTTGTTGCACAGTTCGCAGACGTACTTGTTTTCGACGAGCTCCATCTGGCACCCGAAGCATACGCCACCCTTTTCCTGGGTCTCATTGTAGTTTGCTAGTGGGAACAAGTGATGATATGAGCGGGCCAAATGGGTAGATGAGATCAACATCAAGTTGCAAGTCGGGCAGATCGAAGGCAACGAGCAGATTTTCCCCTGACAGAAAGGGCAAATGTAGCCACCATAGGTTAAATGAGAGTGACAAGAGCAGAAGCTAGGGTGATCTTCAGTGACTCGTTTAGGGAAACCCATCTTTATTATATTGACAGTTTTCGAATCGTCTCCGGAGGTCGAAGGAGCAACAATAGAGTTTTGTTGACCATCTTGGCTCTTGATCATTGGCAATGGCGATATACAATCATTGAGAAGTTCCTTGAAATGCTGTTCATTAAGGATAATCCCGTAATTGCTTTCATCACCGAAATTCGTCTTGCTGACAATTTTCGAACAGATTGAAACTTGAGCACTAAGTCCTATGATTCTAACTCTAATTTTTTCAGTAACTAAATGATTGATTGTTTTGAAGATATCACCGGGGTCACTAGTAAACAATGTACCAAAAATGATTAATATTTCTTTAGTCGAATGCTGGGAGACATGTAAAAGCATTCCTCTAGACATCTCAAGAGCGTTTTGTAACGAAGGGTCGCCCTTTGGTTCATTTGTTCTTTTGAAATTTTTGAGGTTATTAACATGATCAATTGGATTTCCACTGACATCACTAACCACCGTAGCGATCCCATTTCTCATTGCAATTATTCCTAATTGGGAAATTGGGTTCTGATCGAAAAATTCATTGATAAATTCAACACAACAATTCACAGTTAAAGCATACCGGCTAGGTCTTAAATCTTTCTCTTCCATTGCCTGTGAGGCATCAATTACTAATATTAAAGTACGAATGATTCCTCTCTGGAACGGTCTAACATCCTTCACAATTTTCTTCCTCTTGTTGGCTTCAACTAATCCATTAACAATTCCATTCAATGACCCATCCTTATCTAGTTTCACAATATCCCATGATCGTTTAATATCATCTTCCCAGGTATAACCTCCATTGGCCCCTTTTAGCTGGTCATTAATTTCTCCTCCTTTTTTCTTTTTTTGAGATTTTTTTTTCTTCTTCTTGATGTGGTTACTGTCATCACTGTCGAATTCATCCTCGTCATTTGAAAGCATCATCAAATCATCATCATCGGCTCGGTTTCGGGTACGACCAGCGATCCCACGAGATCCAGCCTCGCCTTTAACAGATTCGTCAATGTATTCGTCGTCTGAATCCATCAAGAAAATAGAGTGATCTTATCGATTTTTCGATGGCGGTTTTTTCAGATTTATGCAGTTTTGTATGAAAAATCGTCACATGGCCTGCGATGGAACTCTTCATTCAAAAAAAAAAAAAAAAAAAAAAAAAAAAAAAAAAAAAAAAAAAATAAAATTAATTTTTTATTTTTAAAATATTATATTTAATTAAATTAAAATGAAAAAATACACCGGGGGTTGGTTAAAAAAAA
>JASJSC010000047.1:0-107826 GCA_030450195.1 Saccharomycopsis sp. KB-2023a | reverse complement strand
GTTTGAACAATTGATAATAGATTTTGATTGGAATCTTGATTTGAATCTGATGTTTCTTGATTAGATGCTAAGATTGGTTCACTTTCAAGCTCCTCAATATCATCATCTCCCGTATCATAGTCCAGGTAATTAGGATCAATCAAATCACCCGTATTTTCTAAATTATCATTTAATAAATAGTTTTCGAATTCACATATTGCTATGTAGAAATTAGAATTTCACTTAAGCTTTGTATGGTTATTTCTTTTTCAATTTTCTCAAACCAGCGTGCCAGCCCCGTTCCACGGAGGTGGTCCATAGATAAAAAATAAGATCCTGTGTGCGTTCCTAGGCGGTGGTGCATAGATAAGAAACGCAATGCAACGCAGCCAGCCGTGTTCCAACGCGATAGATGAAAAATACGATCCTCGTGTTCGTTCCACGTCCGTGGTAGAGAGATAATAACCACTGCAGATTTGGCAGCATGCCACAAAAAATCCAAAACTACCTCAAATTCCACCAAAAATTATAATAAACATATTCTAAAAATTGGTACGCCATATAAATAAGCCATGACGAATTTAATTATTGTATTTAGAGCCCCTCAAAACCAACACAGCTGAACCCGCCAATTTTCTGTCCCATTTTCCCCATCAATATCAAAAGGAACAACAACTAAATAAATTTATAATATGCTGCTTTTCTCTCCCGGCACATCTCAATCATCGAAGGACTCAAATTATTCAATCAACCCATCCAAATTTGTTTGCATGATGGCTTCTATTTTTCAATTTTCTCAATATCCGCCCTGTCCCGCTGCGGTGGGACATAGATACTGCCAAATAACCACTGCAAATTTGCCAACATGCTACAAAAAATTAATATCTCCCAAAATCCATCAAAAATTACAATAAATAGATTCTAAAAAATGCTAGACTAAATAAAAATGCTACAAAAAATTCAATTTTCTTACTTAGAGATTGTCAAAGCCAACACAGCTGAATCTGGCAATTTCCAGTCCCATTTTCTCCATCAATTTAAAAACAATCAGTATTTAAACAAATCAAAAATATGCTACTTCATTGTCACAACACACCTCAAAGATCTGAAATCTCATGTTATTCAAGTAATCTCTCCAAATTAGATTTTTAAATTTTCTTTTCTAAATATCTCAAACACTAGTAAAGCTACTGTTTTGTAACTTCCCCCAGCAATGACTGATTATTCAAGGATTCTGATAAACCACCTATCAGCTCCATAAATTAAATAGAGGACGCCTGAACTAAAATAATCCCAAAATGCAAGATAGGAACTTCTAACATGCACCAATCAATTCGTCTCATTTCAACGATCACAACGGTACCGCTCATCTGTCGATAGCTGCATTGCATGACGTGTATGAATTCATTCCTCTTTTGCGCCTTTTTTATTCCGCTTTTGCGCCCAGCACTAACAAATCCCAGATTTTTTCCGCCCACTTAGTATGTGATTCCGCTTTTCTGCCCGCCGACTATCTATGTGTTAAAACGACGCGCCGGCCCTGTTCCACTATGGTGGTACATAGATATGAAAAGCGATCGCGTGTACGTACCACTGAGGTTACATAGATAATGCCAAATAATCGCAGCATACTTTTGGTAATTTACCGAAATACTACAAAAAAATTAAAATCTCCCAAACTCTACCAAAATTTATAATAAATAGATTCTGGAAAGTGCTAGACTATATAAAAACGGTACGATAAATTTAATTATCACACTTAAAGGCCGTCAAATCCAACACAGCCGTACCGGCCAATTTTTTAACCCCATTTTATCCATCAATATAATAAGGAGGATCAATTAAACAAATCAATAATATGCTATTTTTTGGTCCCAATAAATCCTAATTATCAGAAACATCATATTGCTCCCGCAAGTCCTCCAAATTTGATATTTAAAATTTCTTTTCTGAATATCTCAAGAACTAATAAAACTATCCAAATCTAGCTTTCACTCAAAAATGGCTCAGACTTAAATATTCCAGCAAATCAATTAACAGATCCATAAATTGACCAGAGGAGGCGTAAAGTGCAAAATTTCCAAAATGCAAGACAGGAACCTCTAACCTGAACCAATCAATTCATCGCAGTTCAACGATCGCAATAGTACCGTTAATTTGCCTCTAGATTCAGCGCGTGACCTGTAAATGGTTTTTGTGTGTTTGCGCCTTTTTTTTTTGTGTCCCTTGGCCAAGCACTAACAAAATGCATGTATTTTTCCGCCCATTTACTATGCGTAAGTGCATTTGTGCCGGCCGACTATTGATGTGTAAATGTTTGAACTTTAGAATACATTCCAGCAGTGTCAATTCTAAACCCATCAACACTTATTATGTTGTCTGTAAACTTCTTGCAAATGGCTTCTTCTTGAGAAGTAAGACCTTTTCGTGTGGTCAATAATATTTTGCAATAAGGGAATTTCGAAACCAATCCTGGTATTCTAATTAATAACAGATTATCATAAATATGAAGCTCTAATAATGATGGTAACCGATACATAAACTCGACTTCTGCTAACGATTTAATTGGCTTGTGAGGATCGAAATAAAACCTCCTCAAGGATACCATATCATTGAGTCCTCTCATTTTGTCAGCCATACAATACATTTGTAATTTCTCCAATTTTTTTAACCCATTAAAGTTAAATTCTTTAGCTGTATCAAAACTCGCTATTGTCAATTCTTCTAAGTTTTCCAATCCTTCAAAGTTTATTGAATTCGTGCCATTTTCTGAGAGTGCTTGTCGGAGCTCTAACTTTTTCAAGTTACCCAATCCATTAAATCTTTCTATCTGATTAATATGATTATCTCCAATTTCAAGATATTCTAGCTTTGTCAACTCTGAGAAATCAGGTAGTGCTCTAACATCATTTTGCCCGATCGACAAAAAATTTAAATTCCAACATTTTAGTAAAGGCGATAAATCTTCAATTTGGTTCTCGCCAATACGCAATTTCAATAATGAACTCATGTGTTTCGTGAATTCTATTGAAACAAGATTATTATTGTAAAATCTAGCACTTTTCAAATTTTTGAACGATTTGAAACAATCCCTGGATATTTTCTTAGCAGAATAGTCAGATAAATCTAGAAATTCAATGTTTTTAAAGTTCTCCAACGTTTCAAGCACTTTCATTAAGCAGTTACTCACCTGTAGCTCACGCAACTTAGGCACCGAAAATCTACTCAATACCTCCGAAGATTGTTCCTTACCTGTAATTTGTAGTATACTTAAATTGGGTAAGTTTATCTTATTGGTCATATTCAAAAGGCATTCCATGTCACAAAGATGGAACCTTAATATTTTAATTGTCTCTGATATTAAAGTTTTGCTGTGACCTTCATCCATGAATAATGATAAAATTCTAGGGGCAAACTTGGAACCCGTGTCCATGTGATGTAAACGGAAATGAAGTTCCGAAAAATTTCTAAACTTAATGGTTGGATCCTTCAAAAATTCAAATAGAATCAAATAAAACTCAAACCGCGCATTCCTAGCTTTGTCACATTTATTGAAAAAACTAACAATCTGTCTAAAAAAAGTGCCATCAAAAAAAGAATAATCATAAACACTATTTCCATGATTTTCAGCAAGCCAAAATGCCTTGATATCAAGGGGGATTTTAATTTGCCTTACATGCGCAGTTAGGTTTTGCTTGATAAAATCATTGATATCTAGTGGTCCTAGCCAGCACCACGAGTCACCAACAGTGAGTTCTTCCAATCTTTTACTGTAGCCACCATAATTGCTAAAATGAAACCCAAATAACTTCTTCGTGCTCGAATAATTAATTTTTGAAACTTTGTGAATGCCTACAATTTCAATGTTCTTGAATAGTCTGTATTTCAAAACAGCTTCCCATCTCATTAAAAATTCTGATTCATTCAAACCTTCAATTAGCGAGACAGCCGCCAGAAAATAACAGTAATCATAAATCCAATCAATGATATCTTCAGGGAGGGTCAATAATTTGCTCATTACAGGCGGTTGTTACTTGAATGTTAAAGAAATTACCTTTCTGTTTTTCCTTTTCTTTTGTGCCAAAATATGTGCTTTGCTTGGGAATTAAGTAGCAGTGCATCTAACCCTTCAGTTTCCGATGGAGAGGTAAATCCTTCAATTTCGACTTGACTTCGTTATTATACAATATCCAGAAAGCCCTTTTACCTTTATAATTAAGCAGTTTTTAGCTATATTAAACTAATAGTTGATTCCACAATATATCTACACCATAGAAAATTACATTTAAAGTTTCATATAACTTTGTGCAGCATCATAATGAAGTTACTGCTATTTACAACTTATGTAGAATGATGAATATATAAATAGCATTTAGCTAGTAACTAAGATGCTTTAATTTCCAAATTATCATCCCCGATATAACTGAGAATAACGCTATTTTTACCACAATCACATTAATGCCACTCATTAGCCGCCAGGTACTTCGCGCGATCGTAGAAAAATTATTCCTCTTTTTGTGGAGCCACTAAGCCCCACGATTTTGCTGCAAGATGCTGCACCTGTCTATTATTACGATGATTGTTAGCAGAAACAATCTATTTGTTCAGTATGCATACTTATGCTGGTTTTCAAAATTCATCACTTAGTTATGCATCCTTATGTTGGATTACTGCGTCTCTACTAAATCCAGTTTTCTGATAGAATAATCAAAAATATTTAGCAGTCAATTAGCTATCCTAATTTAGTTAATAAGGGAGAATCGAACTATGTATTACCGCTTATTAATATTTTTATTATTATCTATTGATTATAGTAACTGCTAACTATAAGCTTAGGAAATAGAGTCATTCGTACGTTTCTAGAAGTTACTATCATGTCCCGTAGTAGACATTTATTACTTGAATGAGTCCCTCGATTTATTATGTTCAATTATCAGTAATTATGCATTAAAGTTGCCAAAAGTGAAGTCCAACAATTGTCAGTAGGAGTTCCAATCTTCTTTAGTCCTGATTTGCAAAATTTTGAACCAACAATAAAATTCTTGAAAGCTTCATACCACCATCATCTTGAGGTTAATGTTTAATAGAAACATCTTATGACTTGAAATTTAGGTCGTCGCATTAATCGCAGAGACTGATTCAGGAACACCAGTGGCAGAAGTAGTGGTATAAGTATCAAGAGTTATAGAAGTTGTAGCTTATGCAGCATCTATTGAACACCTAGTAAAACAAGATTCTTTTTGACTATAAATGCCAGATAGATTGACAGAATTTTGTAATTTACCTGAAAGATCTACATTCTACGGAGCGATGAAAACCCAATAGTCCTACTCAGTTACCTAAGCTCTTCTAAAAGTATATTTCCAATACCCTCGACAAAAGATCTCGTCCGATTATTTGACCAAACTTTTGCACTACGTTTAGCTTTAACAATCTTGACCATTATCATCACCACTAATAAGAATTTTGCCAGTGTGTTCATATTTAAGTTGAACCAGGTCATCTATATCTATCCTCCACAATCTGGCTCCAGGAGGTAGTTCTGTATCCAAGTTTTCACTAATGTAATCTTATTGTCTTCTTGAGTGAGATTCTCATAATATGTTTCAAGAAAGTTGGTGATATCAACTTCGCAATATTTAGCGTCTTCACTGTTAAACTTCATGTTATTTTGAATGTTGGTAATATCTTTTGATATCTTTCTTTTTATTTTTCCATTTGTTAACGTAACACAAGTAACTGTATATTCTATTAATTAGGTGACTATAACTTGTATCACAATATACTGTATCTTAACTGATAGTTTAAGATAGTCAATGCGACCATTAAACCCTTCCACCATAATGTTAAGGAGGGGAAATGATATGGGGCATGTTCCGTAACTACGAGATCAAGTACAACTTAAAGGAAAGTGAATATGATGCTTCCATTGGTATCGCAATCTTACTCTCTATTATATTGCCGTTGTTAGTTTCGAAGCTGAGGAACTCTTAGTTACTTCACTAAGACATTCTCCCATTGTATCATGATAATCAGAGGGTCAACTGGTCGCCTTTTTTGTCATAACTTTTAATACTGGTCCTGAAATTAGCATTGGGGAACAGCTTGAGGTTATGAGAATAATATACTACCTGAACTTAGTACTGTGAACAGCCCCAAGGCAACGCGAGTTAATTGACTGTTGAAGATGGTAATCCTACATAAACGATGAATACTAAACTAGTAAGTTGTTTAAAAGAATGATTAGCTCAATAGCTATATGTTGGGGAGATTTTTCTCTTAAATAAATAAGAAAATAAGAAAATAAAGGTAGTAACGACAACCGTACACGCAACCATCTTACTGTCTGGCTTAAAACACAAAATTCCCCCTTTTTTCGGTTAGATTAGTATGCATCTGCGCGTGTCTGCTAGTAGACTATTAATGTATTCTTGCAAAAGTCAAACAAAATACCATGGCAGTAATAAAAGTACTTGTTAACTCTAATGATCCTATAGTTACCTTTAATTTCCTTGACAAATTGACCGTCCAATTCCAAGGCCCCAACTCCGTTGAACAATTGACGAATCACCTTCAACCAAATTTTGATCAGAAGTTAATGTTTCTTGAGTAGATGGTCCTGAAATTAAAATCTCTCGTACTCCACCAAAATTTATAATAAATAGATTCTAGAAAATTGGAAACTATACAAATAAGCCATGAAAAATTTAATTATCTTACTATGAGCCCCCAATCTTGCACAGCTGAACATCCTAATTTTTTATCCCATTTTTCTATCAATTTGAAACCGAGCACCAATTCAACAAACCCATTACATCGTATTTTTTGGCCTCGACACTTTTCGACTGCCAGAATCGTCAATATTCCAGGAACCCCTCCAAATTCGCTGTGTTCGTTTCTGAATATGCCAAAATCCAGAAATCCAGCAACCATCTAATTTCCGCTTTTCTGGCAGGGGACCATTTCTTTGTATTAATGAAGCGAGATGTTTGGATTTCGTTGTGGTAATGAATACTGGTTTATAGATTTATTTGTCTGATTGGACACCGAATGATGATCTCACAAAACGCAATTATCATGTGATGTGTCAAGGCGGTTGAGCCACCTGAATGGGTGTTGATGCTTCGCTCGATTTAAGTTATAAATTTTTCTTGGCGCTGTTCTCTGGTAAAAGCGTGATTTATTGTTTTGTTGAATAAAACATGACCAGTATAACAGTAAACAATCCGCAGGCGATCGCAAATTTGGTAAATTGGTTTTTAACTTATATGATGATAGAAATGGTGAAGAAGATATTGTGTTTTTCACCCGTTTGGAGCTGTGCGTTGGGTAATAATGCAAGTGGGTGGCAAATAGTAACCGCCCCATTGAGTGAAGCGTGTAAGAGGTGGATAGCCTTAAGCCAGAAGAAGAGGCTAAATGACATAGGGTAGAGTGTGGATGGCAGACCATATGGCTCTAATATGCAAGAGAAGTAGGTTTGGTACAGATTGGCTTACCGATGAAAAGTTTTTGTTCGTTCCTACGAAATATTCACCACTGCGTATTGAGCGTGAATGGCTTGAGGAGTGGGAATCAAAGCGTAGCGAGGAAGATGTTGTAATCCAGATATTAACATAGTTGCATTTACCATAGTTATCCTTACTTATATTCTTTCATATTTACTTGAGAGGGAGACCTCTCCAATATATAATTATCAACCTAATCAATTTCCTAGTTTAGTATGTCTAAGATATCGGATACAATATCTATCTGTTAAGATGCGTCTGGCATGCTCGGTTCCAATATCTTCAACGCAACCAACGTGCGTCTGGTGTGTTCGGTTCCGATACCCATCAGTAGGCATGCATGCATTATGTTGGATTACGATCTACAGTAAATTACGATCTGCGACAGAAGAAAATACGGCTGCAGCCTACACTGTTAAAGACTATGTGAAAGATTTAAGCGTTAGGAAAGCAAGGTTAGAAAAAGCATATCGAGATTCTTGAGAAACATTTCGGCCGTTTTTGTTCAGCCTCGGCATCCATTGACTGAACAATACATGGATGATTCCACGAAACTCAAGCCATGTTGGAATGACAAGATGGAAGGCATTTTCAAAGATGGAGCGGACCAAATATCGAGAGTATATGAACAACTTGTATGAAGTTACACCTCAATGGGTATGGATTATTGAGTTCACATATTTCACATTGTCGACAATAGTATGTGGTTTAGCTCAATATATAGCGACAGCGCTAGTGGGAGTGGGTAGGATAACATGGGTAGTAGCGTCGGTGAATACAGTAGAAATAACGAAACCGGTAATGGTTTGGTTATGCATCTCATTAACTTTATTAGTAATGAGCACAGCAGGTAGGACTACAGGTTTAGATGAAAGATGGATGCACTTCATCAAAGTGCGGGACATTGAATTTGAAATGAATAATAGCCACACAGGTCATACTAAACGAGAACGGGAGAAGTCATCAGAAACGAAAATATGATTAATTGGAAAAACCATACATATAGTCAAATATGCATTGTGGTCATTGGTATGTACTAAGGAAGTATTAATGGAAAAATCAACAGAGACACTCAGGGAGTGGGGTAGTGAAATCTGTGTAGAAGCGCAGTGGCGGAGTAAGTATGGAGGAACTTCGTTCGAGTTCAAGGACACTGGTAGCATAGCACACCTTAAAATGGAAATGGGTATAAGGGTAAGCTCCATTATAGAGGCAATTAAGTGCGAGCGGGAAAGTAGAAAATTATGGGATGAGATTTTCAAGGCTGAGAACGGCAATGTGGATAATTTGATAACATTAAAAACCATAACGAGTACCGAATAACCTTGGGGGCAGATGATCGGTACCGCCATTAGGATATTATTCTGGAACATTCTACAATACAACTTCTAGAAACCTCCAAAATATTCCATACGTCAATACTCTTAATTCAAGGCCTTTTTAATCCACAATGTGTCTAAATTGGTGAACTGCGGCCATGCCAACACTTTTGTAGATATCAGCAACCTGAATGCCTGTAGCTAAATAAGCGATTTCAATATCGCTTTGGTCCCTGTCAGGTTGATTGGTTTGATGATAAAATGCTGGATATATGGCGGTTTCATTGCACTTTGATTATGCTCAAATAACTTGATTGACTTTACATAGACTCAGCTTCAGCAGTGCTGAGTACTTTGATCTCCAAATAATAACCCCGCCAGCGAATTTAAATACAAATCCAGTGGTTGTCTTATCACTAGCCCAGTCAGCATCACCATAGCCCTTCAATTCATCAGTAGAAGACTGATATTTGTTTGCTTTGTTTATTTTTCACAATTTTCTTGTGCAACACGCTTAAACGTTGGTCCACCGTGGTGGTACACACCCGACCGCCTGAATGTTAATCCAACATAACGGATGCGCCAAATTCATAGCTTCATAGCTCAAGAAACCTAACATTACGGTTACAATTGATAGATCATGAAAACCAACAAAATTCATGAATGAATTCCTCTGTTTATAGCTTGTGGATGTTTCCTCTTAAGTATATAAGAATAATATCAGTAAGGATAACAGTGGTAAACGGAACCATGTTACTGTCTTGATTACAACAGTCATACCAAATATAATAGCAACATAATATTATAATGTAAATTAAACAAAATATGCAAATAATAAAATAATTCCAGCCTTAACTAATTAACCAAGTAACCCAAATAATAAATTAATAAAAAAAAAAGAAGAAACAAATTACTTGTATGATAAAAAATCTACGATCAACGTCCTCTTGTTAAGGACAGTATCACCTGCCCGATTTTCCAAACCATAAAAGTCAAGGATCCCACCCAATTCGTTACTATTCATTGCCAACAACGACCCATATCTAGCAGGAAAATTGGTAGGCATTTCGCCTTCATAATTGCTAGTCCACGAAATTTCCTGATTGTTATCGTTCAACTTTTTCAAGGAATTATATCTCAAAGTGACTAGCCCCTTTACGTTGTTTCCCATTGTTCTAATCGTATTCTCTAAATCCCCAATTCTATCAGTCAAACCGTCCATTCTACTCTCCATTCTACTGGTTAAAACATCAATTCTCGCATTAGTATCTCTAAAACTAGCGTTAATACTGGCAACTGATTGAACAATTCTCGCATTGGTATCATCAATTCTCGCATTAGTATCTCTAACATTAGCGTTAATACTGGCAACTGATTGTTGGATAGCTTCAAGTGTTCCGATCAAATCAAAACCTTCTATATTTTGGTTAGTTGCTAACAGTTGAATGGTTCTTTCCATTCGGTTTATCTTGACGTTTTGGTTAACATAATATTCACTTTCTACTAATTTTAAATAATTGCGGCAATCTTTGATTTCAGCACTAGTGCAGGGACCAGTTTCAGCAACCTGATTATAATAATTTCTTGCCATTTCAATTTTATCAAAAGTGATGGGCCTTTCAATGACGGGCTTTTCAACATTCCCTGAATTTCCAGGGATATTTAAGACAATATCTGTATTCATTTGTAAATTTATAAATATTCCAATTGACTAATGAGTTTTATTAAATTTACTTGTTTTTTTTGGTGTTTTTTTCGTTTTCCTTGTGATCCTCAAGTTTTTATTCCCTGACGGTTATGAACGCCATCACGTGATCTGAGCTGACACGGGCAGATGTAAATGGCTGCTTTCTTAAAACATCTCCCAGAAATGGTGGCATTTCATCAACACACGGTTCACTGGAAGCTTCGCCTGAAAATTCTCCCACTGAGCCGGAAAAAGCGCAATATGGATTTGGGACCAACAATAATAATGCCGATTCTGGAAATTCCCCAAATGAGCCAGAAGAAAGTGATTCAGAAGGCGAATTCGATTTAATGCATTCGGCATTTGTGGCTTATAAAATCGATCGCCCTCGTACTGAGAGCCATTTTCTTGAGGGCGAGGATTCTATCCCAGAGAGTAATTCGAATGATGGCAACCAACAAATTAATATCAATCAAAAAAACGCAGCTGGAAATAAGCTGAAAAAAAGGTTTCAATTCAATAAAATATTCCAACGGCCGAAACCACGAACATGAAACTTCGAGAAATCTTTGGTCCACGTGCTGATATGTACCAAATTTTTAGTTAGCGCTTCAAGTGGTGGAATATTTAATTTCTTTGTATACGTTGATGCTATTTTTCGATTTGTAAGTTGTAAGGCGACCCTTCATGGTAATCTTGGGTATGCATGAGAATGTGAGTAGGTAATTTTGAAAAGGAGTTGGGGCCTCAGAATTGGATGATCAGGTTGTCAAGGAAATGAAAGGTAACTACGGGATCATTAGAGTTAGGAAGTACTTTTATTACTGCCATGGTATTTTGTTTTGATTTTTGCAAGAGCACATTGATAGTCGACTGGCAGACAAGCGCAAAAGCATAATAATCTGACAGAAAAAAAGCAGGAATTTTCTTTTGTAATCTAGAGAGCACAATTGATTGTCATCATTACCTTTATTTGCGTATTTAATTAAAGAGGAAAGTTTCCAGAAATCCAGCAGCCATCCAATTTCCGTTTTTCTGCCAGTCGACTATTAATGTGTATTGATGAAGCGAAATGGATTTCGTTGTGGTAATAATTACTGGCGTTTAGATTTATTAATCTGATTGGACATTGTATGATGATCTCACAAAACGCAATTATCATGTGATGTGTCAAGGCGGTTGAGCCACCTGAATGGGTGTTGATGCTTCTCTCGATGTAAATTTCAAATTTTTCTTGACGCTGTTCTCTGTAAAAGCGTGGATTATTTTATGATAAATGAAACATGACTAGTATTACAGTAGACAATCCTCAGGCGGTTGCAAATTTGCTAAATTGGTTTTTAACTTATATGTTGATAGAAATGTAAAGAGAATATTATGTTTTTCAACCGTTTGGAGTTGTGCGTTGGGTAATAATGCAAGTGGGTGGCAAATAATAACTGCCCCATTGAGTGAAGCATGCAAGAGGTGGATAGCCTTAAGCCAGAAGAAGAGATTAAGCGACATAGGGTACAGAGTGTGTATGGCAAACCATATGGCTGGGATATGCAAGAATGGTGGCGATAAAATATTAAATATACTTCTGTTTCACCGTAGATGGATTGCGGATTGGGAATCAAAGCATAGCAAGGAAGAAAATACGCCTCCAGTCTACGCTGTTAACGACTATGTAAAATATTTAAACGTTCGGAAATCAAGGTTTGAAAAAGTATATCGAGATACTTTGAGACTCAAATCGTTCTTCTCTCTAGATAGGAGCAGGCACAGAGTGACTGAAAAAACAGAGAATAATTCCCCGAAAAGCGAGCAATTGTGGAATGATAAGATGCAAGGTATTTTAAAAAATGGAGTAGACCAAATAATAGCGATAATACTGCAACATCAGGCACGATGGCTCAAGTTTGAAGAGGAGATACTCTATGACGAAGAATGGTCTAGACTCTCAGATGAAGTCGACAGTGTGTATGAAACAGTATTACATATGTTGATGGTGACTGTACTTGGAAGAGAACGGATGAGAGCCACAGGAGACGATTGGAAGCAGTTTTTACGGTCCCTGCATTGGAAACTGGCATCTGAGCTGTTAGACCAGATGGTCGAGCCAGCCTTAATGATAAGCCCTGCCTCCAGCCGAGCAGAGGCTAGCAAAATTAAAATGCTAATGATAGTGGACCTGTTTACAAGTTGGGATGCCAAAGATAGAGAGTATATGATCAACTTGTATGAAGTTACACCTCAATGGGTATGGATTATTGAGTACATCTTTTTCACATTGTCCACAATAGTATGCGGTTTAGCTCAATATATAGCGACAGCCCTAGTGGGAGTGGGAAGGATAACCTGGGTAGCAGCATCGGTGAATACAGTAGAAATAACGAAACCGGTAATGGTTTGGCTATTCGTCTCATTAATTTTATTAGCTGCGAGCACAGTAGGTAGGACTACAGGTTTAGATGAAAGATGGATACTCTTCATCCGTGCCAGAGGGTGGCATACTAAGCACCTAATCTTGCAAAATATAAAGAATAATGGCCACACAGGTCATATTGAGCAAGAGTGGGAGGAGTTATCAGAAACAAAAATATGGTTGATTAGAAAAGCCATACTTATAGTCAAATACGCATTATGGTCATTATTATGTACTAAGGAAGTATTAGTAAAAATATCAGCAGCGAGGGGCAGTGAAATCTGTGTAGAAGCGCAGTGGCGGAGTAAGTATAGAGGAACTTCTTTCGAGTTCGAGGATAACGGTACCATACCACACCTCAAAATGGAAATGGGTATAAGGGTGAGCTCCATTATAAGATCAATTAAGTGCGAGCGAGAAAATAAAAAATTATGGAACAAGATATTCAGGGCTGATAAGGGCAACATATGTGACGTGGTAAAATTAGAAGAATATAACGACTACCGAATAACCTTAGGGGCAGGAGATCGGTACCGCCATTAGGTTATTATTCTGGAACATTCTAGAATAAAACTTCTAGAAGCCTCCTAAATATCGTATACCTCAGAACTCTTAATTCAAGGCCTTTTTAATCCACAATGTCTCTAATTGGTGAACTGTGGTCCTGCCAACACTTTTGTAAACGTATCAGCAACCTGAGTACCTGTAGCTAAATAAGCGCTTTCAATATCACCTTGGTCCCTGTCAAGTTGTCTAGTGGATGTGTGGCCGTTTCAATTGCACATTCATAATCGTCACTTAACTTGACTGACTTCACATAGACTCAGCTTTAGCAGTGATGAGCGCAACAATTGGTTGTTTCTAAGTAATAGCTTCGTCAGCCAATTTAAATACAAATCCGGTTGAGTTCTTATCTCTAGCCCAGTCAGCAGCACCATAGCCGTTCAATTTCTCAGTGACAGAGAGATTTTTGTTTGTCTTCTTTGTTTTTAACGACCTTCTTGAAAAAACGCTTCAACGTTGGTCCACCGTGGTGGTACACATCCGCTGAAGATGATATAACGGACGCGCCTCAAATTCATACTTCAAAACACCTAACATTACAGATACAATTGATGCATGCTAAACTGATACGCTATTTGGAAAAATGAATTTGTTGATGACTATATATTATGGAGGTCTTAAGTAAATAAAAGTAATATATGTAAGGATGACAATGGTAAAACGCAACTATGTTACTACAGAACCTTCTTTGAATGTTTCTGCGCAACCTAAGATATACTTAACTTTATTATAGCTTTATTGTGTACTGAATATTACTTAAATTCAATCGCATTCGTTAGCTGTTCAAAATTATACAATTCATTAATAGGTGGTGAATCCAGTTGCTTGCTCCAATAAATGTTGAAGATGACAATCCAAAATAGCGGATCCGCGACAAACTGACGGGTCTTGAAATCCTGCATAATGGTGCACGCTAAAATTATAGATTATTTGAAAGAATGACTAAGTTGAAAACAATACATCTTGAGGCGACTTTCCTCCAAGTTAAATAAGTTAAGAAATAATTAGACAATGATATATGCAACAATGATACAGTCTGGATTACGACATGCACCAATCAATCTGTCCCCCGTCAACGATCATAATGATGCCATTCGCTTGCCGCTAGGAGCCCCAGGCGATCCATGAAAATTTTTTCTATATTTACAAACAAAAACCTCGACTTTTTCTAACAACCGACTATTAATATGTTTAGATTTCTGTTCTAATAGTATATTTATTCAAAATTTGCACTTTTATTTTGTAAGGCAGTTATTGGCAAATGCGGCCAGTTCCATATGATGCTGCTAATGAAGAAATGACCCTGCTGTTTGTTGCCCCCATCAGAGAAAATAGTTAATAATAGTAATATGTACCAATTCTTTGGTTACCGCCTCAGTTGGGACAGTTTCAACAAATAATAACTTTTTTGTATACGTTGCCATTTTTTGTTTGCACGACGTGAAACGGCCATTCAGAAATTATCTTGGGAATGCATGAACATGTACGACGGTAATTTTGATAACCCCAGCGAGCTGCTTAATAATATAGCGAGAGTGGCAAAAACTAGGAGTTCATTTTATTAAAAAAATATGGCGGTAAATTTAGGAACATTCATTGGGTATAAGCAAATTAAACTAAAAGATTTCGTGTAGTAGAAAAAGAGAAATATTTATCCTTTCTTGAATTACTACTTGTAACCTTAATAATAATCAACTGTATTGTTCACGATTTTATTATTTTATTTTCAATAAAATAGAAATCATTAGCGGCGAACTGCATCCAATCGTAAATTTATATGGCCGATTGAGAAGTGGGTATTACACCTTGAATGCTGCAAGCAGGATTTACCAGTTTTGGCGTATAGCTTTTCTTATCTGAATATCGTAAAAAAATACGTAATGCAATCAGTTCCTCTCCAGTCAACGGTCACAATAATACCACACACTTGCCTCTAGGAACAGAAGCGACCCTGCAAAAGTTTATTCCTCTTTTGCACGATCTTCATTCCTCTTTTCAGTCCTTCACCTACCAAACTCACTATCAACGGCAATGAAAATCTTCTCCAATGATTACTAAGATATCTTGGTAGATTATTTCTACATTTCAGTGAACTGCGATCTCTTTATTGCGAAAAGTGTAGTAATAATTGGTTTGCGGATCGAAGTCTGGTTTACAATCATTTGCAAAATATCAAATGGTTGACGTGGGCATGTATATATAATAACTTTTAGTAATTTACATTCTCATTACTATTTGAGAGAAGATCAAGAATTTCCCAGACGCCTCCATCAACACACACAGTCAGTGGATTTTTACTATAAATAAGAGAGCAGACATCTCTTGATGTTTAAAAACAAAGCTATTCATTCCGTTCCACTTCTTCTAACTCTTTTCATTATCACAGTCTCTATCTCATTTTAAAACAATCGGTAAATATTTCTTTATTGGTCCTACAGGGTTCATTGGAAAGGTTCACTGTTGAGGAATTGATCAAGAATGGTCATGAAGTCATTGGATTGAATAGATTAAATATTTCATGTGAGAAATTGAAAGCAGCTGATGCTGCAGTTTTTTGAGGTGATTTGAGAAGCTGGAAGCTTTGTAGAAAAGGGAAATTGAATAAGGTGGGATTATTCATTTGGAGTTTATTGATTTTGATAAATTTGAAAAATCTTGCGAAATTAATTATAACTAACTTGAAACTATGAATAATGCACTTACTAGTACCAATAATTTGTTTATTTTGCACTGCTGCTAATCTTTTGCTTGCTGTTTAACGAAAAGTTGATGATGAAACTTTTATTGTAGTTCCAAAACCTAAAGGCTTTGCTGTTTACGAAGGTAAAACTTTTTTGCCAAGAGTTCATATATTAGATACTGCGGTCGTTCCTGGTGTAGCTGCTGAAAAAGCACCAGCTGGCTCTACTCTTTATGCTTTCAGTGAGAACGCAATTCAAACTAAGTATATTTTCAGTATTGTTTGGGAAGATTTCAAGGTTCCAGTTAAATTAGTTAATGGTGAGGAAATTGTCGAAATTTATAAATTATTTGGCTACGCATTACAATTTAATAGTTATCAATCGAGTGAAGTAACTAACAATTTCTTGGCTTGTAAAGCAACTGAAATCAAGCTCGTTGATGATATTAAACAAAACTATAAATAGCTGCTGCGTTAGGAGCAGAAAATATGATTCAAATGTATGATTTAAAATTGCAGCGAGACAATTACAATTGTATTAGTGTTAGCTGATCTTTTATCATTTTCTATAAACCCAATTTCAAGATCTAAGATCAAAGAAAATTAGCTGAAAAATTAGGTGCCCACCATTACGTTGCTATTAACGATAGGGATAAATCATGCCAAATTTTCTCAATATTTGCATGTTATTGTTAACACTGGTTCCTCATTCTCTGAGAGTTCGGTTGAAAGCGTTACATATGCTGAAACAATTTTGTAGAATGGTTTTCATTACTGCTCTATCATCAAGTCAAAAATTAATCTTGACATCGGTCGATTTATTGATGTCTTGTTACAGTATTGGTGGTCCAGGTATTGGTTCGGGTATTGGTTCATCAAAATATATCGAATCCCAGTCAGAATTTGCTGCTGAACACAACATAAACCCATGGGTTGAAGCCATTGATATTAATGAAGAAAATATTGCAGCTTCTTGGAAAAGAATCACCTAAGGGCGACGTCAATTTCAGACTTGCGTTAAGCGGTTATTATAGACATTACAAATAAGGCAACTGATATTTTTTTATCCCCAGTAAGTAATAGGTTTATTTGATTGATTGCTTTGTCAAATGTTTTTTTGAAATAAGAAAGTCGGAATACTGCCCGATTCCTCCTTTCCGGCAACCCAATATTGCTATGTTTGTCCACTTACATTCAAAGTTTCAGCAATAACAAAATCATATCATTAATCCATAATTAAAACATAAAAACTATAAGTATCGAAGACAAAAAAACAGCTATAAAAATTCCCTCTCCTACATTAACCTCCACAACCTAATACATGTAATCAAAAGATGGTGATTTGTCCCCAAGTGCAGTTTTCTCTCGCTCACTTTTCAGGTTAAATTCATCTTTATATGCTGAGGTTCTCTTTAATTGATTACATCTGTAAATGTATAACCAATATAATGTAGATGCCACAATTGAAACAATGACAAAGATCACAGCAGTGAGTAAACCTTTGTGAAAATTGACTTTGTTGTTATGGAATGCCCAAATAGCCAAAAATCCACCTAGTGCCCCCAAAGAAACTTCGACACAAATTGCAATAGATTTTCTTAAATGACCGCATAAATTCAAACTTGTCCAACACATCAAAATTGGAATACCAGCAGTGGTACCCATACACATTAAAATTGAACTAGCCCAAGTAGTTTTATCTTGAAATCCAATGGTTTTATCCAAATAAGTTGTTAAGATACCAGCTAAAGCCACAACGCTATTGAGAACAACAAATAAAAATCTGTGCTCAGTGTAATCTGAACACCAAGCCATGATCAAACACCAAACAAATGCAACCACGAAAGTACCACTATTTTTCGCGTTCATCACAGATAAACTAGTCTCAACAGATAAACCAAAGATAGGTTCAAACATTGTATAAGCAAATGATACAAATGAAATCCCCATAGATGCAAGTCCTGCTAACCAAACAACAGGATCTAATAATGTGTTAATTTTTTCCTTCGTTGTATACTCTAGTGAATAACCAGACTTACTACCAGAGTAAATTTCCAATTTTTTGATTAAGAAAATGGTTTCATTGTCATTGAAAAATCTAGCACCTTCTGGGAAATCTGGTATTATGAAAAATAATAGAAAAGCAACCCCCATAGTTAATGCACCTTCAATGATCAATAGCCAACGCCAACTTTCCAATCCGCCATGCTTATCTAAATGTCTTTCAATACCAAAATTGATTAAATTGCCAGTCATACCTGCTAATGCACTGACAGAACAAATTGAGGCAAATCTTTTTTGTGATTCTTTTCTTTCATAATAATGAGCAAGAATGTAGTAAATTGCATTCTCGCTACCTGCTTGAAATATCCCATGGAGAATTTGACAGGCCAAGAAACTATGATAATTATGAGAGAAAGCCGAGCCAAATATAACTGAGCCATAAATTAAAACAGAAATACTGAGCCAGAAATGTGGTCGAACAACTTTCAATAGATAATTAGATAAAAATTGTAACAAAATATAAGGCGTAAGGAATGCAGCATAAGAACCGGAATATTGTAAAGCCGTCATATTTAGACCAAAGTTGATTCCATCGATATAAAGTAAACCAAAACTTGATCGATTCAAAATTGAGATGAAATAAAGCAAGGCAAGACCAGGAATAATGCAAAGGTCAATTTTCCGTAATATCTTTTTAGGATCTATTCCATAACTATCAGCAAGTTCGTTGATCTTCAATTTGAGTGATTCATCCGATAGCTGGTTTTGGTAAATGTATGAGGGTTCTTCATACACAAATTGATGTGATTGAACTATACTTTCTTCTTTATTCATGGTGTATTCTGACATTTTTTGACGAATATTCTGTTTTTTTATTTTTTTAATTTTTTTACATTGCCAACGTTTAAACACTCTAGGCTTAGGCCCATCTATTTAATATAAGGTCAAAATACCAATACCCCTTGCAAATTCATAAGTAGCACAAAGGATAAGATCAGAAAATTTTAAGTTGGATTGAAGTTAAATTGAATGCATAGTGACGCATTAACATATTTTTGGTTCTAATTTCTGTACATCCTGTTGAAAAGAAGATTTTCGATTTCTTGGTGTAAATCTCTACCACCATTTGAGAAGTTCCGCTCCGAGGATATAGCGCGGGACCTGGAGGTATGTGCTCTGAATCTTTGTATAATCTTATACCAAGTTTTGAGAAGCCACACATGATTCTTATTTGGATTGATTCTTATTTGGATTTCGCTTTAAATCTTGAAAACCAATTCTACCTATCATGAAAAAAAATCCCCAATATACTTCAAAGATTATCAATAATCAAACTTATCGTGTCAGCTGCTGAATATGGTAATTTCTCTTAATGCATAGATATAGCGGCCAAAGAGGTACGCGTGTAGCTATGCATGGCATGAAAATTATTAGAACAGTTAAAAACCTAAGACAAAAAAAATACTCTATTGATGATAATTCGAGCTAGACAATGCAAAGTAGTGTGCTGGTTCTGATATAATTGTCGCCTTCAGGGTAAGAAAACACTTTGACTCTGGCGAATAGTTACCATCTTAGAAACAGAGGCTTGCTCCTACTAAATTTTTTGAGAAATTGGTGAACAAATGAGCAAAGAATATTGCTTTGGTTTTACCTTAGATGTACTTTTATTTAAATCTCTTGGTGTAAATTCAAATATCTGTATCAAAATAAACCTAATTATCGTCTATTTCTCGTTTTAATACACTGAGTGTGTATAATTTTTACGTCATCATAGTATTTTATTGTTAGAGATATCACACGTTGAGAATCAAGAACGCTTACCCTAAACACGCCCTAATGCATGCAGTTATGCCTTCCAGGAGCAGGTAGAAAAATGATGAGAGGAAAAATTGCACAACGTTATATCGATCAATATCTGGCCAATATTAACCATTTGATTAAATTAGGTGCTTTTGCAAACTTCTAAGGTCTGCTATTACCCCATATGCATATCCTCGGAGAGGACATCCATAATAATATCCTCGTCAAGAAATTTTGCATCCAGAATCTCAGCGTTAATAGACTCTGACGTATCAATCGATGTCAACAAACTTCTCGAAAAATCAGCGAATTCCTCGGAAAATGGGATTACATCGAATTCAAATTTGACAGACACTAACGTTACGAGTTCTTTTTCTCATTTATACCTGTCGACAATATTTCTTGCCCCTCTGCTGTCTGCCTATCCTAGTAGCATTTTGGCTTATTAGCTGGCCGAAAAATAGGTGGAAGCTAAAGATAGATCGCTAAGTCCGATGAATTTAAACGGGGAGATATATATATATTACTGGTGTATTATCTCTAGTTAGAGAGATTCACACTAAATCTTTTCGATCTAAATTGGACAATACCCTGGAAATCATATGCATGCATCGCATGATTGAATTCTGCATCCATTTCTGAAACTATCAGTTCAATATATTACAAAGCTGATTTGCTCTGATTATTTGTATGCATTATATATCAACGCTACGTCTCATCTAGGTTATCGCGTTAACTTAATTTGACCGTTAAGTGGTTATCCTTTAATTGCATAGACTGAGATTTATTCCCTAGTTTGCTTTAGAGTGCAACTCTAGCTACTAGATCCCTGCAAAATCTTTAATAACAATGTAATCGTAAACTCATTCAAATAATCCTATTTTCTTCATTGTGCTATTACATTGCTGTATTACGATATGTTAGTGCTATGTGTTTCCAACTTGAAATTTCAATTCCAAATTAGTTTACATTACAATCTCCATTAAGTAATTATGAGTTATCCACAAGACATTCAAACATTATGAATATTGCGTTGCATGCGGATGCCATAATCGGGTATCAATTTTTAGTATTTCGATAATTAGTTGGCTCACCGGTATTATTCGGATGCCGTCTGCGACAATGTATCAGAATCAACTTTTCAAAAAAGTAAGAAAGTTTCTGTGAAAGCCTGAATACTGTTTGAAGGAAAATGTGTCATGTCAGCTATATAATTCAAGAAAAGAGAGGGAATTGTTTCTAAAATAAGTGTCACAATAATCAGTATTCACCATTGAACAAATCATTTTGAATATAATTCCAAACACTGCTAGTATGTTTCATCTTCGCCATTGTTAATAGTTCACTAATTCATCTCGACTGTTTATCCGAATTATCATAAGTCATTTTCAAGCCATATACTTACTGAGTTTTTTAGACTTACATCGATTGATGTCGCCATTGTATGGACTTCGCTCCAGTTTGGGAAATCTCAGCTGCTGGCTTTTTAGCAAAAAATATAGTTAAAATTATTGAAAATAACTGTTACACGAACAAAGGAAATTTTGCAAAATATGGTATCAAGCGATTCTCAGCTTTGAAACTATTCAGACCAGACAATAAGCAAACTGTTGTAAAAATTTTTGATTAATTAGGTGTTAGAGCTGAAGATGGAATTATAAATTTCGTTGATAATGCCGAGGATAATGGAATAATTAGCTCATTTGGGATTGATTTCAACGATTTGTTCTCTTACTAATTATGCTACAATGAAATTACAAGAAGTTTATTCTAAAGAAATTTTATTGGTAATTATTACCTGATGATGATAATCTCTAGGAATGACGTCCCTTAATCCAAATTTTGTAACTTCAATTGCAGATTCTCGAAATTTATTGAGTTCAAACTTCCAAAATCACCAAGCCAAAGGGAAAGCTTTGCATCTTTCAAGGCAGGTAACATTTCGAAATTTGAAAGTTTTCACACATTATTATATCAACCTCTAATAATTAGCAGCGACAGAGAATCGGCCCATTCAAACACTGGAGACTCCACGTCGGTGATGTTTTGAGGTACAAGAACAAACTTCATAAAATTAGGTAGTTTCCTAAAATTTATTGATCTGACGAGTCCTCGATCCAACTTCTTTCAAGTCCCCACAACCAGTAATTGCTGAGATATAACTGGCCTTGTCAAACATGGCAAATCATAAATAGAAAGCATTGCTTCAGATCCAAAACGAAATGATATCAATTCTTTCAAATTGTTAGGCCTACTTTCAAATAATTCAATGACATTTCCTGTGCCCCCAATATCTGAGACATAAGTATCAAATTTTAACTAGAAGTCAAGGAAGCTAGTAATTATCAGAAATTGAATTATTGTAAAATTGCTGCATTCCCGAACAATTTTCTCATTCGAGACTGCAATCTGTGAAAACAGCAAACCTTCAAATATTATGAATAGGCTTGCATTTTTTTAAGAAAGACTTGTAATTCTCGTTATCAACTATCCATTTTCGATGACACTAGTAGGTACGAGCAGGCAGTCAAGAAAATCCGCGATCTTGTTCAATCAAAATATCCTCGCCAAATATTTGAGAATTCTTATATCCTGCATCAGATCTCTCTGTCAATCTATGCAATTTACAGGGAAAAGTAGCATCGTATTGAATAATGACAATTTAATCGCTTCAATGATAGCAGCAAGCATATTTCTTCAATTCGTCATTATTCAAAGCCAATAAATACAAGTTACAGTAAATCTCCGCAGCCAAGCTTCCCCACTATTTTTAGCACAATTTCTAATGGTAATGAACAAGGATCATTATTGGAGACCCATTCTATTAATTTTTTGCTACAATTTTGATTTACGAACGATATTGGCTTTTTAGTGAAGTTGTGCGATGTGGTGAGCCAATTTTAAAATAATAAGCATATTTTGTTACCCTGCACTATTCAAACAGTGCGCTACGCGACCACTGTTCCCCCACGCTCTAATTTTATTCTCGGAGTAATTTCGATATGAAATAATGAAAGTGAAAAGAAAACTAATATCAAATGCCAGGCCTGAGAGTCTCGATTTATACGCAGTAATACGATGAAAGAGAAAATTTTAAGAAGATGAAGGCCCAGGGATTTTTTGTGTAATAAAATTTCCATCTCAATCAAAACATTGACATGGATATTTGATTCATCACAAATGAACAAGAATTCCCAACAAGACTGAACCAACAACTGAGGTTGAAAAGAAGAAATGAGATAATCTAACTTTGGTAGCTTGTAAAAAGGGCAAAAAAAAAGAAGCTCAAATATAATGGGATTTGTCACGATGGTTCAAGTTGCCTGATTTGTGAGAAGGCTAAACTGCTCTGCTTGCACCACTCCAGAATTTCTTCAAATTATATCAAGCCATACGAGCAGCGAATTGAATGTTTAGAAAACAAGATCCTTATACTTCAAGTTCAAAATTAAGGGAACACACAATGTCCATTCGCACTATCTAATTTAATGCACTTCATCGATTTCACTACAGCGAGTAATGGAACCAGTTTTAGTTGGGTCTGCCGGAATTAACATTACCACATTGCTTCAAAGTTATCTTTCTAATGAAACTGTTGAGATCGCATTGATAATTTAAATGTAATAACTCTTGATTGGGAAATCTCAAATTCATTCTTTGCAAGTATTGTTAAATGGTGAGAATTTAACCAACATTATGTTAACACATATTTTAGTACTATTCATTCTCGATACCCGTTCCCTGGAACGTTATTATTTTGGTTATTCGATAATTGAAAATTGACATGCTTTATTTAGCGATTTCTTTTATATCATTTAATCGCTAGAATTGATTCTTCAATGGACAAGTTTTTATTTTTAATTGTATATACCTTTGAGGTGGCCGATTGATCATTCAACTGTATGAAAAAGGATAAGAGAGCTGTTCTAGAACACCATTCATTATAGTATCGAAGTGCATTGAAACTTTACTTATCGTCATTTTTTGAATTGAGGAACATTTTCGACATTCATGCATTGTCTTAACTTGTTATTTACGAAGGTCGAAACCTAAAAGGACCAGGTATTTGGAATTTGATTCAGCGTTGAAATCATGTGCTAATTTTAGTCTTCATTGAAGAGATGTAACACTGTTTGAAGAGAGCCCTTATCATTATCAATTTCGTTGTCGAGCTTTTTGGCATGTTATTCATTAGAAAGAATCATCTCTGGAAGTTTGATGAAAACGTAGCTGGCGAAGAAACCACTAGACAGAAATTTACATGAGTTATTCTTCTCATCACAATGCTTTAAACTTACCAATTAAATTTTTATCTGTGTCAAGACGAGCTACCATTTTATTTGCTTTTCAAGATTTCAAATTAAGAAAATTGGGTAGTTCAATTATTCGCTTAATTTTTCGAGGCAAAGTAGTTGAAACTGTTCTTAGGCATGAAATATTTGGAATCTCAAAATTGTTAAATGGCCAGCAACTTACTCGATTATTTCACCCAGTATGAGTACGATTACTTCATCTGTATGTTAACACATATGTTAACACATAGTTCCAAGTATCATTCAACCGTTCATTAACAAACCTGATGCTGATAATTGGTTGTTTTCCGAATGCACGAAAGAATCGATTGTAGTTTGCAAATTAAGCAAAAAAATTTATCAGGCAACAAAATACGGGTTTCTTTTGCCAATATGCAATCAGTTTTCTTTACTGAAGTTGCGGCACACTATGATCTGTTATCGAAAAAATTGAGTTGGGATTTGAAAGAAGTGAAGGTTTGAAGAGCTGTGCCAGCATATTATTTCTTTCGCGGAAAGATCTATTTCTCACCATAAGCTTCGAGATATCTTTGAGAAATCGTTGGAGAAGGTGACTAGTGAAAAAAGCTAAAAGCCGGGTGTTTGTCGATTTCAACCATAGAGTTCAGTTTGCTTCAATAAAGATTACAATTGCAAAATTACACTGTTGATAACGTTTCAGATTTGAGGCCTACTTAAACAGAAGTTATTCAGAAGAGAAATTATGATGGCTATTTCACGGAAATTTGCATAAGTTTAATAAAGCGGTGGCTAATGATAATGAATTTGAGATTTTGTTTGCATTGACTAATTCGACTACTATTAGCTCAGGGAAATTGGATAAGAAATTTCATCAAATTTGGGTTAGTAACGACAATTAGTCTCGTAGCTCAGATATGGGATTTGTGTAATAATAAATAAATGAGCAATTTTACAATTTTATAAGAAAATAAGAAGAAAATAAGATGATATAAAAAAAAGACAAAAACCTAAGGAATTACAGAAAAACTAAAACAAAAAACTGTATAAGCACTGGGCCTAGTTAGGTTTTCTAAGCAATTTTCTCCTCTTCTGATTTCACAGCTTCTCATCAATCATATCAAGTTCAAACGACGGTTATCTTAGATAGATTCATCGTATATGTAACCAACAGTTTCATCAAACTCTTCAAATTCAACAGATTTATTGTGATAATCGGCAGGCAATTTCTGCTGGACTGGGAATGCAAAATTAAGAACTGCAAAGTAAAGAAAAACAACGGCAATTAATAGCAAGAATCTCCATATCGATATTCTCTAAAACAAAATTACCTTATCAATTTATTCAAGATTAGTTGGTCCTGCGTCACTATGAATATATCACAATTAGCAATCCGGGCTACTGATGTCAAATTTATTTCCATACCAGAAAATTGTACTCTTATCGGTATCATATTATGACTTAATATGATAGTTCCCTCTTTCTGGCAAAATAATAATCATAAATTATACAAGCAATAATAGGACAAAACATAGTTGAATAACTACCCGAGAAAGTAACAAATATGGCACCGGTTGAAATCATCTTGCATTGGAAAATCTATGGCCCTAATTATCAACAAATATTTAACCTCTAACGTTGGTAACATATTCTGGAAACATACAAGTGGCATTAGTACCAGCTGGCAAACAATTTGCCCCCCTGGCTGATGACAATGAATGGAAATGACATGACAAAACTGGAAAAGAAAGTCTCAGTTCTCATTTCTGGAGTCCAATGATAATTTAAGAGTACATTATGTCAATCCCATCGACTCAGAAAGTGTTTGCCAGGAAGAATCTAGCCGCTGAGGTAGTGCCACAGCCAAAGAAAGTAATAGTCACTTTAGAAAATAAAACTGCAAATGATTCTTCCCTAACAGTTTCAGAGGTGGACAATCAGGTCCTAATTTTGGATAACTTTTTGCAATGAACCGTAAGTTTGGCAAAACGATTAAATCATAATCTTCCAATTATCACCCATAATCGTCGTTCAATTTTCTCGATAAATTGATACATTTGCCCTAAATGGAACGGAGCTTCCTCATTGCATGAGCACCATTACAATAAATGCACTTATCTGAATGATAAGATTGAACCCCCCCACCCCCCCCCCCCCCCCCAACGATCTTGATTATAAACAACAAGAAATTTTTCATTTAAATTATTCAATTTACATCCTTCTTCTTCCAATACCGTACATACCCACAATTTTATTGATCCCAAGCCAAACAAGTGGTCCTTTCAAATGCAATGAAATACTAACTTCATTTATAATTGATTCAGGTAATTTGAGTTTTCCAATTGAGTTGAATAAGTATGTTAAGGTGATGTTATGAAATGCTTTGCATTCGTTGAAACATTTATAGTCAAATCCCCAAATAAGCCACTTTATTAATACCACCAGTCTATGGAATCAATTCAAAAGTACGTTTCACCACACTAACCAGGTGAAATTCTGATAATTCCACCATGATCTGCACCAATTGTGCTATCAATCATTTCAACTTCATCCGCAACAGGCGCATCAGATGCTGAAGGTGAAGTACCAGTTAATAAGAAAGTGCCAATGAGTATTAACTTGACGTGCCCCCGCAGAATGGGAAGTCACAAAATCACACAAGTTTTCACAAACTGCTGTCCCACCAATTTGCAGCATCGTGGCATCAGTGGCTGAAACAAAAACATTAATGAAATTTGTAGGCACAGGCATAGGAATCCCAGCAATGGCGCCTCGGCTACAATCCATGATCTTTCAACAATACCACCTGATTGACTTTTTGTCCTTGATGGCAACTTTCTAAACCAGCTATCCATTTGTTTTCCTTAACGATATTGACTATTTTGCCTGTGGAATCTAGTTCAATTAGTTTGAGGACCATAGTCCTCGATTTACAGGATCACTTCACCTGAATCACGGAAATTAAATGTAAAGTATCCAATATCATTCAAATTTTTGGTTTACGAATTATCCCAAATTTCTAAAGAATGTAAATAATCTGAGATGACTGGATTGCCTTTCTTAGCGTGAAATGTGAAAACTGACATTTTTAATAAAGTAGTAATTGTTAATAATTGATATTTCAATTTTGGCAATTGTATATTCTTTTTAACTGCTAGCCTTTTTTTTTTTTGTTATCGATGTGTGAAGGTTGGCAAAGTTGCTTCGCGTTTTTTTGGAGTAGCTCCGAATTTTTTGAGGCTGAACAGTGTCGAACGTACGATGAAGTTGGCGAAATTTTTAGCGATTTTTCTTTTCGAAAAACGTTCACCTTCGGCAATACATTATAAATAGTAATAGACAGAAAGCATTTATGTCAGCAATGGGATGCCAAAAATTAATGGCAATAATAATTTTCTTTCCAACAGTATTATTTTCTTAAGTTTTCTCTTTATTGCTTTCGACATGCTCAACTAAGTGCCAATTAAATTGCCAATTACTGGTTATGATGAAGAATAATTCGGTTCTGAATGGCTCACCAATGCGAGAATTGAAGTTGCCCAAGCATTTGCTACTCAGAGTTTGCTAAGGTGTTGTGTTGGAAATCGTCGAGAAAAAGTTAATTACGACTTGTGTTGGATCAATTGGGGAGAATTGAATGATGATATCGAAGTTGAAATGATTAAAATGGCGGCTTTAATATTGATAGATGCTTCCAGAGAAGCATCAAGGAGCTTATATTGGTGTGGGTAACGTTAAAACTCCAGAATTAGTTGCAAGCGCTCGTGGAGAATTAAGTATTCCATTTCTTTGCCAATTGCTATGTTGATGTTCCATTTTAGAGAGATTTCTCTCAAGAATAAAAATTATCTGATGATGAAAAAAAAGTGATTGTTGATAATCCATATTGCTTCACAATTGATTGGAAACAAGAATTTTATCATTTTTACAGAGGAGGACGCAGGGAATGCAAATTCCAATACGGTCAAGAATCTCGGGTAAACCAGGGTGAGCTGATGGTTTGAAAAATTTCCCGAAATCGATTCCTGAAGATGAACGTGCTTTGTTGTTTTACAATAACTACGTTATTGCTAATCATTTCAGAGAAAATACCCTAATGTTGGGAAGCCAGGCGTCAAAACAAAATAAATATATAATTTTAGATGTCTATTAATAAAGTAAATTATTTTTATACTTCCATTGTACTTCTCTATATAATTTGCGCTGCCTGCACAGTTAGTTTATGAGAAACCGTTTACTGCAAAATGATTAAATTCATCTCCCCAAGCTGCATTACCCACTACTTGAGCAGATTGTGCTTTAGGAAGATTGGAAGGAGCATGTGAAACTTGAATCTGTTTTTGGGGAGATGGTCTATAAATTGGCTCATCAGATTGCGACTCATCATCGCTAGTATATAGCAGCGCTTGATCCCCAGAACCATAGCTATTTTGAGATGATAATTGAAATCTCGATGGGTCAGGTCTTTGATTTTTGACAACTCTAGGTCTTCTTTGCAATGCAGATGGCATGTCGGTTAAAGGTGTATCTGGTCCATTGTTTCCATTAAGGTCAGTTTGTGAGTTTGAATTGGAATTGGAAAGAGACTGTCCATTAGTGGATTGTCCAGCAGGGGCTCGTCCATTAACAGGTTGTTCATAGGATGATTGTTGATTGTTATTAACTTGTGTTTTCGAACCTGAAGCCGCGTTGCTTAAAGGTGGATTTTGGCTATTGGATTGCTGATTTGTGAAAAGCTGATTTGTAGATTGTTGATAACTTGCTTGGTATTGTGCTTGGTATTGTGGATATGAAGCTCTATCGGGATTAGTAGCCTGTCCGCTTGTTCCTTTTGAAGATTTGAATAATCTTCCGAATCTAGAACCCAATGAGTTACTACCAGAATTACCAGAACTGCTAGACATGGTTGGAGATGAACTACCGCTACTGGCTTTTTTACCAAATAACCCTCGCTTATAATGTTGAACATGACGAGAACGGCTAGTCGGAGAAGCTATTGACAAATAGAAGGTGAAGAAACAGGCGACTGTAAATAAGATTGAAGATCTCATTTTTCGTTGTATTGCTAAAAAAAAAGTTGTTGTTGACTAAAAACACCTAAAACAATACTTTTTCTTGAAAAAAGGAACACTGGATTTCCATCGCTTAAATAGTAATTCAGGATCCATATCACACTAAGTGATACAATTCGTTAGTATCCTGGACGGTTTTAATTGTTCCTTGGCATGTTGATGCGTACCGTCAATAAGTTCCTACCATTGTTTGTATATTATGCATGCTGATAAACCTACCCGACTCCGCAAGAAAAATAAGATTTTGCTTTGCAAGCGAAACATCCACTACTGAGTCTGAAACCACACAACAGTAAATAATATTATTATAATAAATCATTTAACCGGAAGATATAGATACGAATTGATATTGAATGCTTTTCTTAATATTAGAATTTGAGTAATATTTTATAAATTGTGATCATTATAACGTTTTAAAGGGTTTAGCTAGTTTTCTTCTAACGATGCTTTTTGAAGACCAATATAGTCTTTTTATTTTCTTATAAATATATCAAAAAGTGTCAGTTTTAGATTATCGAATCTGCAGAATTACGACAAGCTGGATTCACATTTAGTCCTGTTTGAAGTTCACGCACATAATAAATTTCAGGTACGCACGTTGAGCGGATCCCATCAAACAGTCCAATGCTGTCTCGTAACTTTTCAGAATCGATCAAATCATATGCAAAATCGTTTTAAATTGACCAGAAGATCTCCTCTCCCAAAACTAATTCATGTCCGTTGGCCAGTATTTTTTTCTTACTGTCTCATGAAAATAATAATCAGATAAGCGCATTGCAGCCGGTCTTAAAAAAATAAAAACGTAATAATTTCAAATGTTTCGCAATGCAGGCACAAGTATGCCAGAACGCAAGAGAGCTCCTTGGATTTGGATTGAATGATAATATTGATCCTTAAGACCGTGAGTGAGCGAATGAGTGAGTGGGTGCAAATATTTTTGGGATACTGATGGGAGTCCCTTGCTTTTCCAAGAAATATCTAATTTATGTTGATAATTTACATCAAGTTATTGTGACAAGCGAGAAAATTAGAGGAGGCATTTTTAACACACAACTGTTATATATGAACTTGAAGCTATATTTGATCTTTCCACATGAAGGATATTTCATGATGGCATGCGAAGATTGATTGAAGTGACTTAGAAGCTGAAAAATTTTAATATGGTGGGTGATCGCCTGCTATTGATATTCTATTTAATTCATCTGAGGGATCAATGAGGGGGCTTTTGATAATAATGGAGTAATGAAAGATTCGATAAATTTGCTTAGCAGCTGGAAACGCCGATAGTTTGATTCATCAACACATTCGTCATCATCATATTCTTCATATTTGCCTTGGCCTCGTCTTGTTGGCTAAAGGATTTTGGTGATGTCAAACTCATTTGGCATAATAGTCTGTATTTTGATTGTTTTTACTTTTTTTTTATTTCAGTTTTTTTTATCATAATTTTTGTCATAAAGTTTTGAGCTAATCACCACATGGCTCAGATTCAGATCCCTCGTTTCAGTTACATGTTATAGCATTAGGGCTATTGGCGACCTGATCGGTTTCATTGTTTTATGTGACAAAAATTGACCAATTCCGTACTTGTTGAGAGACTTTGACGAATCAATGATCAGTGATAATATATAATATTCACGATATTTGAGAACCTGCAAAATTAAATTCAAAGAACCACGTCAATTTAATTCCTAATAGCCAAATCAATCATATTCTTAATTTCAAATTAGCAAGTTGGCAAGCTAGAAAGGTATTATAAATTAATATCTAAAAATCCCAATAACCCATATGTCGCATACAAACTCAAAATTACCAGCTGAGCATGCATGATTCAAATCAAAATAGATTTAGAAGAATATAGTAGCTGGATAATAAAATTTAGCCTGCGGCGTCTTCAATATCCATTTCATGAAAACTAGGGGCCGATTTGGCTTTAGATGAATTACACTGCTTCCAGTCACCTAATTTTGATAATTGGATAACCCGATGACCTCAATCTTTTGCCGTTCCTTCTCAATTAAGAATTGTAATTAAAAAAAGTCATCATTGCTAGTCTTCCGTTTCTGAATTTGTATTGAATATTATGGATAATAAGTTGTCACGTACATTTTGAAGCTTGCCAACATTACCAAGTTCATTTGAAATGATTAAGTAAATGTCATGGATTTTGAGGAACTGGCACTAGTTTGTTGAAGAGATTCTTGGAAATTTCAGTGTTTCGATTATCCTTATTTTTTTATCGTGAAAACGTGGATGTCAGCGCCAGAATTGTTTTTTTTAAGTGGGTGAGCAACATGCACATGATTAGATGACTACACTTTAAAGTAAGGAAGGACACGAAAAGAAGCAACAACACAATCTTTACTTGATTGCTAACACTATATCTCTGTTTTCTAGGGAAGCAAATGAGCTAATCTTGGCTTTATTAAAACCATTTGGGAAGCTGATCTTTATTACTCTCTCATCTGCTAAAAAATCACTATCTTAAGCATCTCAATTTTATTAAAAATAGCATCGGCGTTGATGGGTCATTTTTGAGTTCTCCAAAAGACATCGAAGAAATCTTTTGTTTCTATGAGGAACATAAATGATTCCCATGTATTGAAACTATTGATATAAGCTAGAAAAACGGCGAATCAAATGCTTGAAGATGATGTCAAATTCAGATTTGTCTTGACTGAATAGAATAAATACTACAAATGAAGTGTCTTTTGGAATGTAGTCAATAATAATAACAATAACAATAATCTATATTTTCTTATATCTCCATTTGTTGTCAGTAATATAATCGACGATTGTTCTACAATCTCTGCCGGTTAACATCTTCACATTATTGGAAGTTTCAAATCCATAACTTCTCCCTTCATTCACATAATAGGCAAACGCATTTGCGACCATTTCATGCAATCCTAACTCATCAAGCAATAACTTGGAAAACTGATCCATTGAAATACCCAGGTACTTAACTTCCCATCCTAACACCTTCGAGAATTCATTTGCTGCCTCAGCGTACGTGATTGCATTTTGTCCAAGAATATCATAACAGCCTCCATTGAGTTTATCAGTGGTCAAACAGATCATGGCACATTCAGAGATATCTTCAGTATCAATGAATGCATACTTTTCTTTGCCAGCACAACATTTAATATTCCCGTTACTGATTTGCGTACTATAAAAATTATGGAAATTACTCATAAACCAACCTGGTCTAAGAATTACATATTTCAATCCCTTTTCATGACACTTTTCTTCTAAAAGCCTTTCAGTTTTTCCATGTAGAGATCGAGACCCGGTTTGGACAACTATCTTGGGTATTTTCAATTCAATTGCTTGAGTGACCAAATTTTGAAGAAGCCCTGCACTGTCCTGAATAATCAATGGGATATTAATATAGATTGCATCAATGCTGTTACTCATTGGCGATATCCAAGTTCGTGGATCGGAAAATTCGAATTTTACCACAGATACGCCAGGAATTAAATGGTACCCACTCGGATTCCTTGTCGCCGCAATGACTTCATGTTCCCCAAGATCGACCAATTTCTTCACCAATGGTTCACCAACATTACCAGTTGACAGTAATATAAGAATCCTACACATGAAATGAGAAAGTAATTATTCAGTGGTGAAGTGAAAAGCCTGATACTTCCAAAAAAAATAAGAAATAAAACAGTACCAGCTCGAATATTTATAAATCTGTCGGAAGCTCGGAAAATCAGACGTTTTTTTTTTTACTGAGTTCGCCAATTTCAATCTGAAAGCTGCGACATCCTGCAGATCGTTTTCTTTAGCGAACGTTTAACGACGAGTTCCCAAATTTGTACTATTTATATGACGATCATATCAACCGTTAACTATAATACTGCCAATGAAATACCAGTGAAAAAAGAGAAAAAATCCAGGTCGGATTCATCGGTAATGTCATTAAATTAGCTTACGCCACACATCCTACACGTCGCACCAATTCAGTTCCCTACGCTGATGTAAAATTTCATTTCACTCAACTAAAATGAGAATTGCAGAAAGGAGGATAGTGGCAATATTATCACATAAGTACCAATCATTAATGTTCAAACTGTGGGTTGATAAGCTTATCCATTTGTTATTAGTTTCCCCGGATTTAAAATTTTCCGCAATTAAGACGCGTATTCTGGAAGCGCTTCCAAGTCCCCGATATCGGATAATCTGAGTCGCATCTTACCTCACTTCCTATAATTTTGAAGTCATTGCAATAATGGTATTAATCAGTACACAAACTGAAACCCGTTTACAGCTGCCATTCTTGGAATGAGCTGCGGTATATGTTCTTTTCATTGAGAAACAGAAGCTTTCGAATTAAGCCCGACATTCACTAATCTATGTAGTGTCAGCACAAAATTCATAATCAATGGAAATTTTAGTGGCTCATCACACCAATCACTGTGTGACGAGTGAATAGTAGTTAAACTGACAATGATCTTTAAAATTTATCATAAAGAAAATCAGCATGAACCTTGAACTCAACAATTGCCACGACTGGTCTCACTGCAATTTTGAAAGCTGGTCTGTTTAGCTATAGATATGCAACCTGCAATATCTTGCCAACGTCTATCATCGACAAAATCCACGAGATAAAGAATGTTTTCTTTTTAGTTGGCCGGTTGCTTCATATCATTTTACTATGCTCGATTCTGGGTTTAAGTGATTTGTTGAAAATTGCCCCAAATAATTCGGTAGTCTAATAAAGCAGGCACGTCATATCCTCGGACCAATAGAAACAGTTTGTCCACCTTATTTACAATTTATTCGAGTTAATGAAACAAAAAGAAGATTCAATCTGTCACCATCAGACCATTTCACTTGAATTCCACAAGTGCAACATGCTATCCATTTCCTAGCTCCCAGTTGGCCGGCCAAGAGAAGTTCTAACCTAGGTAGACTTTTTCCATAATTAGCTATACAATTCATTTGATCCCAAAGCCAGAAGAAGATGAAAGCAGATAAAGTGCTGCAAATGGATTATTAAATGGATCCTTCTTGGGGCACTGATTGTCATTGATGTTCTGGCAACTTTGAGCAATGCATGACAGAACAAATTGATGCCAGTTTTCAACTTTAACCTTATTATTTCCCATAACACACATTAATAGAAAACTATTCATATAAAATGAAATTTGAAGTTTCTACTGGAGCCCTGAAGATTCGCACTCAGGGCTTGTGCCACAAGCGGTTGTTTGATACCACAACAGCCATCCAACAGCAGTCAGATATAATTAAACCACCATTAGTAAGTCAAAATAAAAGAAAATCAGCTCAAAAAATGAAACCTCCTACTAGAGAAAAATTTGTTTTGCAGAAAAGATTTGCTGGAGTGGAGCGCGGATATTCAAAGTTCCACTAAACGAATTATATTAAACATTCCATAAAAGGATTCAACAATATAATCTATCTCAAAAAATAAAATATATCAGCTTAGCTGTTGCCGCGTTTTATTGAGAGTAATACTATGGTTGGAAAAAAGGATTTGGTAGTTAGGAAGAAGAAAGTCACGATTTCTAAAAGGACTTAAAAGAGAAAAGAGAAAAAATGTGAATGGTTTTTAGACGTCCGATGAAAAATCCAAGCCCTTACAAAGTGCTCAAGCTTCATTAGTTTTCAACAATTAGAAATGGATTCTATTATCATCTTTAATTAAATTTTTGGGTCGACATTTTCAAACCCTGAAGCTTTACTGTTTTTGTTGTTCTCTGTCGATATATGCCAGTTTGATTGGGAGCTCAAGTGAATTCGAATAACCTCAATTTTTCTCGACTCAAACTACGAATTCTCTCGCAAGAAGTTATTTTTATTGCAGCTGACTATTTATTAAGAAGAAAACAAGACAAATTTTAATTTCTTGCAAGTTCTGCTTTGAAAGTTTATAGGAATTGTCCGAATTTTCCCGCTCTCAACTTGAATCACCCAATTAGGAAGTTTGGCGACCACCACATCAGAAAAAATATATCAATATTTCGATGAATATTCTATAATTGTCTAAATTGCATAATAATATGATATTAAATGGCCAGCCCCATCATCAGATATTATTTTCCCATTTTTGGGGTGTGAGTGGGGTTCAAAATCTTAAGATAGCACCTACGACTACTGGGCGCATCAAAATCAGTTAAAACGGATCGCTCGCACATGTAAATTAATTAATATAATATTAACGGCGGATTTTTAATTATTGCAAACCAATTTTTATTTATTTGTTGGTCGACTTTTTTTACGACTTTTGATTCTTCGCCAATCCCTCAAAGTAAAAAATAAAAAATAAAAAATAAAAAATAAAAATTAAAAAATAAAAATTAAAAAATAAAAATTAAAAAATAAAAATTAAAAAATAAAAATTAAAAATTAATAAAATAAAAAAATTAGTGCATGCGTGAAGTATTTTCATTTTAGCAAGTTGTCCCAAAGTTAAAGCTTAAGAGAGAGTTAAAGCTAAAAGCCCATTACTTTTCTTTTAGTAAGATATATATATCTTAAATAGGATATTTCATTAGTGGCATATGCGTAAATATCATATGAGAATAATGTCCCATATAGCGTTGAAATCTGATTTCTCTACAATATACCAAAGGGAACGTATAATTTTTTTAATTGAATATGTATTCTCGCAACTGAACGGGGAAGTCCTCAAATAACATTTCCCCCCTCTTTATACTTGATGATACTTGATGATATTTAGTGATAAGTCTCATTTAAAATAATTATGATTACTGATAACAGGTGATTTTGCTTTCGTCGAATTTTTTGTTTTTTTTTTTATAATTTCCCAGATCGAACAATGATACCTTCTTGATACAATAGATCAATCTCCTTGGCATACTTATCTCTTGCTTGAGCTCGTTTAATCTTCAAAGTTGGAGTCATTGTATCATCATCAACACTAAAGGCATTAACACTAAGGTAAACGTTTTTAACCACTTCCAAACTTACCAACCCGCTGACTGTCTTATTAACATTCTCCAAGATCAGCTTCTTGACATGACTTTGATTAATGACGTCAATGAATTTCGTAATGTCGTCACCGTTTAATACTGCTTGTTTGAATTCAATTAAATTCATATCTTTAGCAATCCCCTTGGCTTGAAGAAACGGAACCGCATGATCAAGATTTAAACCAGCAATCCCAACTAAAAAACTTCGATACCCATCACCGTAAACAAAGATTTGATCAAACAATAAAGTATTGGCTAAATAGGCATTCTGAACTTTTTCAGCAGCAATAAATTTCCCCTGGGCTAATTTGAAAAAATTCTTAACCCTATCAATGATATAAACTCGATTTGCATCATCTAATCTTGCAACATCACCAGTGCAAAACCAGCCATTCTTGTCTATAGTTTCTTCAAATGTTTCTTTCTTTTTAAAATAGCCTTTAGTAATCCCAACCCCACGAAGTAGTATCTCACCTGATCGGTTCCCACTCCAAGAATAGTTCATCTCAGGGATATCCCTTAGTTTCATTTCAATTGCCGGTCCTATAACTCCATTAGATCCCATGGCTTCAGGTATGATCAGCGCAGTTGTTGCTGCTGCGTTGGTCTCAGTTAAACCATAACCAAGAACAATGTTACAACCTAGAACTGATTGTAAAAATAACAAGGAATCTTCAGAAATTGGTGCTGATCCATTGACGATTGAAATCAACTCATCAAAACCTAAAGCTGAGCGAATCTTTCTCCCAATAAATGTATCATAAATCCAATGTGAATAAACTTCACCTTTTTTTAGAGCAGCAATCTTATGGTTAATGACTCCTTGAACAAATTTTGAATCCTGAAATTTCCCCTTCAATACTAATTCAATTCGATTTAAAATTCTGGGAACACAAATCATTGTCACTGGTTTGACAATTTTCAAATCTTCAAATATAGTCTCTGGCTTCGTAGGGGTATGAGGGAAATGAATAGTCGTACCAAACACAGTATAAAGGAAAAAAATGCTTCGTTCGTAAATATGAGCCAATGGCAAAATCGCTAAAGCTTTTCTCTTGGATAATGGGGTAGTGTAAGGCACCGGACTGTACAGAGCTCCAGTGACGAAGGCTGACATTCCTTGTCTGTGAGTTAATTCAACACCCTTTGGCAAATCAGTGGTCCCCGAGGTGAAACTAATAGTGTATAAATCATCACAGGTTGGTGGTTCTTTAGGTATTAAATTGTCGTGGCCAATAGCTTGGACAGTTTTCAAATCATAAAGAAGAACATTTGCCAGATGAGCAGCTTGGAATAAATGATGATGATTCGTCAAATCAAGATCTTCAACAGTAACTACAACTTTCAAGCTAGTGTTACCAGTTTCAAGTTTAAGTGAAGTTAAAGATTCAACTTTCAGCTGTTCAGTGAAGAGAATTGGTGATTCAGTTAATTTTAAAATATAATTAATTGATTCCCGACCTAGCGTGTTATACAAACAAGTGTTGGTCAATGAATATGATTGCGTAGCAATATCAACCAATGGGAATTGATATACATTTGGTAAGTAAATTGCAATTATAGATTTTGCTGGTGAACCAATACTATTCAAACAATGTTTAATCCCGGATCCAATCTCTTGGGTGATTACCGCGACTTCATTGTATGTCAAAAACTTAAACTTGGAACTGGCATCAGAACGAAATCCTAAATAATTTCGATTACCATATTGTGAAAATGCATGTTGGAATATGTCAATATAGGTAGTTAACTTTGGATGAAGGAAATTAACAAACCCATTAACTGCCAACTTGTTATTAATAATTGGACTTCCCTTTGATACTTCCTCGGAGTCGGTTCTTGTCATAATCGTTGCATCCCCAGCAACTGGATCGAGCGGTAATCGACTAAGAACGTCTTCAATAGAATCACCATCGTTATAATATGGTGGAGGTGGTAAATATTTGCTTATCATTGCTTTTCAGTGATATACTTTATTGAAGGATAGATGAGGATTCCCTGGTTTCTTCTTTTTTTTTTAAAAAATCGACTTATTCGGAAGTGGGCCGCCTTTTACGGTGCCTACTTTGTTTTAAGCTTCGACTGGGACCAAAAAAAAAATTCTTAATTCGGAGCACACAGCAGATTTAGATACCGGAATTAACGAAAAATGAAAACTGGCGTGCACTAGTCCGCGTATCGTAATTTGTTACGACCAAAAATTGTGTGGTTGATCATGAACATTCCCAAAAAGATATCAAAATCCGTTAGGGGTGCCATCGTATATATTAGTAGTATATTAGATTAGATTAGAAAACAAACGGTATGAAAATCTTACGGCTCTTTGGATACTTATCCCCAAATTCTTTCAAGTATCTCTTGTGTTTCTTTATAGCCCAAATCATCATTTGACCACCTCCAACAATAAGGAAAATTAACGAAAACACATTACCATTAATTAAAGCGAAGATTAGCCAACCCAAAGTTTCAAAAAAGTAATTTGGATAACTCACTAAATTAAATCCATAACCTTGCGGGATTTTTCTTTCTTTTGTACCAGGAGCTCTCAACCCTGCTAAATTCAAGTGCGTAATAAAATTACTAATTTCTGAAAATCCCCAAATTAAAACTAAAAGTGCATTAATTTGTTGCGAGTGGTTAGTTGTGAAAAATAAGAATTTCTTAATGCCAGTTAAATTTTCATTGGTTTCAGGTAAAGCATTTGGTGAATAAATGAAAAATGCTAAATTAAACCCGCTTAATAACCAATAATGCGACGAATTTTTGAATAAATTGAAAATTGGCATAGTCGCAAGGGAAAATTTATGAACATAGACAGTTTCATATTCTCTTTTCAAGAAATGCAACATCACTAACACAAACGAAATTGTTTGAGTTGGAGAGTGGGTGGAACTTAATCCAAAGTAGAAAATTGGATGGATAAGTAATGGACCAAGATACTCCAAAATGAAAACTGTTCTCCAAGAGATTTGAAAACCCAAATCTTTGACATATAAGGTGACTTCTTCAGAATTGTCGGTAATTCCATTGTCCTTAAATGATTTTTGATAGTCTAAAGCAAGATGTTTTGGCTTTTTGCTACCTGCACTTGATTCAGTTTTTGTTAGTCTCAATCTGTTCGCGTTCAATTTGTTGGCTTTACCAATGGCATTGACCAATTGATTAACTGGAGTATCCAAAGTGAATTCATCACTGGCAAAAATCTTGATTGACTTTGATCTAGATTTGACAGTAATCGACACCATCTTAATTAGAAGATAAACTTAAAAAAAAAAAAATAAAAACAAAAAAACGAAGGAACCCAATATTTTTCTGATGAGGATTTCAAAAAATTGTTGTGTATTTTTCACTCGCTCTGAATAAATGGAGGTTATTCTACCCTGTATCACGCGATAGTCACGTCCACGCACATACACATGCATTCATATATACAATCTCTTCATTCTCTCATCAATTCCATCTTCTTCAATTGATTTTTCATCAATTTTATAAACGGCCAATTTCCCATTTAATCCACCAGTAACCACAAATTCCCCAGACTTATTAAACTCAACTTTATTCAATGGATCACCTACGCTGATGTCCACCACTGGCGATACTGTATCCTTGGTTAAATCAAAAATTTCTAACTGACCGGATCCACCCACTGATGCAAACTGACTATGATTAAATGGTCTCCATTTGACATCCATGACTATATCATCTCTTGAAATTTCCAATAATGGTGATATCAAATCATTTTGTAAATCATTGCTATTGCTGCTGCCACTCGTAGACGCAGGAGAAGTCTTCGGTGTAGATTTCTTCCATAATTTAATTGTCCAATCATAACCAGATGTTAAAAACAACTGATTCAAATCTTCATTCTTACTTGAATTCCCCGAGATGCTAGTCACAGGAGAATTAATATGGCCTTGATATATATTATTCAAATCAATTGATGTTGCGCCGTTAATTGTTGATGTTGTTAAATTCGTCCCATACATGTTCCAATCTTTTATCGTGTATATTCTCCCATCTTCACAACCAACAAGCGTGGTATTATTATTATTGTTACTGCTTAAGATTGCCACACAAGTAGGTGATAAACTATCATATCGCGATAATAACCCTGTTGGCGATTTCAATTGTAATGGTTGATTGATCGGTTTTTGTAAATAATATGGACTCCAGGAACATAAACTGCCATCAGTGGCACCACTTATCAAAACTCGCTCCCTGTCATTTTGCCAATTACTTTGAACTAGTGAAAATATTGGATTGGTATGATAATCACTCACAGTTATCATTGAAGGTTTCGTTGAAGAGATTCTTGTATCCCAGCAATATATCTTACCGTTATAACCACCACCGTATAACAAACATGGATTATCTTTATTAAATGTAACTGATAAAATCTCCGTTGGGGAAGAGTATTGATATTCTGGTAAGTTATTTGAGAAATTAACATTCCATATTTGCACCACACCCAACTGATCTTCATCAGAATCATAATCATTGAAGTTGTTTAATTTAAAAGTTGGCCCTGAATTACTACCACCTCCGGATAGAGTTGACGCAATAAGTTCTTCATGATATGTGGACCAGTCAATGTCATTAACTGATCTTCCCTTGCAATATTTCTCATTGAAAAGTTCCTTAACCGGGATCAAAGAAATATTGTTCACAGTTTCTTCACGATTTTTGTCATTTTCTATAGGCTTACTGTAGTCTTTAAGTAAATTTTGATCATTTTCATCAAGGGCTCGGTTAACCAATTTGAAAGATTGATTGAAAAAGGAATTTAGTCGATCTAATTTTTCTTGTCTTTGGTTACTGATTTCTTCATCATTAATTCGTTGCGATGATTGCTTTAAATTTATAAAAGAATTATCACCGTTGTCACTTTCACTTATGTCATCCAAATTTATCCCATCAGTTTTGGCTTCCTCTGTTTCCAATTTCTTTTGCGCATATTCTTCTTCAATCTGTTTTCGTAGCTTCAATTCAATTTGCTTCAGTAATTCACGCAACTCCTCTTCTTTACGGATCTGCAAATCAACGGTCTGGATCAGTTTCTCATAAGTGACAATCTCCACATTAACCGGATCTATCTGGGCTGCGATCTTAGTTTTATTTATTGGATCAGTTTGTATTCCCACTTCTACGTATTTTATAGGTTCACTTATTGGTGATTTCACAGGCGTGCCAATGATTCTAGTAGCTTCAACGTCATTTCTATAGCTGGTATCTTCAATGCTCTGAAGGGAGACGTCTGGTGATCTAATCAATTCATCAACGAGTTGATCAACTGACGGCGAAGGGGTCAACAACAGTTTTTTAGGCAGAGAAAGCAACGCGGTTGCCGCTGACGTTGAAACAACCCGATCTCTTTTCTCTCGCTCTTGCCTCTGCTTCCTTAGTTGTTGGAGCTTCTGTCTTTTCGCTTCGATTTCTTCACGTCTACTGGGCATGCTTAACATCTATCAATTGATCTATGGTGGATATTCTTTTTTTTTTGTTTACACTTGTCTAAGCCAGACGTATCAGTATATGGACACACGCTCGCAACCCGCTATTGGTGCCAGAATGCTGGGCCTATCGATTCCCATACTGGAATTCACGCTAATTACAAACAGTGATCTCATTATATCTATTTCCTCAATTGGACATTTTGCATTTTCATTTTAGGGTATGGCTGTGGTTGCAGCTTCAGCCACACTGATGAATATCAAGTGAGTGTGGTTCGATGAATATTAAGCAGGAACGACAAGAAGATCAATTAATTCATGATTGCCCCCATTGATAGGCGCTGAGCGGCGGGACGCCTGTCAGTTGGATGTTAATTTATCGAAAAGACAATAGAGCCAACGACTATTATTATTTAATTGATGATTCTTCGCACACGATGTGACAGTTATAATTAAGGCAAGCGAGATGGATTTTGATCGATTAGCTAATTTGTAGCAGTAGATCGGTGAAGATTAGTGAATTTGCGCCGATGCGATTAACAAAAATCATGCAGTTTTTAAGGATAGGAAATTAGACCAGCCGATTACATAAGCAAACAATAAGCAATAGGAAAATCCGATTTTTCATATGACATGGGGGGGGGGGGGGTGACAGCGTACGTAAATCACGATGAAAATCATCAATTTGCGGTCAATAGGTTCGTCAAATAGCCGATAACAGTTTCTACACCATTGAATGGAACGGTCTATGGGCCAATTGCAATAGCAGGCCAGGCAATCCAAGCTTAGAAGAATACGACTTTTAGAATTGGTCAAATTGCTTCATTTAGCCTATCGATGGCGCAATTTTCATTTATTTTTTAAGGATTAGGTTGCCTGTTCTTTTTGACGTTGCCAAGATCAAAACAACCAATCAGAGTCAAAAACTTGCAAATGAAATAGATCCGCACCGCGCACTATCCCTTTGTCCCACTTTGCGGCCACAAAATATGAAATGAAATAATTTGAGTTTGCAACGGGGACCAAGCTCGCGGCATATGACAGGGACCCATCTGTCTAATTTCATGTTACGAAGAAGGAAAGTAATATATTAATGACACATTCACTGGGGGCGAACCACAAGTTATGAGGCCACGCCAAAAGTTTTGACCATCTCCTAATAATTATAATCCAATTGATTAATTAGCACACGTTTATCTCAAAAATGATAAACAGAAAATAATATGAGGCATCAAATAGAAACTTTAAATGATAGCCTGGAGCGTTTTGCTATAGATATCGGGCGGATGGTGTGTCAAAATCGTGAGAATGCATTACCGTAGCCGAACAGATACCATGCACTACCCCCTCGTTGCAATTAAATGGATTGATTAGCAGGGACCATAAACGTCCATTAGATGATAATAATATTAGCTGTGGTGATAATCAATCTAATCCATTGATTGTATAGCTCGGTGACGTTTTAATGTGCATTAGTTATATGATTCTAATTAAATAAATTATTCTATCAGGGAATGGGACTTATCAAAGTGTATCGATCTCTTAGCCCTTGCTTAATAAAAAAAACAAGAGGGGGCTAAAATTAAAAATCTTATTATTAGATTTTCCAAAGAGCACACTATTGTATATTTTGGGGCTGAGGGTTTAGAGCTAATTATGGTTAAGTGGGGGTCCAAGATACGTTAAATTACTGAAATGGGACAGTTCCTGAATTGTTTGAAAAAAAATACCAATTGTGGTAAAATCTGTGGGTTTTTAGTTGTATTTTATCTGATGCAAAGTGATGGCAAGCAATAAGTTGCAATGCGGTGCTGCTGCTAATTAGTGGCGATCTTTTTTGTCAATTGACTGATATATGGGTGCTGTTCACTGCTGCGGCTGCGGGCTGCTGACTGAAAAATAATCAAACGGCAGGATACGAAAAAAAATTAGGTGGTGCCAACCAAAATCAATTAGCTGAAACTGAAACTGATTAATTAGATTAAGGTTGGATCTTCGATTCCAGAACAATTATTTTAATTCGAATTAGGAAGTAATAATCTTAGAAACAACAACAAGAAACAATACTAAAAACCCAAGATGCAAGAAAATACCAAGAAATAAGCCTGTATTCAATGGGGGAAATATGATTTTAGTATTTGAAATGAAATAGGAAGCAAATTTATGATTGGTTTGCAGGACGACATCAGTTGATAAAATGGGATATATCAGATGATACCACAGGTTGCGGTGGTTCTTTTCTTGCGGTGGTGCTGGTGGTTGTTATTATTCTGGGTGGTGGTGCTGGTTGATGCTATAGGCTGTGACTATTTCAGAGATAGGTGGTGGGATGGACATTGAGGAGAATGGATGATATTCGGTCATGAATAGTCAATGTACCTATCATGATATCAGTTTTATCTAAACTAACCCAATTAAAAAAGGCCAAGCTTGAGAAAGAACACATATACACATTCAGCCTTTTCAATTGAGTACGCGACAGACCGACCAGCACACACTGGCAGGAATGCTTGCTATTAGATGAGGAAACAATCGCTATTATCAGCCACCCATTAGAATGGGTCAAAGCGAATCTATTCAAACCCCGGCAAATCGGTTGATCGTCGTCCAATGAAGTTTCTGAGACCTCAGTCTCCACACGGTGACGTGTAATGTCAAAAAACCAATAACAACAAGAAAACAGCAGATTGGAGGTTGTACACTAAACAAAAAGTAATAATATTATTAGCTAATATTATATTTAGTGCTCGTAACTATAAATCTAACTCTAATGTCCTTAACTTTTGCGGGATGTCTCTTCATGCAGAAGTTGAACCCACCCCACGAGCCACAGCAGCATGAGCAGCAGCATTAGCAGCAGCAGCAGCGGATCATTTTGTTTCCCAACTTATGGCTCGTTGAGGTGGTGTTTCTAGTTACGGCAAAGGTGAGTAGTTATCCCTTTCAAATAGAATTCGCTGTTTTCGTTTCTTCTTTTGTTAGGTAGGTCGTTTCTGCTATTTGTTGTAAGTGTCCCAAGTTCCTGAAGCGGCGAGCCCCCATAAAGCCTAAATTACTGCCTGATATTCTGTCAATTTTCTCATACATGACAGACAAAGAAAAAAATAAAAATAAAAATAAAAAAAAATAGACAAGATAAAACAAGAGACAGAAGATTATTTTTTTAGTATTTAAATAATTTGTCAATTGTCTGCTGTAATTCTTTTTTGTCTTTTTTTCTTTCATTCCTTCCTTCTTTCTTCCTGAATTTTACTTTTTCGCATATAACCAAACAATACCTCAACTCAACTCTACTCAACTCAACACAATATTTATCATGAATCACAGTTACGATTACGATAATGGAGTAGATGAGACCTATTTCAATGGTCAATTATATCAATACCAGCACCCTTCAATTAATAACCCAATACCTCAACAACATCCGAATCATCACCCATTGCCATTTTCTGGTATGCCTCATCAATTGGCACCGCAAATATCAATGACCTCAAATCTAACTACTCCGATTCCGTTCATGAACAATGTTTATCCACACATCCCAATCACCGATATCAATCACCCACCCCCAACTTTATTCCCGGTCAACTATGATGGGCTCGGTGGTGGTGACAAGAATTATGCTTATTCAGATCCAAATCCCCAAAGAAAACTTTCAATTCCAAATGACACCATTAACATTGGAAATAATGGCAAGCTATCGACATTCATCAATGCGCCACCTAGACTAAACTCGAGCAATATCAAGCTCAACACATCCTCATTACTGATCGAGGCCAATTTAAGAAAAGATCGCGACATGTGGCAATCCATGATCGTCAAGCTGAAGAAAAAAGGCACCTATAAATGCTCTCATTGTGGGAAGAATTTCAAAAACTTGGAGGTTTTCATCACTCATTTGGACGAGTATCAATTACAACATACCAGACCTCATAAATGCATCGTCGATGATTGTCCTTGGAAATTCATTGGACTACCAAGACGAGCAGAGTTGAGAAGACACATGAAAGCAGTCCATGGAATCGACCTAGTCGATAGACTGCCTGAATTGGTGAAAGATTCCTTGGATTATAGCAGCACTACCAGCTCAAGTCCTACTACTCCACCAGCATCAGCTAATAGCATTGGCCCAGTGTTGCCTTCAAGTAGCAGTAGTGGAAGCAGCCACAGCCACAGTATCGGAAGCCGCAGCGGTGGCTCTGGCGGCGGTGGTGGCGGGTCATCACCAAAGGGAGTCTTCAGATGCACTGAAATGGTACCGTACTGTAATAAGAGTTTCCCAAGGAAAGACCTGTTACAGAGACACATTAGATTATGTCATCTGAATCCTCAAAGTCGGTTTAATCGAGGGTTGTTGAAGAAGCAAGGGAAGTAAGCAAGACGAACGCAAATTTCTTGATATTTTTTTATGTATGTCCTAATGTTTTTACTATATTATACGATTTTTCTTTTATTAAGCGAATTTTTGTAACAACATACCAATTAAAATTACAAGCAAAACGATAATCCACATAACATAATTGCCCTTTGATAATTCTTCAATGTTATCAGGTAGTTCAATGACATTAATCGTGTTAGCTGCACTAACACTAACGATAGTTTTGACTTCAGGCGAGATCTTAACATTAGTCATAGCAAAGCTATGAACTTGATCAAATCGAAATATCTTCTTGATTGAATCATTCGAAACAATGTATAATATAATTGATAAATCACTAGTGGCCACAACTAAGAGACCAGCAGCAGCAGAACCAGCAGTTGGTAAAGGTTTATAATCTATTGCATTCGCAGACTTGCTGGCAGCAATCACTTGATACTTCAAAATCACATTGCTCTTGGTATCGTAAATCACCGCGAAAACCTGCTTCGCTTTAATTAACGAACCAACAATTAAAATCTTTGATTCATCAAGATAAATTAATTTGGTTAATTGGAAAGGCTTCTTGATATCTAATTTAATCATGGATATCTTTTTATTGCCATTTTTAATAGTAACTATAGTACCTTCAGTTTTCGTTAAATATCCAACTTCCAATGACGCCGATGATTTATTGATGTCAAAATCTTTAATTTCTTTCTCCTCATTAACAGTGAAAATTGCCTTGTCACTTAATCGGTCCAATGGATACGCTGCTAACGTCGATTTATCTGCAGAATTTAATATAACCAATGCGTTTGTCAGCTTTTCCGATACCGCCTCTATTTTCCCATCATGGCAAGCCAATTTTTTAACATATAACAGTGGATCAGATACACCAAGAACTCCAGTTTCTTCAATCAATTTCAATTCTTTGAAATCTTCATTCACTTCAAATTTTCTTAAATCTTTACGATCATCACTAGTAGCTTTACTTTTGCTGTCATTACATCCAATAATCACTTCTTCTCCAGCAATTGCCAAACTCATAGGTGCATCCACGGAATTAGATTCGAATTTATAACTTGCCAATTTCTCAAGAGTTTTCTCTTTCAACAATTTTGGAACATCGCCTCCTGCCTTCTCGCTATTATTCGTTTGCTCGGCTACAATCTTGAAAATATCAACCTCGTTAGGGATCCCATGTCTTCCTTCGCCACCACCCCCAGACACGACGAACGTGGTATCGTTTAAAAACCCTGCTCCAAAAATTGGATATTCCAAAGTTTTACTGAATGAATTGAAGGCCATTACCAAAAACTAATTCAACAACACGATGATCAAGATGCTCTGCTCTGCTCTGCTCCGTTCTGCTCTGCTCCGTTCATTTGGAAAACGTTTGCAGATTATGTCAGGGTCTTCTAACCACGGTTATGACCGCGTACGCGCGACCCAGTCTCAATAAAATATTTGGCACTGCCTAACCCCGGGTAAGTTCACCGCCATTCTGTTATGAAATACCAAACAATAACTTCACTTAACCAAAAAATCCTCTCAATTTTGCATTTTATATCAACAGTCAATCAGTTATATCATGGGCCTATACGACAGTAAAAGTTTTCTGACGACATTTAAGCTAGAACTTTATGTTTTGCTTGTCCTTTTCATCATTGGACTAATTATAGGCGCTGCTTTAATTTATAGTCCCTCAAATATCAGTGATCCTTACAGGAAAAGATACGCTAATAATCGTAACAGTCTTTATAATGGAGCATCATCTTATAATGGAGATTTCGCTAGAACTCAAAGCAGCACCAATCCTTTTTATCATGAGGTTGAAGAGAATAGGGCTTTTCCGATTCCAAAAGCTTATGAACCAGGGGTAGGGGTAGGGGTTGGTCATGTTCAAGTTTCAACTCAGCAACAACAACATCCTCTGAATGATATCCCATTGGAGCCAATAAGATTACAAGTATCACCGTCTGCTAATCATCACCTATAAAGGGGGCCATAAATCTTTGGGTCGTGTGGTTTTTTTTTTCTGGCGCCCCCCTGTAAAGAAGGGTTTCCTGTCAGGAAGGAAAGATATAGTTTCCGAGCAGCGTCAGCCTTGCCTGAGGGTATATCCACCCTATATGTACAATTTTTTTTTTTTCCAAACTATACAATTATAATGTAATGTATTATATTGCTGCTAACAATTCGATTGTAAAAAGGATATGTTTATTGCCCTCGGATTGGAAGGATCAGCCAATAAATTAGGGGTTGGTATAATTTCTCATCCATCTGATTCACAATTAGATAATGCTACGGGAGCTACAGTCCTCGCTAATATTCGTGATACGTATATGACCCCACCAGGTGAAGGGTTCTTACCGCGAGACACTGCAAGACATCATCGAAACTGGATAGTTCGACTTGTTAAACGAGCACTAACTGAATCCAGGATCACAGTCAATGATTTAGATTGTATTTGCTTCACACAGGGCCCAGGAATGGGAGCACCTTTAAACTCAGTCGTTATTGTCGCAAGGACCTTATCACAGCTTTTCAATATCCCACTCGTGGGAGTTAATCATTGTATTGGCCACATTGAAATGGGAAGAGAAATCACGGGTGCAATGAACCCCGTGGTGTTATATGTCAGTGGAGGTAACACTCAAGTGATTGCTTACTCAAAACAGAAGTATAGAATATTTGGTGAAACTTTAGATATTGCAATTGGGAATTGTTTGGATAGATTTGCTCGGATCCTCAAGATTCCAAATAATCCATCTCCAGGATACAACATTGAACAAATTGCGAAAAATGGTCTATCAAAACCAGAAAATTTCATTGAATTACCTTACACCGTGAAAGGAATGGACGTATCCCTCTCAGGGATCCTCGAGTACATTGAGAACATCGCCAAGAATAATAGCAAAGGCAAATATCTACCGCAAGATCTTTGTTTCTCGTTGCAAGAATGTTTGTTCAGCATGTTGGTTGAAATCACTGAACGAGCAATGGCCCACGTTGGCCTGAACCAAGTGTTGATAGTTGGCGGGGTTGGGTGTAATGAAAGATTACAAGAAATGATGGAATTGATGGTGAAAGACAGACTGGGCAGTATTTATGCTACTGATGAAAGATTCTGCATAGATAATGGTATAATGATCGCTCACGCGGGATTACTAGCATTCAGAATGGGCGATCGCTGCGAATTGCAAGATTCTCGTTGCGAGCAGCGTTTTAGAACAGATGAAGTCTGGGTGAAATGGAGAGATTAGAATACACTATAATATAAATATATATACTTAAGTACTTCACTGCGATTTTCATTAGGACTAGCCTCCCCTACGCCAAGAGCTCGCTTAACTTGGTGCGCGTAGCAAGTATTTTTTGGTTTGAAAATTTCAGCCGCCTAAATTAATGAACTCCAAACCAAACAGAAAACATCAATGACAATGACGACAGCGTAAGTAAATCAGGGGAAACCTTAGAGAAGAAACATCCACTAATAGTTAGGGTTCTATTTATTCAAAACACTCCAGTGAACACAATAGCCTCATTCCATGATCAGATATCCAATGAAATCCCCAAGATCCTCGAGCCTTGGCAGTTTGAATTGAAAATTTATAGAACAAACACAATCCTTAATAAATTGACCAAAACCAATAAATATAACAAGATAATGTACACGTTGAACTTATCATATTTAAGTCATCAAACGATATCACTCACTGGCGACAATTGCACGATATTCAATACGAAAAACAGTAGCGATGAAGGAGATGATGATTTGGTTGTTCTGGGTTGTTCAACAGGGTTTTACGATCCACTTGATTCAATTTTGCAAAGTAAATTGAATAGTACATGGACTCTAAAACAAAGTTTGAAAGGAGAAGGAGGTACAAGCTATGAATTAGAACATGAAGATGAGAAATTTATAATAAGGACAGCAAATTGCTTTGTTCATGGCAGTTTCAAAGGTTTTTTAATAGAAATTAATGGAGCTACGAAGGAGAAAATTGTGAATTTCATTGAAAAATTGAACTTTCCAAAGGGGAAAGTAAGTTTTGAAAAATTAAAAGGAAAACATCAGGAAAGTAGCTTTTTATTAGGTGATTTGGTGTTTCAATATACCCTGGCTTTACAGCTAACTTAAGCAATTGCTAATTAAAATATTTTGCTAGTTTTTGCTGTACATATCTTGGATATTAAGTTGTGTAGACTTTTTTTTGTAATCTCATGCAGGCAATCAACAAACAAAACCCAATAAACCCTGCCATCATAATCTACAAATGAAATAACATAAAAAAAAACACTTATTCTTTTATTTTTAAACATAATGTCATTAGAACAAAAAAAAATTTATTAAGATTCATTAATTGAAACATCAGTAGATTCAACTTTAGGTTCCTCGCCATGGGAAGGTGGCAGCCATTTAGCAGATCTCCAAGGGTTAACTTTAGTATCAGCATACAATACATCAACCTCCTCCAAAGTCAAACCTTTAGTTTCATAGATGAAAAAATATGCATAAAAAATTGAAAATGTCAAACAACCAGCAAATATAAAACCAAAATAATAATGAATCTTATTGGTAATAAATGGAGTGAAAAATGAAATCAAAAAATTAAATGTAAAGTTAGATAACATTGCAATACTGCTAGCTTTTGAACGAATTCTAATTGGAAATGATTCAGATAAGATAGCCCAACAAACAGCACCCCAAGAAGCAGCAAATGATGCAATGAAAAGACAAGTCAAAAAAATCATGGCATTACCGACAGGTTTTGAGGTTGGTTCATCCATACCATTTGGATACAATGCAGTGACCCCCAAAATGGTATAAATATACAAAGCAACAGCACCAACAATAGACCCACCAATTAGAGTGGTTCTTCTCCCAAGTTTATCAACAAGATAAAGTGAAAGTAAGGTGAAAACAAAATTAATAATCCCCAATATAATAGAGGTTGCATAAGAATCCTGCATACCAACAGATTTGAAAATCGTAGTACCATAATAAAAGAAAAAATTAATACCAGTCAATTGTTGCAAAGCCATAACCATAAAACCCATGAAAACTCGTTGGAAAATCTTTGGTTTACCAGTAATTAACTCCATCCAGCTAGCTTCACCAGCAGCTTTTTCAACCAAATATCCCTCTTCAATGGCTTTAAATTCATCCTCAACAAATTTACTATGAACTGGAACTCGATTAATATAGGCAATATTCTTCTTAGCCTTTTCCTTATTTTCAATTTCAAGTAAGAATCTAGGAGATTCAGGAACAACAAAAGACACCAAAACAATCAAAATCAATGCAAACGCAAAGTTCAATCCCATAACAATTCTCCATTGACTAGAGTCGTTTTCAGAATTATGATGTTTGGTTGCATAATTACAGCAGTAACCCAAAAAGATAGCAAAAGTAATAAACAACTGAAATGAACAAACCAATGCACCTCTATATTTAGCAGGGCTTAATTCACCTCCAAACATTGGAACAACAGTGGTAACTGCCCCGGCTGACATCCCAGTAATAATACGACCAATAAACATTTGATACCATTTACCAGTGGCGGAAGTAATTTGAACCAAGTAACCAATAATATTCAAGAACAAAAATACAATCAATGCAGGTTTACGACCTTTCCAATTAGCAATATTTGACAAAATAATCCCACCGACCGCGGCACCAACAGAATATATAGCAACAATTAATGAAGTTCGTATGGTTGTCATATGGTATTCCCCAGTTTCTTTATTCAAAGACCCGAATCGTCTTATATAATCTTTGAAATTAGTAAATCCGGAAATCGTCCCAGTATCAAACCCAAAGGTAAAGCCTACAAATGTCACTGAAAGTACAATAAGTGAAGCCCAAGCCAAACTTGGTTGAGCATCATAATCTTCTGGGTGGTCATTACTCTCACTTGTGTCGTTATTGTTACTACTCAATGATTTAGTTTGAGCATTGTAATGATCAGCTTGAATGTCCTTGCTGCTGCTTTGAGACATTTTTTATTATAAAGAGAAGATGCAAATAAAAATAGAAGAGCAAAGAAAAGAGAAGAACAAGAATTAAAGTATGGTATAAGTAATAAAAAACAGAGCAAAATCGGGTGTGAACAAAATGAGGGATAACAATTTTTTTTTCATAATTTTCATGAAAATGTGGAGGGATATTTATAGAGCTGGTAAAGACGAAGGATCAAGTTGAATTATGGGGTGGTCGGAAGGATTTCTGAGAATGGCAATTCAGGGAAAAACTCCGCTGTACTACCATGCATGACCACGCTGCTCGGGAAGCCTAAACACAGCTGCATGAACAAAAATATCCAGAAGCAATCGCTATCAGCGTTCCTGTTTTTTCAATATTAGATAATCTATTAGACTGATCGATTTCATTATTGATAAAAACGGCGTCGGATTATGGGTCTTTGGAATTTCATTGGCTAGATTATGTTAGCCCCGCCCAAATAATTTAATTAATTAGCGTTAAAAATAGAATAAAAATATTCCTACTGGGGGCCCATGGGGTGAACCGGGGGCATATTCTTAATTTCGGGGTATGGCACTGTCTCCATTTCACCCTCCGCAAATAAAAAAGAAAAGCTTTGTCCATGCGAGTGTGCGTTAAAGCCAAAAAAAAAATTTTTTCTTTTTTTTCTTTTTTTTCTTAGAAAAAATTTTAATTCGCTTATACTTTTCATGAAATCCTGTAATATTTTTTTCCATAAATTAGCTTTCTGTAAGTTTTTCCGAAATTTGTATGGTGATTACATAAGACGCACCTAATTTAGAGTTTTTCCGGATGGCACTACTCAAGGCATTGCATTACATTTGGTATTGTGTATCATCATACATGAACATGAATTTTGTGTTCTTTCTTTCCTTCACCAGTTTAGTGAACCACCTCGTGTGTTCTTCTTTCTCGTGGTCACCGCATGGGATGTATGTATATATATGTTTGTTGAGGGAGCAAACCGGGGGAATTAAGGGTAACATGGATGTGTTTGGGGTGATAGAATGCAATTATTTCTCCTCAATGTTGGCGACTCCTAATATCAAGACGTGAAAATAAATTGTTTGTCTTAGAAACAACGATGTTCCTGCCTAGCCTTGGGTATGACGAAATGTGAAATTCGAACGGCTTGTTCAATGTTTTTAAAAAACGTAGTGGATTTTCGCAGGTTTTTCCGGTGGCCCCCCTTGCAACGACGGCACCTTCGTGAGACAGGCTAGTTTTACCCTACTGATGAATGTTATCGCAATAACATTCGAACCTAGTACGAGAGGAACCATTCGATCAGATAATAGGTTTTTGGATCTGTCTGATCAGGCATTGTTGTGGAGCCACCACCTGTTGGATTATGGCGGAAGGCCTCTAAGCCAGAATTTATTTATTCCCTCGAACATTTTTTTGGATACGAGTCAGGCACTTTGCGTCTCTGAACCATATTTACTGGTTTGAGGCTTTTACCTAAAGCTTTGGGTTTTTCCAAGTTTTACCAATTTCATTATGAGCAAGAACAAATCCTTTGCAAACGACTTAACTGAACAACGGCGTATTGAAAGAAGTAGAGTAGCCTTGTAGTTACAATCTGCTGAGATTATGCCTTCGTTGTCCGGTCTGTCTCATCAATTGACAGTGGTCTCTCAATAATTTACAAAGTTTCAGGATATTCAGTTAAGAACCAATTCATATCAGGCACTGCATTAGTTCTTCCTTTTTCGGGAACTCGGAATTGCCCGGCCTGCACTCATGAGGCTGTAGCAGTCGACACAAGATTATTATTATCAAATGGGTACAAGCCACGGTGATTACTAATATGGATCATTGTGAGTGGCTTATTAATTGTGGCACGTGTGATTTGGTCATGGTTACAAAACCCTGATCCCTTCATGCACCCTACTGCAGGAAGCAAAATTATCTCATAATCAATATAAAGAACTTCAGATGACAATTAACAGATTTTTATGTCGATTTTATCTTTTTCTTTAATCAATTTTTTATAAAGATGTTTGAATACTATTTGAATATCCTTAACATTCATTGCGACGAATGTATTTTCACTTTGAAGAAATTGCTAGTGAAGTTACTTTCGAACAAAAACGAATCTTTCGAAATCAACAACAGGAAAGTTACCTTGAGATTAGCCCAACCAAATTCAAAATTTGCTGGGAAGATAATCAGGGAGATTGAGAAGTTGGGGTTTGCTGTCATTTCGATTGAAACCAGTGAGCCTCCAAAAAGATCTATTTTTACATATCTATTTGATTTTTTAAATAAGCCATCATCGAAAAATAATAACGACAAGAAAAATAGAGACAATCATTTGAAGTTTTGCAAAGCTTGCCAAGAAGAATCGGAGAGTTTGAATAAACCAGAAATTGTTATTTCTCTGCCTACGCAATTCAAAGCAGTTTTCAAAATCAATGGCATGAGTTGTGGATCTTGTGTTAACTCAGTCCGCGATTTAATTCATTCCGCGTTACCAGCAATCGACAAGTGCCAAATTAATATCGATTTAATTAATGGACTAGGAACTATCATTCTTCCAAATAAACGCATGGCTGAGAAAATTATTGAAACCGTTGAGGATGTAGGTTACGAATGTCAATTAGTTGATATTTCACCAGTTGATGGTGAGAATGTCCCTGGGAAATTCAAAGTGATTTCAGTTATTGAAGGTATGACATGTATCAGTTGTGTTAATGCGATTACTAATGCAGTTGACTCGTTGCCATTTGTTGAGCTGGCGAAAGTAGATCTAATGACTCAAACTGGAACATTCATCTTAACTGAGAATAACCCCGATAAATTGAAAGAAGCCGTTATAGATTGTGGTTACGATATTGATGTTGTAAAAGTGGAACCAACTGCTAAATTCATGGTTAGTGATAGGAAACGAAGCTTTATAATTAAGATTAATGGGATGTTTTGTGATGAATGTCCGAAAAGAATCAAGAATTATTTCAGTAGTAATCAATTAAACATTGAAGATGATTTTACCACCACGAATCCAATTATTAAATTCACTTACACTCCTAACAATTCAACTAATATCAGGTCAATCATCGAGGATATTAAACAATTAAATCCTGCATTTGAGATTGAATTAGTGAAACCTAAATCATTGACTGATGATTTGATCATGTCTGCTAAGAAAGATATTAAAGGTTACGTTTATAGAATTCTTATAACTTTTATTGTTGCAATTCCAACGTTTATTTTTGGTATTGTGCCAATGTCATTCTTGAAACTGGGTAATAGCTTTAAAAAATGGATAGAAACCGCGATTATAGCCGGAGAAATTTCTAGAATGGACTGGATTTTATTTTTTCTAGCATCCCCTGTTTACTTTTTCATTGATTACTTGTTTCATAAGAAATCATTAACGGAAATTAGAAGTATTTGGAAAACAGGTACCAGAACACAAAAGTTTTTGAAGTTCGGAAGTATGAATTTGTTAATTTCTCTAGGGACGACTGTTGCCTATTGGGGAAGTGTCATTGAAATGATATTCGCCGGTATTCAAAAAGCTGATCCCAGATTGGAAATGGGTAACAACAAAAACCACAGTGGAAACATTAATTCTTATTTCGATTCTGTTATATTTTTGACATTATTCATTTTAATTGGGAAATTCTTAGAAGCTTATTCGAAGTTAAAACTGAATGAATCAATTATTGGATTGAATGATTTGAAGATTAAGCAAGCTAGATTGTTATTGAACAATAGTAAAGAAGAATTGGTTGATATTGAGTTATTGGAAATTGATGAATTGGTTAGAGTTTATCCTGGTGAGTCGCCACCATTAGATGGTGTTGTCGTAGAAGGAACCTCACAATTTGATGAATCTTCACTAACTGGTGAATCAACTGCTATTAGTCATGGACCAGGTGATGAGGTATATACAGGAACAATTAACGTTGGCTCTAATTCAGTTATAGTTAAAGTGACGGCTATCTCTGGTGAGTCAATGTTGGATCAAATAATAAAGACTGTCCGTTATGGTCAATTAACGAAAGCCAACTCTCATTTAGAGAATATTATTGATAATCTAACTGGTTATTTTGTTCCTGTGATCACTTTATTGGCAGTGTTAACTTGGATAATTTGGTTGAGTATCACTTATAGTGGGAAAATTGCTGTTAATCATTTGCAAGGAATTTTCGGTGGATGGGCATATTGGAGTTTAGAGTTTGCTATTGCGGTTTTCGTGATTGCTTGTCCTTGTGGGATTGGACTTGCTGCTCCAACTGCTTTGTTTATTGGTAGCGGATTGGCCGCTAAAAATGGAATTTTATCAAGAGGTGGAGGTAACGGCTGGAATTTCCAAGAAATTGAAAAAGTTAATGTGATATGTTTTGATAAGACTGGTACATTGACATTGGGAGAGACAAAGGTGATTGATTTTATTGCTCATAATAGTAATGATGATATTGGACGGTTACTAAGTATTGTTTATTCTTTGGAAAGCAATTCGAATCATCCGTTATCTAAAGCAATCAAGGAATTTATCGATGATTATACCACCCAAAATGACATCAAGTTGCATCTGGTGAATGTTGCATCAGAGGAAATCTCAGGTAAAGGTGTTCATGGTAAATTGAATAATGAGGAATATTTAATTGGGAATGAGAAATTACTAGTTGAGAATGGTGGATCGGTGACAAATTTGAATGAATTACAGACGTGGAAATCAGAGGGGAAATCAATTATCTTGTTTGCCTCTAAAACGGCAATTGATGGCCAATTTAATGTTGTTATGACGTTCACAGTCAGAGACCAAGTGCGTCCGGAAGCTCGATTGGTAATTGAATCGCTCCAAAAACGAGGGATTGAAACTTGGATGGTCTCGGGAGATAATGAAACCACTGCTAAAGCAGTTGCTAATGAAATTGGAATCGATCAAGATAAAGTCATCTCTGAAGTTTTACCTCTGGAGAAACTTGACGCTATCAAAAGAATCAAGAAAATATCACGCAGTGAAAATTCAAATACCGGTGGTGGTGACGCTATAGTTGCTATGGTTGGGGACGGGATAAATGATTCCCCGGCGTTAGCAGGAGCAGATATTGGTATAGCTTTAGCTAGTGGATCTGAATTAGCTTCAACATCTGCAGATTTTATCTTGTTAACCAAAAGACACACTTTGTTGTCTATTCTAACATTGTTGAAGATTGCCAAGAAGATTAATAACCGAGTCAAGTTTAATTTTGGATGGGCAATTATATACAATTTGGTGGGGATCCCATTTGCTGCTGGAATTGCATTCCCAGCAGGTGGGTTTCGACTCTCACCAATTTGGGCTAGTGCGGCTATGGCTGGTAGTTCCATTACTGTAGTATTGAGCAGTTTAGCGTTGAATTTTTTTAAAAAACCAAACTTAGTTCGCGAATTCGAGAAAACCAGTAAATGAATAAATACGTACATAATTATTTTGTATGGACAATTAAATTAATTCTCTTAAATAATATACTTCAGGTTGCGTGTTTGAAATAATGTATTGATTTTATGAATTTTTCATCGTTCTGCAGTTGATGAATCTGCCCAGAATTCGCCCGATTTCGACAAAAAATGTTTGCTTCACACGGAAAATTAAATCAATTACAAAAGAATGGCATTATTTCACTTTATTCTTCTTTGATTATTGGGTGTCGCTTATTGCATGCCTTTTGAGAACACTGAGTATTACATGAAATTTCTTAATGATTAATGCTATTGCGTGCCAATATATTCACCCCAGGGTAGAAGAGGGCCATGGGTGTCTGAATAGCCAATCTAGTCTTGTCGAAGGGGTCAGGGACATTACTGATGAGCCTGAATGGGAAATGTGCCGTTAGAGGGTTCAGTTCCTCGGGATGTCAAGGGACTGGGAAAGTTTTAGCGCAATCGTCACACATGAAGTACTACCAGAGTGAAAAAATCCCCATTCTGGCGATGCATCTCACTTACTTGAGTAGAATATAATGGTAAGCAGAGTAAATAAAGCATATAGAAAATACACTAATGAGGTACATCAGTAGAGCTTTAAAACCGCTCTGATTAGTGAAATTGTATCCACAAAATTTATTAACGATGCTCAAGTGCTACCTGAGTATTCCCAAACCATAACTAGACTTGTTATATTGTAACTGAAGCATCGTTGGCGCAGACCAACGAGCCCACACTGGGCAATGTGAATCTAGAACTCTTCTTCATCCTCATTCCTCTTGCTTCTTCCCCAACCAATAGTATTACCTGAGCTTTTCTCAGACGTCTCAATATCAACATCTTGTTGTTGCCTCTCATTTATCGCCAGGCATCCTCTTCATTTCTGTTAGAGGTCATTCGTGGATTCGCCAACTTGTGATTTATCGATGGTCCTCAAATAAACTGTACGGCTCAGAATTGAGGGTTTCATCTCTAATGGCCAAAAGGTAAAGGATGATTCATTGTACACATTAATTTTGTTGAATGGACGCGTTCAAAAATATAATAAGATAATAAACATTATGAAAAACGATTGCCTAGCTGAGACACTCACACCCCAAATTCTGCTTCACTTAGTCGTGCCTCTCTATCTATTTTCATTATTGCAACAACTTTTTGGAAACAAACAATATATGAAGTGACCGGTTCAATTTTTCTTATGCTCTACCAATCTCCTTCTACAAATAATAATCTAACTAGATTCTGCTACGTTATTTTTTTATTTTTTTTTTCAATTTTCGTGTTGTTTACATAAATGAAACTCAACATTCGCATTGAATGCATCGAAAAAGTTCAATGAAATGATTCGAAGAGAATTATTTCAAGCTAATTTACAATTGCAAAATATATTAACAGACACCCAATCAAATCTATAGGGTTAAGCATCTTGGCTAACCCAGCACCCCCTAACCCCCTACCCCCCGCATTCGTCTTGAGCCCCGATGAAATTTTTCACTGCACCGGTACCGGTACATTAGCAATCACCAATGTCAATATTATGACTAAAAAAAAAAAAACAAAAAAAGAAAGAACTTGGACAAAAAAAATCACCCAGCTTTAAATATATTTCCTCGATATATTATATAACAGCAATGTTCAGTAGATCTTTTAAAAGACAATTATCGGGCAGTTGCACTGTCCGCAATGCCGTGAAAAGGTACAACAAGTACTCCTCAATTATTACTTCTGAAAAATCTCAAGGAGCATCACAAGCAATGTTGTACGCTACTGGTTTTAAACAAGAAGATTTCTCCAAAGGCCAGGTTGGGGTTGGATCCTGTTGGTGGTCAGGTAACCCATGTAACATGCATTTACTTGAATTGAATGATATGTGTTCGAAATCAGTTGAAAAGGCTGGATTGAAAGCAATGCAATTTAACACTATTGGTGTGAGTGATGGGATTTCTATGGGTACCGATGGGATGAGATATTCATTGCAATCAAGAGAAATTATCGCTGACAGTTTTGAAACCATAATGATGGCACAACATTATGATGCTAACATTGGGATCCCAAGTTGTGATAAAAACATGCCTGGGGTATTGATAGGAATGGCAAGACATAACAGACCTTCGATTATGGTTTATGGTGGTACTATCATGCCAGGTTTAGGTACTTGTGGTCAATTTAAAGATAAAAAAATTGAATTAGTGGCAGCTTTCCAATCTTATGGTCAATATATCTCTCATCAAATCTCTGAAGAAGAAAGATTTGATGTTGTTAGTCATGCTTGTCCAGGCCCAGGTTCTTGTGGTGGGATGTACACTGCTAATTCAATGGCTAGTGCGGCTGAAGTTATTGGGATGACCTTACCTAATTCATCTTCATATCCTGCAATTAGTAAAGAAAAGAAAAATGAATGTGAAACTATTGGTGAAGCTTTAAAGAAAACAATTGAAATGAATATAACTCCAAGAGATGTTATGACCAGATCAGCATTCTTAAATGCTATTACTTATATTGTGGCTACCGGTGGTTCAACTAATGCAGTTTTACATTTAATTGCAATCGCTAACTCATGTGGGGTTGATTTAACCATTGATGATTTTCAAAAAATTTCCGACAAGACGCCATTATTAGGTGATTTGAAACCTTCAGGTAAATACGTCATGGCAGATTTAGGCCCAATTGGAGGTACTCAAGCAGTTATGAAATTCTTACTCAATGAAGGCTTCCTTGATGGTGATACTATAACTGTCACTGGTAAAACTTTGAAAGAAAATGTCGCTAATGCAATTGACATACAAGCTATTGAGCAAGATGTTATCAGACCAATTTCAAACCCAATAAAAACCACTGGTCATTTACAAATCTTGTATGGATCTTTAGCTCCAGGTGGTGCAGTTGGGAAAATTACTGGTAAAGAAGGCACGTATTTTAAAGGTAAAGCAAGAGTATTTGAAGAAGAAGAATCTTTTATTAAAGCCCTTGAAAATGGTGAAATCAAAAAAGGTGAAAAAACTGTAGTTATTATTAGAAATGAAGGTCCAAAAGGTGGTCCAGGCATGCCAGAAATGTTAAAACCAAGTAGTGCTTTAATGGGATACGGGTTAGGTAAAGATGTTGCTTTATTAACTGATGGTCGATTTTCTGGTGGATCTCATGGGTTTATTATTGGTCATATTGTCCCTGAAGCCTATGAAGGTGGCCCAATTGGATTAGTTGAAAATGGCGATGAAATTGTCATTGATGCCGATAATAACAAAATTGATTTGTTAGTTGATGATGAAATTATGAAACAAAGAAAAGCTAAATGGGTTAAACCTGCTTATAAATATACTAGAGGGACTTTGTCGAAGTATATAAAATTAGTTCAAGATGCTTCTAAAGGTTGTGTTACCGATGCCTGAATCAGATGAAATAAATAAAATAAACAATTGTCAATCACATTTTCAGTAAAAAAAACCGTTGTATGTATGATGGGAGCTGGCCTGCTTATATAATCAGACGCGCTATACGAAAAAAACAAAATACGAGTACGAAAACTGAAAAAAATTGAAATTCAGGACAACATCATCAACTCATCTTCATCACCACTATATATAGGCCAAAAAAAAAAGTAATGTCAGTATATCAAGCTTCAATTACTGCTCCAGTTAATATTGCCACATTAAAGTACTGGGGTAAAAGAGATACGAAGTTGAACCTTCCTACAAATTCTTCAATTTCTGTTACTTTAGATCAGGCAGATTTGAGAACCCTTACCACAGTTGCTACTGGTCCACAATACACCGAATCGAAATTATATTTGAATGGCCAATTGGAATCTCTTGACAAACCAAGATTGATTGCAGTTCTTGCCACTTTGAAAAAACTTCGTGCTGAACTTGAATCTAAAGATTCCAAATTACCTAAATTCTCAGAGTGGCATTTATTGATTGTCTCCGAGAATAATTTCCCAACTGCTGCTGGATTAGCTTCTAGTGCGGCTGGACTCGCAGCTTTCGTTACTGCTATTTCTAAATTGTATCAATTACCTCAATCCTTCTCGGAGATCTCCAAGATTGCTCGTCAAGGGTCAGGATCTGCTTGTAGATCATTATTTGGTGGGTTTGTAGCTTGGGAAATGGGTGACAAAGTTGATGGTGAAGATTCAAAAGCAGTTGAAGTTGCACCAATGGAACATTGGCCAGGAATCAAAGCTGCTATATTGGTGGTTAGCGCCGACAAGAAAGATACTTCATCAACTTCAGGAATGCAAATCACCGTTAATACCTCAGATTTATTTCAACATAGAATTAAAGAGGTTGTGCCTAAGAGATTTATTGAGATGAAAGATGCAATTTTGAAGAAAGATTTCAGTAAATTTGCTGAATTGACTATTAAGGATTCAAACTCTTTCCACGCAGTCTGTCTTGATTCTTATCCACCTATCTTCTATTTAAATGATACCTCCAAGAAAATCATCAAATTAGTAAATTTGATTAATGAGGGAAGTGAAGAATTAATTGCTGCGTACACTTTTGATGCTGGTCCAAATGCGGTTATTTACTACGAAGAGAAAAATGAAGCTAAGATCTTGGGTGCCTTGCACAAATATTTTGGTGATTTACCAGGTTGGGAAAAAGCATCTAAATTGGATGATTCCACCATCGGTGATGGTATCTTTGAAAAATCCGATTTCAGTGTCTCAAGGGTTATCTTGACTGGCATTGGTAAAGGCCCTCAAGATACCACTTTATCACTAATCAACAAAGAAGGTGTTCCAACTTTCTTATCCAAATAATGAATTTAAAAATTAGCTTCTACATAATTTAATAAATAATAAGAAATTCTTTTCCATTACGTTTCTATTGTTCGTGCATATACAAAATGGCGAATTCATCGCCCACCACGGTTCTTTCTACTTCTTGGTTGAAGTATTCTTCGGTTAGAAAGTGGTGTACCCTGACCAGATGGAGTCACTGGTGTGCCCCCACCTTGGAAAGATGGCGTGTTAGCAATTGGAGTGGCTGCTCCATTATTAAATATCAGGGCTGGATTAATTGAAGCAGCATTGTTATTGTTGGTGCCGCTACCAAATGAAAAATTAAAACTAGAATTATTATTGCCGTTGCCCATGTTGAACCCCGAATTTGCATTGCCAGCGTTATTGTTATTGCCAAAGTTAAATCCTCCATTTTGGTCATTTCGAGTCTGCCCAGATCCAAAATTAAATGCTTGGCTGTTGCTGTTATTATTATTATTGTTGCTGTTATTATTATTATTATTATTCTGATTAAATGAAAATGAATTATTTGCAGACGATTGATTATTGTTGTTGTTATTGTTATTATTGCCAAATGCAAATCCTGAACCACTGCTACCATTATCGCCGAAGTTGAATCCAGTATTAGTTGGAGTTGATGTAGTTACTTTGTTGTTATTGTTGGTGCCGAATCCATTATTGCTGTTATTGTTGCTGGCTGCTCCTCCAGCGAATGAAAATCCCGAAGGTTTAATGTCATTGCTGGTGTTACCAAATATCGTCGACTTATTATTATTGTTGAAAATACTAGAACCTCCATTAATGTTATTGTTGTTGTCATTACTATTATTCCCAAAAGGAAATCCATTGGAACCGCTACTACCGAATGCAGTAGGTTGTTTCTTATTACTCTCCAGATTATTGTCACCAATAGAAAATACTCTCTTGTTAGAGCTTCCATCATTTTGCGTAGCATTATTGCCGAATTGGAACCCACCAGTAGGGGAAACTTGGTTATTGTTTTTATTGCCGCGAAACGAAAATGCAGATTTATTCTCAGCTGTGCTTGTCTTGCCAAATGAAATGCCATCACTGTTATTGCCATTACTCTTACCAAATGAAAACGCAGGTTTCATTGCTTCTGGAGTTTGTTGGTTATTATTGCTATTACCAAACATTGTGATTTTATTGGCACTGCCATTCCCAAATGAAAATGATGGGGTTTCACTTTTGGCTTTTGCTCCATCACCAAGCTGAAGCCCATTCTTGTTTTCGGTAGCCCCAGTATTTGGAGTTTCAACTTTGGTGTTATTAAATCCGCCAAAACTGAATGTTGGAACAGTAGTTGATTCTTTAGATTGAGGCACAGGCGCAGCACCAAATGAAAAAGCCGGTTTTTTACTTGCAGTATCCTTTGGTTCTTCAGTGGCTGTTTTGCCAAATGAAAATGCTGGTGGCTTAATGGCAGTTGATTCAGGTTCAACAGAACTAGATTTGGTAGCCAATGAGAAGGCAGGCTTGCTCGGTTCTGGACCAACTGAATTGGCTTTCCCAAATGAAAATGCTGCTGGGCTATCATTACTAGCTGAAGTCTCTGACGTACTAGTTTTACCAAATTGGAATGCAGGCTGCTGCTTTGGTTGACTTTTTGTTGTGTCCAGTTTTCCGAATGAGAAGCCTGGTGTCGAAATAGATTCTGAGGTGGTAGTAGTAGTAGCAGCAGTACCAACAGTAGAAGCTGTCGTACTTGCAGGCTTTCCAAATGAGAAGGCAGGTTTGGAACTTTCCGTTGATGCAGAGCCAGCAAACGAAAATGGAGGCTTGTTATTATTTGCTTGCTTTGGTTCTTCGGCAGACTTGCTGCCAAATGAAAACGCTGGTTTGTCATTTTCTTTTGTATTCGTGGCTGGTTTACTAAAAGAAAATGCTGGAACAGTTGATGATGAAGAAGCTGGCTCACTTGGTTTCCCAAACAATATTGCTGGTTTTGAGGGCAATAGTTTTTCACTCTTCTCAGATGCCGGAACCCCACCAAATGCTCCGAAAAATGCAACAGCGGTATCTTTACCATTGGAACTAGTTTCTTCCTTCTTATTATTACCAAATGGAATGGTTGCAGTTGGCTTGCTTGAAGTATTAAATGAAAAAGCAGGTTTCTCTGTTGATGTAGTTGAATTGAATAGACCACTTGTTTTTGACTTCTTAGCTTCAGGTTCAGAATCTCCCCTACTACCAAATGAAAAAGCAGGTTTAGGCTTTTCGGTTTCCTTAGGTTTATCATTAGCGCCAAATGAACCACCAGATATTGATTTGGCATCTGAGCTACCTCTTCCTAATGAGAAGTTTGGTGCTGTGCTTTTAGATGTGCTGGCGATCTTAGAGCTCGTAGCATTTAAGGTGCTTTTTGAAGTTGTATTGAAAAGCGCCTTTGATAATGGATTCTCACTGATTGAACTAATCGGCTTAGGTGACACTGAAGAATGATCTTCATCATCGAGTTGTCGTTTCTTAGTCGCCGCTGGCTCCAATGACTTTGTTTCGGTTGGTGAAGGGATATCTCTTTTTGCAAAGCTGAAATTAAATTTTGGGCTTTCTTGTGCCGGGCGCTTAACACTTCGAATTTCCGAATTTCTAGTAAGACTATCTTTGGTTATTGCTATTATTGAATTTTCATGCACAAGTTCGCTATCATTGATCTTATTATTCTCTTCTTCTACAATATCATCATAACTAAAATCACCAGAAAACGTGGGTTTAATAGTTTTCGTTCGAAGGACTAAGCTCTTTTCAGGTTGCTTTTGAAGTTGCTTCTGCTCAGAACCATCTGTTAGTAGCAATTTCGTCTTTGGAGCAGCTAGCTCTGGGAAACTTAATGTGGCGTTTTGAGATATTCGGTCAATTATTGCCTGTCTTTTTGCTCGCTCTTTCATCGATACTTGGAATTCATTTTTCTTGATTTTATAGTATTTTTCTTGTCTCATCCGCTGCTTTAACTTGATGAGATTTATTCTCTCCAATGGAGATAATGAGAATATTAAAGGTGCTTCAGCTACCATTGTTGTTAATCAATAATAACTCTTTGTTAAATCGCACTTTACGGTCCTGTATTTTTATTTATTTTGTTTTTTTTCTTATTTTTTTTTTTTTGGCCTGAAGAAAATCAACGGTCGATCTCTGCTGGTTAGCAGCGATGACGCTGGGCATCCATCGATGAAAATCTCCAGCTCCTGGCGAGTCTCCACTAGAAACCATTATCGTGAATTAATAAAATAAGAATCAAATATATTTCAGCATGTTCTTATAATAACTATATACCAAGATCAATTTTCTTAAAATATCTAACACAAAAAAGAAAAAATTATAAAGCTTTCAATGCAGCCACAGCGGTACTGGTTGCACTCTGAGGGTTAACACCAGTGACAACTTTACCATCAGTAACGACAAAGTCATCCCAAGGACCATTTGGCTCTCTGTATGTGGCCCCATTCTTTTCGGCAACAGTCTTAATGGTGTCAATGTTAAACTTCTTTAAAGTTTCATCGAGGCCTAAAATGGTTTCCCCGACGTCAGTGAAACCAGTAATATTTTTACCTTGAATTATTGGCTTGCCGGTTTTCAAGTCCTTCAATTTGTCGAAAATCGCTGGTCCATGACAAACAGCGGCAACAACCCCATTGTTTGCGTAAATCTCTTCAAACAATTTTCTCAAGTGAGTATCCCTTGGGTAATCGATACAAGCAGCATGACCAGCAGCACCAAACGCAAGAATGTAGTCTTTAGCTTCAACCCCAGAAGCTTTCTTCACGTTCTTCAATTTTTGACTGAATCCTGAAGATGGATCTTCATAAATCTTCAAATCTTCCCCGTTCAACATATCTTTACTAGTTGAGTGCGGGTCAATACCGAACGAGCCGGTTTCAGACACAATGTCAACTTCATAGCCAGCTTTCTTGAACGCTAAGTATGGATGTAATGCTTCAGTGACAAACAAACCATTCTTGTCACCGTTCGGATAGAATACTTCGTTAGAACATGGAATTGCAAGTAAGACTTTACCCATTGTAATCAGCAGATAATAATTAGAGAGATCAATTGAGAATTAAAAAAGAAAATTTACCACGAATAGCAAGCAAACGAAAAAAAAAAAAAAAAATAGCAAACTGGGAAATCGGTTTCTATACGCAGATGAACTATCGGGGTTAACATTTGTAAGCAACTTCTTTTTCTTACTGGAAAAATAACCAACGTGACGTCTGCCAGGTTCCTCAGGTTCCTCCGGCTGTTTTATGAAAATACGACTTTGCTGATGAGTGCATTGACCCGCATCGCTGGCTCTTTGATTACATAATGTGGCTAGTGTCGATGGCTGGGAAGTGGCAGTGATGAATGTTGACTAATTCTCTTTCTTTTTTTTTCATAAGAAAAAAAAAAAAAGAAAAACAATTGACTGAAAAATTTTGTGTCTTAGGTGATTAATCAAGAAAATGGTTGCACAAACTACAGCTCCTCCTGAAAAGGGGAAGACTTTAGTGTTAGGAAACACTAGTAAGAGAGACACATTAATTGCAATTGAAAAAAAATACCAAAAGAAATGGCAAGAGGAGAAAGTGTTTGAAATTGATGCACCATCCTTGGAAGAGTTTGGTGAATCTGTTTCTTGTGACGACATTAGAGAACAGATTCCAAAATATTTCGTTACCATTGCTTATCCTTATATGAATGGGGTTTTACACATCGGTCACGGTTTCACTTTATCTAAAGCTGAGTTTGCTACTGGCTTTGAAAGAATGAACTTCAAAGAAGGCCAACCACCAAAGAGAGCCTTGTTCCCATTAGGTTTCCATTGTACTGGTATGCCAATCAGAGCTTCTGCCGATAAAATTGCAAGAGAATTGGAGCAATTTGGTGCAAACTTTGAAAATTATAAACCAGAAGAAGAAGAAGTGGAAGAAGTTAAAACCGAGGCCAAAAAATCAGAAGATGTTTCTAAATTCAAGGCTAAAAAGGCCAAAGCTGCTGCTAAGAAAGGTAAGGGTAAATATCAATTCCAAATCATGCAACAATCCGGTATCCCATTGTCAGAAATCCCAAAATTTGCTGACCCAACCCATTGGTTGAATTATTTCCCACCTTTATGTAACCGAGATGTCGCTGCATTTGGTGGTAGAGTTGATTGGAGAAGATCTATGATTACTACCGATGTTAATCCTTACTACGATTCTTTTGTTAGATGGCAAATCAATAAGTTAAAGGATTTGGGTAAAATCAAATTCGGTGAAAGATACACTATTTATTCTGAAAAAGATGGTCAGGCTTGTATGGATCATGATAGACAAAGTGGTGAAGGTGTTGGTCCTCAAGAGTATGTTGGTATCAAGATTCAATTATTAGAAATCAATCCAGAAGTTGAAGAAATTTTCACCGCAAATAAATTTGATGCTACTGGCAAGAAAATTTATTTAGTTGCTGCGACTTTAAGACCAGAAACTATGTACGGTCAAACTTGTTGTTTTGTTTCTCCAAAGATTGATTATGGATTATTTGATGCTGGTAATGGTGAATATTTCATTACTACTGAAAGAGCTTTCAAAAACATGTCATACCAGAAATTGACACCAAAACGTGGTTTCCATGATCCAGTTTTAGTTATTAATGGTAAGCCATTGATTGGTTCTAGAATTAAAGCTCCATTGGCCGTTCATAAAGAATTAAGAGTTTTACCTATGGAAACAATTTTGCCAAGTAAAGGTACTGGGGTTGTTACCTGTGTCCCATCAGATTCTCCAGATGATTATATAACTATGAAAGAATTAGTTAACAAGCCAGAGTATTATCACATTGAAAAATCATGGGCTGAAGTTGAAATTGTCCCAGTTATTCACACTGACAAATATGGCGATCTTGCTGCTGAAGCTTTATGTAATGAATTAAAGATTCAATCACCAAAAGATTCAATTCCATTAGCTAAGGCTAAAGAAGAAGCTTATAAACAAGGTTATTTCAATGGTACCATGATTATTGGTAAATACAAAGGTGAAAAAGTTGAAGTTGCCAAACCTAAAGTTAAAGCTGATTTGGTAGCAAGTGGTGAAGGTTTTGTTTACAACGAACCAGAAAGTTTAGTTATTTCTAGATCTAATGATGAATGTATTGTTTCATTAGAAGATCAGTGGTACATTGATTATGGTGAAGAAAATTGGAAAGAACAAGCTTTGGAATGTTTATACCAAATGAATACTTTTGCAAAGGAAACCACTAATGCTTTTGAAGGGGTCTTAGATTGGTTAAAGAATTGGGCAGTCACTAGATCTTATGGTTTGGGTACTAGATTGCCATGGGATGAACAGTATTTGGTTGAATCATTATCTGATTCAACGATTTATCATGCATATTATACTATTTGTCATTTATTGCACAAAGATTTTTATGGTCAAGTTAAAGGTTCTTTGAACATTGATGCTAAAGATATGACTGAAGAAGTCTGGGAATACATTTTCTTGAGAAGAGAAAACATTAAGACCAACATTCCAAAAGAATCATTAGTTAAATTAAGAAGAGAATTTGAATATTTCTACCCATTAGATATTTCAATTTCGGGTAAAGATTTAATTCCAAATCATTTATCATTCTACATTTACACGAATGTTGCAATCTTCCCAAAGAAACTCTGGCCAGCTGGTATTAGAGGTAATGGACATTTATTATTGAACAACGCTAAGATGTCCAAGGCTACTGGTAATTTCTTTGTTTTGAAAGAAATTGTTGATAAATTTGGTGCTGATGCTGCAAGAATTGCCCTTGCTGATGCCGGTGATACTTTGGAAGATGCTAACTTTGACGAACAAAATGCCTCAGCAGCAATTTTAAGATTACACACGTTCAAAGAATGGTGTGAGGAGGTAGTCGGTAATGCTAAAGAATTACGTGAGGGCGAGAAGAATTTCTTTGATTTAGCATTTGAAAATGAAACTAATAGACTTGTTGAAGAATGTTATAAAGAATACACTGAAACCAATTATAAATTTGCTTTGAAAGCTGGATTATTTGATTTCCAAACAGCTAGAGATTATTACGTTGATGTTTGCGGTGGAGTTAAGAACGTTCATAAAGAATTGATTTTACAATATATTGAAGAACAAGCTTTATTGCTTGCCCCAATTGCCCCACACATTGCTGAATACATTTATGTTGAAGTTTTGGGTCACAAGAATAGTACCATTCACAGTATCTCATTCCCAAGAGCAACTAAACCGGTGAATCAAGAATTAACTGATGCATTAGAATACGTTAGAGAATTATCTAGATCAATTAGAGAAGCTGAATTAAGCTCACTTAAACCAAAGAAGGGTAAGAATGCTAAGAATTTGGATGTTTCTAAGCCTGTTAAAATCACTTTGTATGTGGCGGAAACATTCCCTGAATGGCAGGAGAAATATTTGGAAATTGTTCGAGAATTATTTGCAGCCCACAAATTGGACAACAACAATGAAGTGAAATCAAAGGTTGAAGGTAAAGATATGAAGAAAGCAATGCCATTTATCTCTATGGTTAAGGATAGATTAAAGAAAGAGAAACCTGAAGCAGTTTTCAACCGAGAATTAAGTTTTAATGAATTGGATGTTATTAAATCCGTGGTTGATATCTTGAAAAGATCAACTGCTAAGACTGCGGCTGGAGACATTCAAATAATTTCATTCAAGAGCGGTGCTGCCATCGGTAAAGATATCAAATCTGGTGAAGAAATTGAATTGCCAAAGATTAAATCTGTCGAAGCTGCGGTTCCAGGAAAACCAGGAATTGCCATTGCCAACCTTTAGTGATGAGAATATTCGCTTTTGCTTAATATACTTATATATACTTTTTATTTTTAATTACTAATAAATTTATGTCTTTATTTTATAAGTGCCGAAGGTCAGATTGCTTTGTATGGAAAGTTTGAAGCTTAGTAAATTGATATCTGGTGCGGCTGTGGCTAGCGTGCATTAAATTACTTTTTACTTCTCGTTTATAATGCCAAAAACTTTTGTATATATTTATCTATACTAATTCAAAAATAAAATAAAAAACAAAAATATGCAATTTAAGAAGGAAAAAAGACAGAATTGAGTAGTCCACTATAGCCGTGTTGTTGAAGCACGCTGACCTCCATTTTCAATTCGTCGGCGATAACAAGGGGTTTAATTAAATGAATAGGTAATCAATCATATGTTGACAGAATTGATAAGATAAAACGTCAAAGTAGTTATGATCATGACATCTGATATTTTGATAAATGAGTTCTTAATCATCGCTCGGGATTTTTTGGTTGGCCGTTGACAGAGGCGCTTCTTTTATAATGATGGTAACACAATGGGACTAATGATTATTGTTAGTAATCGCATTTTCTTGGATAGTGGCAAATTTTATAATAATAAATTGATGTCCTGCAATTGTATAAGGACCTGCTGAAGCTCGAGCCATTGGAACTTTCATTGTAAGTGAAGGATCAGCATTAGAAAAAAAAGAGAAAGAGAAACAGTAAAAAAACAAGGAACGATGGCCTCCAATTTGGCTACATAGCAACTAGATAGCAAAATGATACAAAATAAGTAAATCTGGTATTCATGAAGCAATCATTAATGGACTATTGGAATGTTCCTTTGGAGTTCAACGACAATCATGCTAAGGGTTAACTTAAATTTTGTTGAAAATAACAACAATTCAAGAAACCTGAGAGAAGGCAACACATTGATTTAATGTTTTAATTTATTAATTGTTCTTATGTATATTAAATAAGGCGTGTTTACTGCATTAGTGCTCTGTTATTCTGCAAAGCTCAGATTTGGTGGAAGTGATCAGCGGACAAAAACAGCATATACCTGTCACCATTACAGAAATAAGTTATTTTCCCTATTACCAAGTGATTCAAAGTATTTATTGATTCTATTGCTTCAGGCGCATTTAGTGAAACATTTAATTCTTTCAAATTGGGCCACTCAAACTATTTTAAATCTTTTAAATCTGAATATTTCTCACCAGGTGGTGTTCCAACTTTCTTGTTCGTGCAACACATGCTACGATGACGAATTTTGGAAATCGGAATTTTTTGAAAATAGATAAATTGACACTCCGATTAATAGTTTCTAGGCAGTTACAATTATTGATTGATTTGATTATGTCTTCGACTGATATTGGAATGAGCATCTCATCACGTTCACACATTGAGTGATTAAATGCAGAATTGCAATCAAGGTGAAAAGTGCGAACATGATTGAAATTGATATTCGGCTTCATAATAGCTTTTAACTTGATTAATATGAATTGTGCAGAATTTGTAAGATTCTCATCTCCAGGAAAGGATTACTCTGGAATTACTTCCATTTGGATTGAAAACGTAACAATAATAATTCTTAACCAATTTCTGAACAAAGTGTATTGATGCGAATTCAAATGAAATTGTTCAACCTATGGAAATGAATATTTCCATCATGCATGGTCACAACTGGTTGTCCTTCGAAATATAAGGAGTTTTTTTTTGCAAGCTTTGGTAAAGATCATGTTACGCCAATACTAACCGATTATAGCTTGAAGCTGTAATTATAACTGATTACGAGAGAAAGTTACTATACTATTACAAGACAAATTTTTCAATTCAGTGGATTGAGTAACTCAAAAAGACAATGCGAGTAGGGAATGCCACTGATATACCCTAGAGTTGGAAAAAGTTAGATTATTGTGTGACCATAATATATCAATATTAGAACAAACCTTATCAGTGAGCGCTAACGAATTGACATTCTATTTATCACCAATTGTTTGGAAAATCTGAATGCGCTTTAAGGAATAATTCATGATTTTCGGTGGCGACTTTAAACAATAATCAAATTCTGAATTTCAGCTTGACTTCTGAGGGAAATCAAGGCCTTGGAGATTATTTGCAGTTCATAAGAATTTCAAACCTGGTTGCTAATTGATTTCTGTATTATGTATGTTGTGTGCTTTGACGTTGACCCGCGAGGATGGCACCCCGGGTAACTTCATATCACCAATGGGGAAACTGAAAACCGAATTTAATCGGGTGGAGGAGATTATATAAATAAACTAACCAATTAATCAATTAGATATATGATGTCTACACCAAGACAGGACCTCATCAACAGTGCTCTGGATTTCTTAAAGAATCCTCAAATTGCTAATGCACCATTAGAAAAGAAGGTTGAATTCTTGAAAAGTAAAGGGTTAACGGATGAAGAAATCAACATTGCCATGGCCGAGAAGTCAACTAGCTCAAATAATGAAACCACCACGACATATAATAATAACAAAGAATATTACAACAACAATACGACATCTCCTGTTGTTGCAATCCCTCCACCGTTACCTGAACGAGACTGGAAAGATTATTTCATAATGGCTACCACAACTGTTGGGGTCAGTTATGGCCTTTACTATCTTTTCAAGAATGTTCTTATTCCAACGGTCTTACCCCAATCTTACAGTCAGTTGGAAAATGATCGTCAAGCTATAGATAACGAATTCGAAAGAATTCAAAGTTTATTGGACAAGATGCAAGAACATAATGAAAAGTTAGTCAGTAACGATGAGAAAAATAGTGAAAAGTTAGAGAATTTGACAGCTAAAATTAATGGATTGATTTTAAATTCAGAGAATGCTTTGAGCAAAAACAATGACGATTTGAAATTGATTAAATTGGAAATTGATAATTTGAAATCAAATTATAAGATGCAGAATGGTAGTATTGAATCATTAGTGGAAGGGAAATTGAATGTCATCAATAAAGAATTGGAATCCTTGAAGAAATTATTGGCTTCGCAAGTTTCTTCATCCAGTGAAACCAATAAAAAACTGATGCTGGTCAGCTCAGTCCCATCAGCTGCTGATATTTTAAAGAAGATGAATAAAGCGAATGAAAATACTGGCAATAGCCCAACGAACGGAACTAATGGTGTGATAAATGGAACCAATGATATTGATCGAAGCGCAGTCCCAGCGTGGCAATTATCAGGATCTGATTAATTACGACATATAAGTGAACGAAATCTATTGAAGCTATGTAACCGAAATTTACGTTTGTGTATATATATATGTACCAAGAACAAATTTTTTACCAATCCCCGTTTTATTTCTATACGTCAACGATGTTTGACTCGCTAGTATATTTAATTTGAGCCATGCCAACTTTATTATTATCTAAATCATAATGAACGTAAGCACTTCTCAAGAATGCATCCCCCAAGATGAAGAAATCAGTAGATGAACTCATGACCCCCACCATACAGAAAGGCTTTCTTCTAAATGGAGATTTCCATGGCTTACCATCACTATGATAAAGAGGGTACATTAAATCAGAGACCGGCACTTGGATATCGACACCACCGAAACTGAAACCCACAGTTTCACCAGGGTATGCATCACATTCATTAACGTAACCTAATCCTGGAACCTTATACCCAAGTGCTTTCTGGATTGCATCAGCGACCTCTTTTGGTGCAGTAATCAAAGTGGTCCCAGAATCGAGCAATGCAGAATATGTCTTGTCGGTGTAATCCTTCCCCTTGAAACTAACTTGATCTAAGCCAACGAAAAAGGCAACGGCACTCAGAGTGCTTGTTCCACCATCATTAATATCAACCAATGGCAAATCCACTAATTGCCCTTCAAATTTAGCCTCATCCACAGCGCCAAAAAGTATTGTCCCGGAAGTTGCATTTTCTGAGTTCAAAAAGAGTGAGTATGTGAGAGATTTAATTTTTCCTAACTCCTTAAGCCTTATTGGTAAATTGGCATATTTCCCGCTTGGTACAAGAGAATCCTCAGCTTCAGGTGCATTTCCATTGTAGACTTCATTACCCGCGTACCCAATTCCAAGAACTGGGGTAGTTGATGTTGTGTTATATGCAACCCCAAACATCATATAAATATCATCAATATTGGTATCAGCCACCGTGACCATATCTGCACCATAATCACCTTTAGCATAGGTTCCATCACCATAAGTGATACTAAGTCCGCCCTTTTGAACAAGTTTGTATGAATCTGAATTTTCTGGATCAAAAGAACCAGAGCCGTCTAAATCTGTGGTGGGAACCCAGAGGTCAGAAGAGCCTGTGTCGATAAGTAAATTCACTGTTTCGTTTCTCGATCCAATGGTTAACAGGGCTTGATAATATGAATGACGATTCTGAATTGTTATCTCCGTGGATGCGTTATCTCTTTTATAAAGTTGCTCTACTAACTTCCCTGATCCAGAACTGCCATCTTCACCAGGTTCCATTTGAGATTCTACATCACTCAATGCTGACTTTTGGACAGTTTGGGTTGAATTGGCATTTGTCACAGAAAAATCAAATCTGACATGTGCTACTTCAGAAGGGGCGCCATTAACGGCGGTTTCTGGCGTCTGAGTTGTTAAGTCCTTTGACAAATATGCTGGTGCTGCTTTAGCCAGTAACAACCACCAAGCAATTATGAATAGCCACATAGTTAGCATAATAAAAGATTAAAAATATTGACACTGTTCAGAATTAATGAAAAATGCGATTACTACATTATTTTTATGTTATAGAGATTGGAATATCCTTGGTCTATATTAGTTTCTTCCTATTAAAATGCATGCTGGACGTACCGTAGAAACGCAGGGTACCACAGCGGAGGACCAAAAACCCATTGGCGTTGACTTGCTTTCTCAATATACGGATCTCCCTTAGCTGGGGGTTATTTTATATATCCAAGATAACTTTGCCCTCCTTATCCAAGGTGACCTTCAATTTCTTCAATACTTGTTTCTTATCAGTCTTATCCTTTTTGCTTAACTGTTTCACCAAGTTATACAACGAGGAAGAGCCATCCGCAACGAGATCACCAAGAGAGACAGTTGCTTCCACTTTTTTCTCAACAGAGGGCTTTGACGCTATCTCTGGCTTAGTAATCTTGGCATTTTTTTCCGCCTTCTTTGGCTTTTTCTTGTAGAGTGATTTTTGGTATTTCTCGTCTTCCGTGATACATTGGGTGTGTTTCCTGTAGTCGGTTCCCTGGAAAGTGGTCGAACAATCAATACAGGTGAAGTAAGCGTCACGACATCGTTGCTTATGTTGATCTAATTTCTTCTTTATCACGGTGTCATTGCACACCTCACATGAAAAGCTGACCATTATTCAATTAGCTGAATTGATAATAATAATAATTATAATAATAAAGGTGCAGTATAGACTTTTGCGCCCCAGTGAAAAAAATTTTTTTTTCAAGCCATCGGTGTGCGATACACCAATACCGTGGGTGCATTATACACTGCAGCAAGGTGCCAGGTGGTGTTCACGACCAAAATCATCGCCATTACATAACACAGCATGGATATATGATCACCGTTGAGGCTTATACATTAACGTTATATATTCTAGTAGAGTGATCAGCACTGGCAGCAGCTAATAAGAACTCTTGGTCTCTGATTGCCCAGGCTAGTCTATTGATCCTGTCACTTGGAGTCATGGTATCGCTGAACACCTCAACCACTGAACTGTCCTTCGTAGTCAAATTGATTCTATGGACTTCAATTCCACCATTATCTAACCCGACAGCAACAACAACGACCAGCTTATCAAAGCATTTATTTAAGACACTCACTGCGGTCACCAGATCCTTCATCTTCACTTGAGCCAAACACTCCATTTGTTCACCAAATAACTGCCAAACTTTTATACTCTTATCTCTTGACCCGCTGACAAAAACGTACCCAACTTCGATGGGTGCCCAGTCACCATCCCAAATAATCCTACTATGTGCCTTCCCATTTGAAGCAGCCAACCTAAATTCACCAAGATTGTTTTCCCAAATACTAACCTTACGGTCTCTGCTGACCGCAAGAACGTACCTGTCGTCCTTCGAGAACCTCACTCTTGTCACCGTTAATTCATGGAACTTCAAGCCTGGCTTAATTTCAATCCAATCATCGGTCTTAAACACCCTAAGAACAGCATGTTGTAAGTTATTAGATTTACAACTGGAAACGATATATTTCCCGTCATTTGAAGTGTCCAAAGACACGATTTCATAACCGTGACCATATAATTTCTCAATTTCTGGCCAGAGAGTATGTCGCTGAAGATGATCTTCCATAGGAGGACCTTCCAATTCCTCCAACACACTGAATGAGATATTCTTCTCTTCGCCTTCCGCTGGTTCGTCCAGCTTTTGAGCTTTGTTAGATAAACCCAACGTAGGCAACGAAGCTGCTTCCGCCAAATTTTCATTGCCACTTCTTATGCCGCAAAATTTCTCCAACATTAAGAAAATACTTTTTGGTTCATTGAATGATCTTATCACTTTTTCATCACCACCAGACACGAATCGACTGTTATCAAGTGATGAAACACAAATCATATCATAACCATGAATCTGAGGCCTTGCAAACTCAGCCCAACTAGACTCTTCCCTCTTTTCACCATCCTTACTATATTTCCACTCAGCAAATAATCTTGTAGTTTGATCAAGTGAGGTAGACAACAAGTACTCATTTTGTCTTGACCAATTAACATCGGTGACTTCTTTAGTGGCGCCAGTGATACCTAATAGAGAAATCCAATTAGTTCCATCAGAGCTATTCCATACCCTCCATGATCCAGTCTTCCCATGTGTGAATATATATTGTTTCTTAGTGACTTCATCAAGGTGCCAAAGCGAACTCCAGAACCCTCCAGAAGCACCAGTGGCGGTGCTAGCCCCTTTAATACTCAACTCTCCCAATCTAGTAGCCGTAACCCACACCCCTGAGGTGAAATCTGGTTCCCAAATTATGATTGATGTATCTGCAGAAGCACTCAAGAGTTGCAAAGAACCCGTTGGACTCCAATTCAAACATGAAATCCAATCATCATGACCAAGAATAAGTGCTTCAAAGCTAAGTGCACAGTGCAAACTGCCAATGCTGAATTTGTGTTTCTTATTGGTTAATAAAACCAATGATTTGCCGTTGTTGTAGTCCTCAATTTTCTCATTGGAGATAACTAATTTCCATAATCTAATGTACCTGTCTAATGATCCTGATGCAATGACGTACTCGCCCTTATTATTTTTCTTTATTATAATTGATCTGATCCAGTTTTCATGACCCGGAAGGGAGGCGCACTTTTGTAAACTGGATTCGCTGAATGAATAGGCGTATAATTTAGTATTTGTACCTCCCACGAACAAGATGAACCCTTCTTCGCTGACCTTTTCCACGCATAATGATAACGGATAAAACCCAGTAGCCACTTCAAATTCATGCAATTTTATTACTTTATTCTCAGTGGTTACTTTCCACACAATTATTTTTCCATCGGCGCTAGATGTAACAAACACTCTTCCTTGGTTAGCAACGGCCAAGCAGTCAATTGATGCCTGATGCGCACCTTCAATACTTTCAAAAATCTTAAATCTTCCTGACTTTTCCTGTAACCATATCTTGATAGTTTTGTCAGCTGAGGTACTGATTAAAAAATTGGATTGCGGGAGATATTTCACTGCAATGACTAGATCACTGTGAGCCTTTAATGTCGAATAGACGCCTTGATGATTAGCCACTAATGGTCGCCATAACGCAATAGTCAGTCCGGCTCCGAAAGCAATGACACCGGTTTTTGGATCAATGTCGCTCACTGAAGTCTGATTGTTAGCCCCAATGAAAATTGAATTAATTGAAGCCATTATATACAGGGTTGCATAGATCTTCAATTGAAGATGATGAGGCTGGTAAAGAAATAAAATTTTCTTTACATGAAAATTGGTTAACGAGCCCCGGTGAGTGCCTGCTGGATGGCATTAACAAAACGCGATAAAATGTATCAATCAATGATCGAAGAGAGCTGTTAATTTACATTTTTAGTATGTCATTAGGTCATGGCTAAAGGAAAAGGGAAAAAGAAGAAACCATCGAAAAAGATTGTAGCAATTGACAATAATTTCAATGAAAACGAGGAAAACGAGAAAGTCGAGGAGAATAATAGCTCTGAAGAATCAACTACGTCAATTGAACCTCCAAATGATGACAATAATCTTGAAGGCGAAATGCCCAAGCTCAAACCGGTGGATAATATCGTGGTGACTCAGCCCACTGAAAAGGAAGAAGAAGAAAATGAAGATATCACAAATATTAGCGAATCAAAAGATATAGTGGAAGGGACCACTCAGGAAGTTAAATCTGAAAAAGAAGCTCCTGTAGATGGAGCCATCCCGCTCAACACGATCAGAACCAATGAAAATGAGAACAAGTCTGTTGAAATTGAAAACCAGGAAGAAGAAATTAGAGAAAAAGTACTACTGGATGACGAGGAGCAAAAAGAAAGAACCGAATCAGAAGCGACTGAAAATATTGAGGCCAAATCTGGTGGTTTTAATGAAATAGTCAAACAATCAGTTGAAGGATCTGAGGAAAGAGCCATTACCAAAGATGAAGCAACTATGGATGAGCAATCAAAGAATGATTCATTGAAACTAGAAGGAGAGCCAATGAATTTGAAGAACAGCGAAGAAGAGATTGAGAAGGGAGAGAAGATCTTGGAGCCCCAGATAAATCCTGGCCCCTTTTCATTGCAAACTTTAATACCACAAGTACTGTTAGTGAACCCAGAAATTCCTGAATCTCAATCATCGAAAATAACTTGTGTTTCAGCATACGAGGACAACCTCTACCTTGGAACCCAACATGGTGAAATTTTGCATTATTACAAGATGGAGTCAGAAACAGAACATGTGCTAATCTCCAGGCAACGAGTTCATGTGACGAAGATCAAACCAATCAATAAAATTCTTCTTCTCTCTGAGATTGGTAGGGCATTGATTTTGAGTGGATCCATGGTCAGTGTCTTCACGTTGCCTGAACTTTCTCCTGCCAATATTGGGAAAATCAAAGACGTGAACGATTTAACGCTAGATATAAATAATGAGGAGGACCCTAGCGTAGTGATATTTACTAAGAAGATGATTCGTATCATCAATGTTTCTCCTACTACAATGAAACTTGTTAAGGATATTAATTACCCTAACACAATCAAAGGTCTTCGAAGATCAAAGTTCTCGCTAGTTGCAACAAAATCAAATTACGATTTAATAGATATTGATAGTTTCCAGAAGGTTCCACTTTTTCCAGTATGCTCATTGCCGGTGGAAGAAATTGAAGTTGATCCGTTCATTTTGCCAGTGCTAAGTGGTGAGTACCTCGTTACATGCGGATTGAAACCAACCGAACCAGCAATGGGAATGATTGTTAATAATAATGGAGACATTTCAAGGGGAACACTCTCATGGACTTCGTACCCATTATCTGTTGGAATTAACTATCCATATGCATTGGCCGTTATTGCCAGTGATGATGATGACGGGTATAAGTTTGAGTTGGTTGTTCATTCAATAGTTGACCAAGGAGTGGTCCAAACAATGCGGTTCTCTCAAAAAATGGAAGTCTGCGGAGTGGGCAAGATTTTTGAGGATGTTTATGAGCCGTTGGTGGATATAATAGTGAAGGTACCATTAGTTGAGGAAGATGAGATTGGTGAGAAAGTCGAATTGGCTAAAGCGAAGAAATTGGCAACTGCTAGATCATCATTGTTATTATATGAACCTAGCTCTGGGTCTATTCAGGTATTGAAGCTGCGTTCTACATTATTACAATTAGAAAAACTTGATGATGAAAATTTGAAAATGGAATTTAATGAGTTATTAAAAGGATTCGATTTCCAGGAGATTGACGAGGAGCAAAAATTGCGCTTCACTTTTATGAAATCAAGATTAGCTTTGACCATGTTGAAGCTTCAAGATTTTGACAATGCCTTTAAAGTTTGGACTAATGAGTATGAGAATTTGAGCGAAAGTATTTGGGCGAAATTAATGGGTGTTGAAAAAGGTAACAATCCATTGAAATTGAGAATGGATGGGAATATTATAGTGTATTTGCTTAACAAGATCTTGCCAAATGATAATGTTTTGGATGCGTACTTTGATTTTTCTGGCGTTTGGATATTCAAATCAAACAAACTAATAATTGAGTCAATTGAGTCGCCTGAACTTATTGACACTTGTGTGAAAATCTTACAGGATTGGCTACGAGTTGCCAGGATGAAAAAACCAAAGGACACTTTAGAGGTTCCAATAATAAAATTGAGACGACGAAGTTTGGATGAAGGTGGTCAAGATTCAGGTAATGGTCAACCTAAAGTTAGTTTATCAGATACAAATCTCAGCAAGTTACCAACTAAACAAATAACTGACAATATTCCTAGTGAACTTTTAATGACTTTGAAGAACATTGAGCTTGTCCTATTGAAGAATTCGCAGAATGTAATTGACGATGTTACGGTGATCAAGTATACAATTGAAGAAACCATTGAGATTTTAAAGAAAAAAGAACAATATTGTGCCTTGTTGAGACTTTATGAAGTGAAGCAAATGGATGATATGTACTTGGAATTATCAATGGCATTGATCGAAGGCAAGAAAATTGACAAGAATTTCCTGATAGAAGACGAGGAGTCAATGAACCGAGAAATAAAAAAGATCAAGAGTAAGATAATTGATAAGGTTCTGTTTTTCCAATGGTTGATAAAGATCGGTAAAAGCGACTTTTTTGTTGAAGAAGTGATGAAGTCGACTAACGTGATTGATCCTATTCAAGTATTGAAATTGTTCCACGAATTGGAGAATGAAGATTTTTTGGTGATCAAATACCTTGATAAGCTAAACAACGACGAATTCTTTGGATTGAAAGTGATGACATTGGCTAGGTTGGCCATGAAAGACGACGATTTTAACTTAGATGAATACAAGGCGATTAGTACCTATCCTAAAATGTCGATTAAAAGTTTTGTCAAATTGAAAGGAATATTGAATGAAAATCGATGGGAACTACTTAACTACATTGAGCAAATTAATCCATCCCAAACTTATTTGATAATTACTGAAAATTATGAAATCAAGATGACACAGGGCGATGAATTGCTTGGAAAATTGTATGACTCTTTTAATGAACCAGAAACTAGAAGTTTTTGTCTTGAGTTGTTAATGATTGATGGGAAGTTGGGCCACTTGGACGAAGTGATTAAACTCCTTTACTCATTGAATGATTTCATCACTATTGAAAGATATATCTCCAGTGGCGGCACTGTTCTCTTTGAAAAGACAATAATCACTGATAAACCAGTTGACAATTCAGTAATAAAACAGAAGATGACCCAATTGTATAATTGGTATTTGAAAGACTATAAAGACAATGAATCGTTGATCCAGAATTTCCTTCGTGAATATAATCAATTTCTCGAATTTGCTTCTCTACTCGAGAGCATCCCGGGCAACAACAGCGTAATGTTGTTTAAAGATTTATTGGTTGATAATTTTATCAGAGTGGAGAAGGACAGCAGAGCAAGCTTGATGAGGAAGAACTTGTCGAGAAGAGAATTGACATTTTACACTAATGTAATCAATGGCATAAATAATAGTAATAATAATGACAATGAATGAAATTTCATGATTGTTACATATATGGACGATGTTTATAAATTGTGAGGCTGTAGCTTGTTGTTCGATCAATATTAATAATGATTTTACGAGTGGGACTGCGAACTCTGGGTGAGTGTGAGAGGGGGTGGGATGCTATAAATTTCAGGGGTGTGCTTTTTGCCCAATGTTTCAAGGGTTGTGTCTAACGCTTGGTGATGCACGCACCAACTCCGACTTAAGTCAATTGATTTCCCAATTGGGAAATGCCATCTGCTTACGGAAATTTCCACCGCACAGTTTCAACCAAACTTTTACATACTCATACCGTGCCAATATATATCTTCGTGTTCATATTCACATTCCAATAGAGATATTTGTTAGTAATCTTCATTGATACGTATGTAATTGTGTTTATAAGTTGATTATGACCAATTTGAATAAGGGAATAGGCGTGGTGTCCGGTCTTAATGCCAGACTTATTTAGTAGGCCGCTTAAACTAGTACAGCAGCTTCTAAAGTTAGTGTGTACGCGACTCATTTGGGCAAATGAGCTTTCTAATCTATTATCTGAACGCTACTTCGTTTAGCTTCATTATTGTTTCAAATTGAGAGTCAAAATGTAAGATTCTGCATATCAATCATCAAATGAAAAGAAAATTTTCTAATTTTTTCAAAATAGGAATAATAATCGGAAATGAATTAAATAACAAACGATATACGGCAATAATAATATTCATAATGTATGTAGATAAAATGTAGTCAAGAATCAAAGAATAGTTAATGGGCTTTGGTTTGGTTGTCGAGGTATAGCCAGCTCGTTTTTTTCGGTGTTCAGATTATGAGAGTGTCGTCTGCGAACCCTCGAAATACGCGTGAGATTCACCCCCCCCGTATATCACATTTAATATAAAAGGACACCACCATCCGCTAATCTAGATTTATTAATTCCAGGTTCCCACTATTATTTAACGACACATATAACAAATAAACACAAACAATATGAACTTTTTATTATTCTTGTTATTGCCAATCTTTTCAATCTTCGTCAACGCCGACTCATCAATAACCGTCGACTCAGTTCACCTTACCGAAGATGTCGCCATCCTTGGGTCAGCTTTAGCTTCAGTGCTCAGCATGCCAGCTATCACTGCTGAACTTGAACAAGGTATGAGTGGATCAAACTTGAACTCCTTGGCTGCTTTGGCAGGTCTTGATTTCTCCAAATCAACCGTCATTGACTTGAACTCAATCATTGCCATGTTTTCAAATGAAGCTGGTATGATAGAAGGTTACATCGGTACCAACACCGTCCTTGTCTCTACTACCGCTGCTGCTTCATCTAAAGCTGCTTCATCATCATCAGTTGCTGCCACCACTGCTGCTGTTGCATCATCGTCCCATGTTGTTTCTTCTAACTCTTCTAGCTCTACCAACTCTTCCAACTTTACTTCAAGCTCTGCCGCTTCATCTACCGCAGCTGCTTCATCTACTTCTAAAGCTCAAGGTGCTGCCCTCAGCTCCATCGGTGCTCTTTCATTCATCTTATCCACTTTCATCCTCTCCGTCTTATAATTCTAGTTTTTTAAAATCTTTTTATCTTCTATATACGGTTCACTTTTTGTTGCAAAATATACACAGTTAATTTTACCGACATTCTCTATACAATTAATGTATTAGGTACTGTCGCGAAGGTGGGGCTTCTAGTGGGGGCAGCCCCCACACCCCCGCGACGCCCGTAACTGCAATAAAGTTACCTATGACTTATTTTTAATCTCTCCTTAATCTTTGGCGCAATAGAACGGAATATCTCAAAAAACTGATACAAGTTTCTGTGACTTCTGGAAGATTTAATGTGATTTTTGTCATTATTGAGATTTTGATAGCATCAAACAAACATTGTCGCAATATAATTACTAAGGCAGCCATATTATATACATCTAAACGTGCCTTAATTGATCAGGACTCTTTCAAGTTAACCAATTGAGAACATCAAACAAATGCATTCATCCCTACTGTAACGCGTAGTTGCTACCCTATTCATTGCTTTCCCTTTCTTGACATCCACAACCATATCGTTGTCATTAGAAGTATCATTATCCTTCAGTGAGCCCTCAGCCAATCGCTAAACTTCTATAAATTTTATCTTGTTCAAATCCTAAGAATTCTATTTGGCACAGCGGATGGGTCAACCGCAACCAAATTCAAGTAAATTGAATCCAAATGATCCTTATGCTGCCATGGGTCTTTTCTCTCTTGAGTTAGGTTCGCTATTCTTATTCAGCACCAGCACTTAAATGCATCACTATAAGCGTAACCTTTTAGCTCAGAAACAACTCGAACTCTTCGATTCAAGCACGCTTCAACCACGTCAACTGCGATATCTGGCACACAATTAAACTGCCATCGGTTTCTGTTTTTCCTGGAGCAGAGAAGCATGCTGGAGGACCAATGTGCAGCGAGTCCCCTATTTCGGCTCCTTGGACTGATGGCTGCACTTGTATTATTTCAATATTCGCTCAACCATTGGTACAATAGAGTTAAATATCATACCTGGAGTAGTGTGATTTGCAGAACATTCATGTAAAAACAACGTCATTGTCACCCCCAACTCGCTTCCAGGCAAATAGGACGAAGTGTTCGTCTCTGACTCGAGTCAGTTCATGCTCTCCATTCTTCAATCAGTATATTCAAATTAATAACCTGATAGACTAGTCCAAAATTATTGTTTTCCATAGCCATGATCCACTATTGCTTCGCAAAGTAGCAATGTTCAAAACGATCTCCCTCAAAGACGGAGCATTTTTGATTCTATCCGCAAAAGTAGGGCCAGGAAAAATATCCTTGGTGATCACAATGGCATCGCCTCTTTAAAAGTATAATGAAACACATATTGCTTGTTGTGATATTTCTGAATCCAATTCAAAAATTAGGGATATTAAATTGTATGTTTAGTGGTTTAAGATTTGCTTTACATTGTGTAAGGATGTTGCATGTTGGTGTAAGAATTTCCTCCGTCCATTCAACGCTGGGAAAAAAAACAAAAAAAAAAAGAATTTGAAAATTTTAACGTATTAATAGAAAGGATAGCATATAATTCAAGAATGCTTCGTAACATTGGAAGAAGATTTTATGCTAGTACTGCTGGTCCAGGGGACAGCAAGGCAAATATGGATTTCTTGCAACTGATCTTAAAGCAGATCAGCTCTAGTGACGGATTGGGTCAAAAGCAAAAGCCACGATTCACCAAGAAGAGCCAACCACCGAGAAACAAGCGAGACAACAACAACAATAACAGAAAGCAAGCTAAATTCAGCAATAATGATAAATCCAATAATGACAACCATAGATCTAATATGAAGAAGCCATTCAAAATTCATCGTCATGGTAATGTCAGAGATGGGCCAAAGAGACAACTGCCTATGACGAAGTACAGTTCAACTAATAGTCAGGACGTTCTTGATGCAATGGAAAGCTCCTCCAATACAGCCCAAGGGAAAGCCAGTCACACCAGAGCTAGAAGCAGCACCAGCGGCACCAAGAGAACCCTTGGCCAGCAATCAAAGCGAGAAGGTAACCGTTCTGCTCCTCGAAAACTGAGTTTCAAATTCGCCAATACCCAGGAGGGCCTCGCTGAGGATGCGTCAGTCTATGTTCCAGAGAAATTGGATGCTTCTAGCTTACTCAAGTTTTCTTCATGTGTTCCACTGACTGCATCTATGAGAGTTCTTAATGCTTGTATGACTATAGTCAACAAAAATAGTCCATTTTTCGTTTTCAATTCCTCTTTCGTGCCAGGTTCTGTCCTTACCCAGCAAAAGAATTTGCCATCCGAAACTTTTTTGCCAGACATAAAGATTCCATTAGATAGTAGTGTCACCAAATCTACTAGTGAATTCATCAGTCTCAGTGCGAAGTTAAACAATTCTATGAAACTTTCCAAACCAGTGCAAGCAATCTTGGGCGATGCTGCAGCTTATAACCGATTTAATGACTGGAAGGTCATCAACGGGATAGTTAAAGGTGAAGTTATGGAAATCTCTCCTCAAGGAAAAAACAAGGCCAATTTCGACGTTGTGAAGAATTGCTTGAATAATAACGAATCATACGATATCGCCGCAAAATTGAAATGTTTGAAACCTTGCGTGGGATTGAAAACTGTAAAAGAACTAGTCAAGGAGAAATAAGATAGATCTTACAATAAATTTATACATGTAAATAAATAGATGTTTTATTTAAGATTTTATTGGGAGGATTCTAAGGCTCTCATCACTTCATTGTATTTTCTATTCAAAGACAAGGGAGGTCCATGAATTCTCTCTTGGTTTTTAAAGTCTTGACTGAAAATTAATCTAATCATGATTTTGTTTTCTTCTAAATTAAACAATGATTTCTTGGTTTTAACTTGTTCAATGATTTTCTCATACCCTTTCTTAAACAAATCAAAGTAAGCTAAAGAATTCGTAAAATCAACATTCTCAGGGAAATTAGTTACAGCTCGTAATGATTGCTGGATCGTAATGATGTTCAAGTACAATTTCTTAACGCCATACCCATTCAACACTTGAATTGAATCCGCAGCAACAATAAATAACTTGTCTATGAAATTAGAAATCCCCATTAATGTCTTGCGACTTAATTTTCGATTTAGATTAGTCAACAATTTATTGTTTATAGTTTGAATCAAGTTTTTCAATTCTTTAATTTCAGGACAAATTGAGTTGATATCAGAGTTAGGGTTCCACACATTATTCGTGATTGTGGCGCCAATGTAATAAATGATGCGCAATCTGATATCGTACCTTATAGCCATCAAGGTGCTAGAAAATAATTTCTCAAAACTTTTATTAATATCAATGAATTGATTCAACAATGGCGAATTTTCTTCAAATGTGATCTCCACGTTTTTGAGATTAATCAATTCAACCAACGACCATTTATCTTTCAAATAATCAAGTCCTGTACTATCCAATGTTGCCTCTGCAGGAGTAACTTGACGTCTCATTTCAGGTAACCATTTCAATATCCAATCAATTGTCCCTAATAATTGATACAACATATCAAAATTCTTGGTATGCAACAACTGTGATTTATCCACACTTTTCAAAATCTTTGAGCTGTGATGAAGCAACACATCAGTTTCACTAAGTAGAATAGCCCTATCAAATTCATCATCATAGTTGTTCACAATCTGCAACGAAATATGAGACAATTCAGGAGATTTCAACCATCGGTTTAGTTGTTTGAAATTATTGCTTGAATTAATCATCGGTTGATCAATGTTTGGTAATAACTCTCCATACAAGTCACTATATTTCCCATAAAACTTATTCAATAAATGAACAATCAAAGATGAATATTCTTCTCTGTATTTCAATGAACTGTTCAAAACCGTACAAATTCGAATTATTAAGTTATAAAATTGTATACCCGATTTAAAAATTTGGATTTCGGTATTCCCATCATCTGCGAAAATTCTGTAATTGGAAGTTTGGAATGGTTGTAAATTCACAGTGTTATCGTACATGTACTCTAAGGTTTCATCTAGTTGAGGTAAATAAGTTTTCCCCATAAAATCATTGAAAAAATTTACTGGTTCATTAACCGAAATTGAGCTCTTACTGATTTCAATGTCAAAGATACTTTTGCAGCTTTCAATAAACATTAAAAATGGATCAAGGATAACTCTCATATTGAATACATTAGCAGGAACCAATGTTTCTTGATGTTGAAGCTCTTCATTAACCAAATACAATGATGATGGGTCATTAATCAATGCACTGGATAAATTCTCATTAATCTTGAAGCCAGGGAAAACTTCTTTAAGGAAATTCTCCAACTCTTGGGAATGTAAATCATCACCATTAGCAAAGTCGTCTTCATCAAATTGGAAAATCGTAGTTGATCTCACAGCATGTTTCTTCATAAACAAGTCATTAATTTCCAAATTTTCAGTTAAATGCGCCACTGGAGTGTCATCAATCTTGGTAGAATTCTTTGGGTTCTTTGAGTCATTGAATACAACCAAATCATTAGTAATGTATGAATATATGAGTGACCTTACCTCACTTGAGATGTTCTTCCAAATTTCCAAAAAATTAAATGGACTCATACTAGAAATAAATTTTTCTTCTGGTAAATCAGTTAACTTCCTGGCTATTTCATAAACAACCCGGTGGCTTTGTAAAACTAACAAGACTTTCGTAAAAATTTGCCAAAAGAAATCTTGCAAGACAATGTTATTGAAATCACCTATAGTTAACCCAAAATCAAAATCAAGTAATTTCTTTTGTTCATCGGACGGCTCAGTGACAACATCACTACTGGTCTTATTGATTTCTTTCTTATTTTTACTACTACTGTTCTTTGCTTTCTTTTTGGTCTCCAAATTTGGATGTTTAAGTTTAACTTCTTCCACTGTTTCATTAACAACTTTATGTAATTCATGTGGATGCATCTGGGCTAAAGTTTCCAAGGCTTTTGGTAAACTATTCAATTTGAATAAAGTTTGTAGCAAATATTCAAGATAATGATATGGATCATTTTCAAAATCAGTTTGTTGGTGATTTAATCCGGCAACTTTACTTCTTTTATTCAAGTCATTCAAAAATTGAACCAACTTATGCTTGATCAACGATGATTTCTCCACCACATCAATATTCACAATATTACTTATATATAACTCCAAATTTGAAAAATCATCTACACTTCCTTTATTCGTACTCGCATTTCCAGCATTATTATTTCCTGTTTGTATACTTTGCCCATTAAATACCAAAGACAACAATGATTTTGACCTTAGATAAATCGTTGAATTCAATTCTTCCACTAAAGTGTCAAACAAATTTGTCTTTGCGGTGGCTAAAAACAATTTAATATTAGCCAACGCTGGGATTTTCCAGAGATCATATCTTTCTGCAAGGGCTTCCCCATTAGAAATCAATTCCTCTACTCGACTAAACCTTTTCTCAGCAAAATGATTATCTATTAAATTTGGCAACCCTTTCAATTCTTCAATGATATCTAAAATTTCCATCATATCGTCATATTGTTGACTATTCGCATTCAAATCACTCAAAACCTGATTCTTACTTGAGATATCTACACTCAACTGTTTCAAATTCCCTTTGATTTCTTTCACTTTCTCCTGAGAATCATTAATGCTCTGGCAGATCGTGTCATATGATCCAACGCTGTTATTAAAAGCTTGATAATGTTCATTCACCGCAACTTGCAACCCATTCGAGATCCTGTCGTTGAGTTTTAAGAAATCAGGTAATTTATAAGCCATTCCAACTGTACTCGTATCAAGCAAAGGTAATGCGATTTCCAAAGGGTTTGAGTTGTCTTGAGGGCTGATTTTCCAACCTCTGGAGGCTTGTTTGATTAAACTGTCAAGGTTGTCTATAGACACTTCCATCTTGGATTTCTCTAAATCAGAAAACTGAGCGATGGACAACGTCCGGGTTCGCCTAGTTTTATTAGGTACCAGTAGCATAAATAAATGATACAATTATATATTATAAAATTGATTATTATTCTGTTAATATATATATGTCTTACATGTAATGAATATTCCGTAGTAGGGGAAAAAAGAACCGCAGGTTAGGTTGCCCCGACTAAAAGCGCTCGAAAAGGGGGTCCTTGCACCCAATCTCGATCTCACCAAATTGTCGCGGTTGCTTCAATGTGAGGGCGTTTCCAGTTGCAAGGACCAACAATTCAAAGAAACATTTAACTGCTTGAGGCTTCTGAACCACTGGAATTTCATCAGTATTACTCAGAGAATTGATATCTTCTTCTATCAATTCATCCAATATTATTTTTTTCGTTCGATCGCCTACGAATTGATTTCTCAATATTTCAGCAATTTTCAAAGTAGATCGCGAAATACTTCCCGGCTCTTCATTGCCAAACTCATCTTCAGAGATATCTAAATTCTCGTCAACTTCAGATTCTGAGAGTTCCTCTTGATCCTGGTTGTTGACTGGTTCTGGTCTTGCTGATTCAACTAATGAAGAAGCAAATTCATTAGTTGATGCGTATTTTTGTAAAAACGATTCAGTTTGACTCTTCTTCGCAATTTCTGAACTTGTCCCTGATTCCATAGTTTCATACTCTGGATTGAAATTATCTTCGAAATTTATTTCGAGATCTAAAGGTGGCGATTGTGGAGTAATTGCAGGTCCCTGATTAGGGATTTCATAATCATAATCCATATCATTATTGTCATGTTGTGGCCATGTATCAGTCAATGAAATATTATCATCATTTTCTGCTGCTGTGGCTGATTCTGCTTCTGCTGATCGTTCTTGTTGTTCCTCTGGTTTCGTTTGAGATTTTTCAGCTGAGAGTGATAATGGATCATTCAATCTTCTCTTCTTTACTTCATTCATTTCTGAATCACTCCAGTCCCATAATCGTTTAAAAGATTGTTTATCCGCAAACATATTACTTGGATTAGAAAGTTTTTGGATGTAAAACAATCGCCGAGAATCTAATAATTTCCATCTTAAACTTTCTTCTCTAAATCTTACTTGTCGCGTTGTCTGTTGTTGAGATCGTTGGAATTCTTGGGTAGAAAGTTCAATTTCATCATCATAAATTAACCGTTTCTTGCCCTTACTTTTCGTTCTTGATTGTCTGACAGCTTTTCTCGCTGGCTGCTCTTTTGTTGGAGCAGGTTCTTGTTCCTCTTCAGGTATACCTTCCAATGGTTCCTGATTGAAAATCACCATACTATTATGTTGGTTGTTATTAGTATTATCTTTTAATAAAGTATCCACTCCAAACGTCAAATCATGTTCTTGAGCAATCCTTGGAGCATCACGGCCTTGTTCAAGAGATTCATCAAACTTGGCAACTCCACCAACGTATTCTCCTCGGACATCGTCTCTTTCTTCTCCGAAATCTAACTCCAAAGGAAAGTCATCATTATTGTTATCATCATGTGGTGTATATGGAACAGCATCAGGATCACCGTAAATATCTTCATTAATAGGCTCGTTATTCAAAGGAGGTGGAGTTTCACCACCGCCAAAATCAAGTTGCAAATCATCTTGCTGGCCGGCTAAATCATCTTTAATGCCAAAACCCATCATGCTCTGGTTTATTTGACTTAAATTGCCGACATTGTCACGTCTCCCCACTTCAACTGATTTATCCATCATCGTGTTGTCCTGACTATTAACTGCGGCTTCTAGCTGATTTTCACCATTATCATCATCATCGAAGTTTAGAGGCTCTTGATTAAGTAACTGTGGAAAAATATTAGCTTCAGTGATAGTATCCTGTAACACCAACTTATTAACATTTATTATTGTCTTACTAGCAGGCAAAATCACCGAGTTCAAACTGCTCAGTTTGAAAACTGCTTTCAATTTAATCAAGACATTAGACACATCATCCATTAAGTATCGCTCTTTTCTAGTATATATTTTCACAACGCCATAGAGCAACTGTCCAGATAATCGAAGTGCAATGGGGCGGCTTCTAATGAGATTCCCTTCGCTGTTCACTTCATCTCTGTCGTTGTTATTGTTGTTGTCATCTTGGCTGATAATGGCAATAGTCGATTGTGAAATATCAGTATGAAGTAATTGATTCTTCAGGAGTTTCTTTTCAAGGTTAGCCGCTAACCAAACGGTAGCTAATGGTCCTTCATTTGACAATAAACTTTGGTTGTAAAACATGGTTGAAGCACCTATGATCGACTGAATTAAGCAGCTAAAACCTTGGTATTAAAGATTTGGAATTTCACGTAAATAGAAAAGTAAATAGAAAAAAATAAATTGAGACGCGTTTTCTTACCCGTGTTGCGTGTGCTGATTTGCTAAGCGGACGCGCAATGCAAGCAGTTCATCAATTGTTTACTATGAAGAATCTACAATGGAATGATTAATATTCATTACATTTATTCACATATATTATAACCCACCATTATTGAATGGCTCACTCAAATCATTAATACCATCTAATGATAACCCCATGTCATCACTCATTGAAACTCCAGTACTCATATCAAACGGCTGAGGTGTTGGAGTAGGTTTCAAACTATCAGGACCAATTGATGGTTCAGCAGTTGATTGTGGTGCTGACACTGGCGCTGATGGTGGAGCAATCAATAATTGTCTCATATTATTAACAATACTCTCCAACTTGATAGCATCGTTATAAACAATTGATCCTTCTTGATTATACTTCTTCGCATTGGCAAACATCAATTTCAAATCGCCAATAAATTGCTCCAATTTATAATACCCATGTGCATTCATTGTCTTCTCAATTTCTTTCAATGAAATTGGTCGCAGAATAATACCGTAATAATCGGGATACAATTTCCGTGATGGTTTCTCTTTGAACAATTCTGACAAATATCGAACTTGATCTCCATCATAACCTGGGATGGGTTCATTGTATTCCAAAACAGCCTTGTGAATTCGTGCCATATCAGTTTGTAATTTACTTCTCTGTTCTGGCGTCAATTCGATATATGGGAATGGTTCGACAGATGACCCTGACATATTACCAGCACCACCTCTACCTCTACCACGACCACGGCCACGACCTCTTCCTCTTCCACGTCCACGGCCCCTTCCTCTGGTACCTGCCTTAGCTATTGTAGGTGATTTCATTCTCTTGCTCTCCATCTCATCAATCAATCCATCAACATAATTAGCCTTTCTTTTATTTCCAATTGAGCTATTATTCTCACCAGATTCCGTATTGGTACTGGTAGTGGTGGTGGTGGCAGTGTCATCATCTTCTTCATCTTCTTCATCATTACCATTCATTTCATCGTCTTCATCAATTGACGCGCCCAAATCAATCTTAATCTTCTTACGACCGCGCCTTTTTTTTGGTAATGCCGGTACCTCATCGTCCAATGGATCTTCTTCAACCAAACCATTTGCTCTTGACCATTCAAGTTCTGACAAACTTTCATCCTTATAAGAAACTTTCTTCTTATGACGAACACCTTCAATAACTGCAGTCTTTTTAAATTCTGGTTCACGCTTATAATAATCAGGTAATTCATTGTACTCATACAATCTAGTAATTTTAACGTCTTTACCCTCATTATATTCATTCCATTCTTTTTCCATTTTCGAATCAATCTGGCTAAACAATTCTTTTTCCTCATCAGTACGTGCCAAAATCTCATTCAATTCTTCAGCAGTTAATTCTTCTTCTGGCTCATTATTGGCTTTCTTTAATTCATCAGCTTCAATCAACTGTCTCAACATTTCTTCTTGTTCTTCAGCAGTGGATTTATTATCAAACTTACCAGCTTGAATAACTTTACCATCAATGTCCAATTTCTTGTGGGCACTTTCCAAAACATTCTCTTCAACAGAATCTTCAGTAATCAATCTCAAAATACGAACTTCATTTTTTTGACCAATTCTATGAGCTCGATCTTGAGCTTGTAAATCTTGATGTGGATTCCAATCAGTATCAAAAATAATAACGGTATCAGCAGTTTGTAAATTTAATCCTAACCCACCAGCTCTTGTAGACAACAAAAATGCAAAATATTCAGAATTTGGAGCATTGAATACTTTTAACAAATTTGTACGATCATCAGATTTCGTACTACCATCTAAACGAAGATATTTTAAACCTCTCATATTTAAAAAATCCTCCATAATTGTCATAATTGAAGTCATTTGGAAAAACATCAAGACACGATGACCACTAGCTTTAAATTTTGGTAGAATTCGATCCAAGATTTCAAATTTCCCAGAAGTTCTCCAAATTAAATCATCTGTTTCATGAGTTGGATTAATAGTATCTTCAATTTCATCATAAACAAACGGATGATTAACAATTTTTTTCAATTGCATAATTGGATTATTGTTCCCTTTCAAAGAATACAATCGATTAGAAGAATGATCAAATGCAAATAACGTTCGATAATCCAACATGTATCGATATAATCTTTTCTGTAACCCAGACATTTTACATTTGATCACTTTTTCCACTTTGTTAGGTAATTCTTTTTCAACATCTTTTTTCAATCTTCTTAACAAAAATGGTCTCAACACTTTATGTAATCTTCGAATAACTAATAAGGTTTCTTCCTCACTTAATTCCATTCGATCTTGGCCACCAGTATTAGCAAACGGAGTATTAAACCATTCATCAAAAGATTTAACAGAATTAAAAATCTTTGGCAACACAAAATTCAACAAAGCCCATAATTCTGGCAAATTATTTTGTAATGGAGTACCAGTTAAAATTAATCTATAATCAGTTTTGTAATAAGTAGTCAAAACAGAACTCAATTTAGATTTATTGTTTTTCATTCTATGACCTTCATCAATAATCATATGAACCCATTTAATTTTCGCCAAAATCGGACGATCTTTCAAAATATAATCAAAAGTTGTTAATAAAATTTGGAAGTTACCAGTTTTAATATCCTGATGCATGGATCTTCTTTGAGTTGGTGTCCCCTTGTAAGTAATTTTCTTAACTGATGGTGCCCATTTATCAAATTCCAAATTCCAATTAGTTAAAGTAGACAATGGAACAATAACTAAAAATGGTCCTCTAACTTTTTTAATTTCGATTAAATAAGTAACCAAAGAAATCGTTTGAATCGTTTTACCCAAACCCATTTCATCTGCTAATATACCATTCAAGTGATTATTATACAAAGAAACCATCCATTGCAAACCTTTCAATTGATATTCTTTCAAAGTACCACCAATTAAAATTGATGGTTGTTTAGGAACAACTTCCTTAATTCTATGGGCGACATTATAATAATCTAAATCAGTGGAATCAGCATCATCACCATTTTGACGTTTAAATTCATTTTCAGCCTCAACTGAATGACCTCCGACATTATTCATTTCACCTTCTCGTTGTTGCTCTTTGACCGATTGTGCCAAAGAAGCTAAAAATTGATTAGTTTGTCTCAATAGATGAGTGATTCTTGTATCCTTAGTTTGATCTAATAATTTAATATAAGCTTCTTCATCATTGGCCTTCAAAGCTTGCAAACGTTGTTTAGCATTTCTTTCAACTCTTTTCTGTTCTTCTTTTTCTTGGTTAGAATGGAAATTGGTGACGCTTCTTGAAAACTTTCTAAATCTTTCAAACGAATCATTACGTCGACTATACAAACTTTGAGATTTAATCAACTTATTGGAAATCTTATTAATCTTTTGATCCTTTTTAGTAATTCTCAAATTAATTTGTTGTTGATCATATAAGGTATTAGTAACAATTGCATCATGAAGATTTAATTTGAAAATTTTGGACAAGAAATTTGGATGAGTGTTAGCCAACAAAGTATTTTGAAACCATTTAAATGATAAATACTTCCCTCTTAAATTCTTTTGAACTGTCAATAATTTCAAAGCATTCAAATCAATTTGTGCTTCATCAATTTCATCTTGATCAAGAATATTACTCTCTGGTTGTGTCAAAATTTTTTCCAAGCTTTCAATAACATCTTCAATTTCCAAAGTTATCAAGTTCTCTCTAATTTGATGGGCATCATAAATATCAACACCCCTTGGATGAACACCTGGAGCTATTACTCTAGTTTTCAATGAACAATATAGATTATAAGCAATTTTCTCGTTATTAATTGGAATTGTGAATGCATCAACTAATAAATGAGGATCATTGATCTTAATGACTTTTGATGTAGGATACAATTGAGATATTTGACTAGCAAGAATTGGTGGTTTAGGTATTGCGAGAGTCAATGGTTTGACTTCTGGTTCTGGTGCTGCTTTAATCGGTGGTGGAGGGAGAATAGCAGTTAGAGGAGCTGACAGTGGAGCTGAAACATTTGCAGAAACATTTATAAGAGGAACTTGCTGATGATGGATAGTAGGTTGCGGAATAGCAGCTGCTGGAATAACTGGAGTATGTTGCTGTTGCTTAATTGGTTGAGATGCTGGAACCATTTGTGGAACGATTTGAGAAACTTGAGAAACAACTTGTGAGATAACTTGTGGAGGTAGTTGTGGTGGTGGTGGCTGTTGTTCTTGCTGCTGCTGCTGTTGCTGCTGCTGTTGGGGTGCTTGAAGCTTTTGTTGTGGGTGCTGCTGTGGCTGCCGTTTTAGTTGAGTCGGTAATGCTTGAGGAATGGTTGGAGTAGGAACCAGGGAAGGCGGTTTTTGGGGCTGTTGAGGCAACTGCGTTGGTTGTAAATTAGGAGGAATTGGCAGTAGCTGCAAGTGATGAGGAGAAATATTGTTATTACTATTATTGTTGCTATTGTTATTATGAGCACCACTCATAATTGCTCTATAATGTGCATTCAAAGCATTGTTTAAATCACCAGGTAATGGTTGAGTCCTGAAGAGATATCTGAACGCAGTAATTTGAATTTTCGATAATTGTGTATGTTCAGGAGTAAGTAATGGACTTTGAATTTGCCTCTGCTGTTGCTGTTGTTGAATTAATGGGATTTGTTGAGGAAGAGGCTGCTGTCGCTGCTGTTGTTGAGGAGGTTGAGCTGGTAGTTGTTGTTGTTGCTGCTGTTGTGGTTGTTGTTGTAGCTGCTGTTGTGGTTGTTGTTGTAGCTGCTGCTGTCTTTGTTGAAATTGCTGCTGTAGTTGCTGCTGTTGACGCAACCGAGGAGACTGATTAGAAATTGGCTGAGACTGCTGTAGATTTGACGGATGAGGCATCCGCTGCTGCTGCTGAAATTGCATTTGTTGTTGTGGTTGTTGCTGTTGTGGTTGCTGTTGAGTGAAATTTTGGTCTTGATGGTCATGAAATTGAGAGAAACCAGAAATCAGACTAGGTGTTGGCGAAGCGGGAACCAAGTTACCATTAGCATTACTATTATTAGTATTATTATGACTACCGTTGTTGTTGTTATTGTTGTTGCTGCTGACATTAATATTATTGTTATTATTATCATTATTGTTATTGTTTTTTGGAAACGACGCGTTCTGCTGCTGTTGATTTCGTCGAGCCAATTCCATTTGTTGATATTGACTAGACGCCTTCAAATATCGAGCAATATTTTGAAACTCCGGACTATTAATAGCATTCTGTCCTAGCTGAGCTTTAATTTGATTGATTCTCTAAAAAAAATTGTTAATAAGCCATCTTGGCATATGGGTTATTATTATATCAAGAATAAAAAAAGTAAACTTACCTGAATAGCTCGTTGAATATTCTGTCGACTGTAAGCTTGGGAGTAATCCATGATGATGTAGCAATAATGCAATCTCTATTTTACTAGTAACTAAACTTTATCAAAATCCACCACTTAATCTAAAATAAGATCCCAAGTAAATAGCAATATATAAAACAAGACAGACGAGACTTCTTTTGTATTTTTCCTCTTATTTACTTTTCCTTTTTTCATTTCAGGAAAAGTTCGCTGAGAATATAAGGGAGGGTAACATTCATAACTTGACCCGCCCCGATGGAAACGGGGCTCAAAGAGGCCCTGGAATTTTCTATGTATTCAAAAGCTTTTCTCGTTTCTCGAAACCGCCAATATAAAGAATATTTACCGTAGCAATTTAATAAAATGAATGTGGAATAAATATTCATTTCCGTTTCAATAATTTTGGGTTATAATTATGTAATTTCAAATACAATACCCCATAGGCAATCATTCTATAAACCACAGTGACGATCGCCAAAAGCCAAAACAATTTCTTATAATTCATCTTAATGTTATAACCGTCAAGTACTTCCAACCCATTGTTGAACAAACAAGTGCCGTTCCCATTTGAACCTGGTCCATTTGGAGTACAAGTGAAATGAGGTTCATTCTCAAGAACGACATTGATTGTTGACATCACTGAGTAATACACTGGACTGGCCCAATTGATTCTTTGAAAGAAAGTTGGCATCTCAAGGGATAAAAGACCCGACATTATCACTGCAATACAAAGAAAAACACTAATCACATTGATCGCAAATCCTGTATGGTCGAACAAGGTATTAAATAAAATCCCTAAAGATTCTCCACAATTAACGAGCATAAACCCTGCATAAACAAAGGAAAAATATACCTTGGGAGTTCGCGGAAGTCCAATTGCAATATCCAAGAAAATAGCGTATAAGCAAGAGGCAATGAATTCGAAGGGGAGTTCCAATAACAAATAAGAAAAGAAAAATGGATTAATTCCATAGACTTTATCATTATATTCTTCATAAAAAAAATTCTTCTCCATTGGATAAAGAGAAACATTGTTAAGCATACCAACGAAATAAAGCGATGAGACTTGTTGAACAAGGCCTAAAATATTGGTTATCCCAATGAAATCTTTCTTAATTGGAGCATAGAAAAGTGCACCAATTATACCAGTACCTGAAACTTGAAAAATTCTTGTAAACAAAACATCTTTGTTACGATAAATTGTTAACCATTGTCTTCTTACAATCAACATAAAAGCCACCGAAAAGGACGCGGGTATCTTTTGATAACTGAATATTTCCTCAACCGCCGCCGTTTGAGTTGTTGCTTCAGCTGCTGTGGCTTCAGCTGCTGTTTCGCATTGTTGTAGTGGCTGCTCTTCAATCGTTTTCTCTTGAAGTGCAATCTGCCAATCTTCAATGAACTTATCAGTTCGTTCTTTCGTGAATGCTTCAATTTCTGGGTTCTGGTTATTGATAGATATTAAATCAAGTACATAATCAGCAGAATTAGTTAATGGAGGACACTGAAACGACAATTTACTAAAATAATCAATCATTTTCATTGGTGGTCCATTAAATATGACATTACCACCTCTAGCAAGTAACAAAATCTGACCGAATTTTTCAAATAAACTAAATCTAGGTTGATGGATAGTCAATACAATAGTTTTCCCTTCGTTAGTGGCTAACGCTTCTAAAATATTAAGAATTGACAGTGCCGTGAAACTATCAAGCCCAGAAGTAGGTTCATCAAGAAATAGCACTTGAGGATCATTAAGTAATTGAATCCCAATTGAAACTCTTCTCTTTTCGCCACCAGAAATCCCTTTAATTAATTCAGATCCAATCATATTATCTTGACAATCTTTCAATCCCAATTTGAGAATAATACTTTGAACTTTCATTTCAATTTCCTTCTCAGTAAGAAATTTCGGCAATCTTAACTTCGCAGCAAACATTAACGTTTCCTTAACCGTTAAACTTGGTAATAAGTTGTCATCATCTTGCAAAACATATGAACAAACAGAATTAAGTAGCTTCTTATCCATGAGATGACCATTGAAATAAATTTCACCAGAACTTCTATAATCACTGATAAAATTTGAAGTTAATTTACCACACATTAAGTTAAGTAATGAAGTCTTACCGCAACCAGATGGACCCATAATTGCATTGATTTTATCCTTTTGGAAAATTGCGTCAATCAGATTAAGAATTTTCTTACTTCTTGATTTCCTTCTTTGAAAGAAGTTTTTCACTACTGATTTAATTGAAACATCAAAGATTTCCACACTAACACTGATTTTCTTAATTACAATTTCAATTGATTTTTTCTTGATTAATGAGTTTCTAATATTCAATGATTTTTCTTCCAATTTGTTGCTGCCACCACTTTTATTTATCACTTTCTTCTTATGCTGTTTGGCAATAGCAATATCAATTTTCCAAAGGTGTAAAAATAATCCTGCAAGAATGTTAAATAAGACAACAAATCCTAACAGCGCACAAGCAGGAACTTTTATCCAATTATTCCAAAATCCCAACTGTTTCAAAATTTCAGCTCCATTATACTGAATACATCGTGGATCATCAGGACGATCACTAAATGGGCAACTGCCGAAAAATCCAGTGAATTGATTGGAAACTGCTAAACCATAGGTGTACCAAACATAACAAAGATATTTGATCCACTTAACATAAACTGGCATAGTAGTTAAATTAACGAAAAAACCACAACAATATGATTGCACTGTGAAATTCAAGTTTCCAATGAATGTAGCAATTGGATAGTCTCTTGAGATGGCAACGCAAAGAGTAGCAAAGGCCATAGCTAGTTGCTGAGTGAACAAGTTTACTGACCAATAAATGAAGAATGAATCGGCACTCTTTTTAATGCCAAGCATGAAAAATGTAATTATCGTAAAAATTGTAGGCACAATAATATCTTCAGTTAGTAGCTTTGAAATTCTTCTCGCGACGAGAAATCCAATCACAGTTGTCGAGTTTTCTGATCGCTCACGATCAAAGATCTTGATATCACGATGACATAACCGATAAGTTTCAAATAATAGCATCAAATAGCCCTGGAGTCCATTAACATTATACAATGAAGCAGACATACTTCTGATACCAATAATTGTCTTATTCGGTCGATTAAAAACCCAACCAAGAATGACGCCAAGGAAGATTGCCTCAAGTACCAAAGATAGCGTAGATAATGGATCTCTTGCAGTTAAAACTAATTCTCTTTTAGTTAAGATGGCTATTTCATTAATTAAATTAATTCGCCGAATCTTTGATTTGTTAGCTATCGAACGACTTTTTTCAATCATAGCTGCTTCTTTCTCTTCTGACTCACTCCCATTATTCAAATTTTCAACGCCAAATTGATGAACCCCAACAAGTTTTCGCAGTTCATGAAGTCTCCACGCAGCCTTAAATTTTTCAAAATTCTGTAAAGTTTTAAGTTCAGCATCAGGATTGCTAGTATCAACACTGGTTATATCGATCAAATAATCAGCCGGATTGACATTTTCTGGCATTGAATAACCCAATGAATTAAAGTATTCAACAACCTTAGGAGTTTCGTCACAATAAACAGGATTGCCTCGACTCAAAATACACAAATAATCAAATAGAAAAAAAATATCTGATCTTGGTTGATGAACACTAAGAATAAATGTTCTCCCCTTTGCTGCCAATTTTTTCAATGTTTCCACTAACAAAAATGCAGAATGAGCATCCAACCCAGTAGTAGGTTCATCAAGGAAAAGCAACGATGGGTTGGATAACATTTGAATCCCTATACTTAATCGTCTTTTCTCTCCTCCACTTAATCCTTTATGTTGATGGCTACCCACAAGAGTGTTTTTGACGTCTTTCAACCCCAATTCATTGATAATTTGATCGATAAGTGTCTCTTGTTGGTCTAATGGGATTGACAATCGAAGATTCGCTGCATATTTTAATGTCTCATAACAGGTTAATGTTGGAATAAGGATATCCTGCTGAATAACATAAGCATGGCTAATTGAATTAATACTTGGTGAGCCGTTATACCGGATCTCTCCTGACAAGGAAAGTTTGGAATTATTGATAGAAGACCTCTGTGCCAAAGTATTTAGTAATGTTGTTTTCCCAGACCCAGACCCACCTACAATGGCAAGAATCTTTCCTGGTGGTAATTGGAATGATATATCATTGAGCAAGTATTTATAGTCCTGGTTATTAGTGTTTTCAATGTCTGCTGCCGATGACTTGCGTTTGCCAAATCCAAATTTGAATTTTGACTGTTGAAATCTAATTGTGAGACTACTGGTGGTAACCGACACTGGATCAACACTTTCGAATGAAATTGACATTTCCAATATATAAAATGATTAAAAAACGCCCCTTTGCTAGCCAAAGAAAACCTGGGAAGTAAATACTATAATTTTTTTTCAAAGGCTGCCGATCTTAGTGTCTGCTAAACATCATTTGCTAGGCTGGACGCTAACTTACTTTTTCGTACGGCGTTTGGGCCAATGTGTGTTCGAGAATTTGGGAAAATATTACTATATATCACGCGATTAAAGCTATGCTACCTAAGAAACATTTATTAGGAATATCCCCTGCCAAAGTGGGTCTCCCTGAGCGCTATGGAGTAAAAGTTGCAATTGCCAAAACATTGAACAATTCTGGATCAATTGATTCAGAATGTTGTTGTACCTCGCCTGGTCCTCCGTTGCCATCATCATTCACTACTTCTCTGAGACTTGTAGTAATAGCGATAGGATTATTATTTTGTGCCGGCAGATCAAGAGGGAAATCGCTAAGTAATGACTGTTGCATCTTGTCTTGAAAAACAACAAAACTTGGAGGGAAAGCATTTGAGATAATTTCACCATATGGATAATGATAATAAGGAATATTCTTAGCAGGTCGGCCTGGCGGTTGTGGTGGGCCTAAAGCCATCCCGTGATTTTGAGGAATTGCTCTTGCGAATGGCACTGGAATTGGCCTGTTATTATGATTATTGATTGACGGAGGGGCTGATATTGGTACTGGACGAAGCTGTGGTGGCTGCTGAGGCGGTCGTGAAATCGGAGGTCGGACAATTGGTTGCTGAGCTAATGTTGGTGGTTGTTGTTGTTGCTGCTGCTGTGATTTCTGAGGTTGTTGTTGATGTTGTTGTGGCAATGAGACCACATCTTGAGTTATTGGCTGTACAGGTGCCGCCTTGGCGCGTTCAAACGGAGTTGGCCTTACTCTTTTCGGCTCTTCCTCTGAGTTGTCGTTCACAATTTCTGGATTAAGCGCCAAAGTATTGATATACTTATCACCGCTAGTAAACGTATTTATATTCCCGTTCTTCGATTTTTCAACGTAAACACATTCATAATTGGTCTTGAAACAATTTAGACATTTGGGTTTATGCTTGGTACATTTCTTCTTTAATTTCCTGCATCTTTGACACGAATTAATTGCTTCGACTGGCATCCCCTGTTTATCCTTGAATAATATCTTTTCAAACGAACTAATCAACGTTTTATCCTTAGTGATATTTGATACTTCTTTAAAATTTATAGATGACCCATCATTAAATGATGATGACTTGTAGAAAAAATCAATTCGCTCCGACATAATAATACCACCCCGCGTATGAATACTATAATCTATCTAGACAGTTTTGTTGGAACCTAGCGTTTGTTGTCGATTGTTGTTTATATTTTTATTTCGTTGGCCTACACAGAAAAAAAAAGAAAGTGAAGTGATGAAAATTGGAATCAGGGGGTGCATAAAAGAGGGTGTTTATGAAAGTGCTCCATAACCAACCAGCCCTCTCAATGTATATGCAAGGACTACCCATCATACATTAGGTAATCACATATCTAAATATTTAAATATATTTAACAACTTTCAACAGCTTGTTCGAACAAATTCAATCCTTCTTCAATGACACCTTCTTCAATCGTCAAAGCAGGGACAAATCTAACCACATTCTTACCAGCACTGATGACAATCAATCCTCTTTGTCTGGCAGCGTCTACAATCTTACTTGGATTTTCTTTAAATTCAACACCTAAAATCAAACCTTTACCTCTAATATCAACAATCTTGTCTTGATGTCTTGATTGAATTTCCTTCAATTTCTTAACAAAAATTTCTGATTTTTCATTGACTGATTCTAAAAATTTTGGTGATGCAATTTCTGATAAAACATATAAACCAATTCTTGAACCTAAAGGATTACCACCATAAGTAGTTCCATGATCACCAACTTTAATCACTGATTCAACTTTTGGTGACACTACCGTAGCAGCAATTGGAAATCCATTTCCTAAAGCTTTAGCTGTGGTAAAAATATCTGGATGCGCATCAACTGGCAAATAACTATGAGCCCATAACTTCCCTGATCTACCCAATCCACATTGAATTTCATCATAAATTAAAATAGAATCATATTCATTAGCAATTTTTCTTAATTCTTGTAAAAATTTCAAATCAACTGGAGTAACCCCACCTTCACCTTGAATTGGTTCAATAATAATCCCACAAGTATTTTCATTAATTACTTTTTTAACGGATTCAATATCATTAATATCTGCAACTTTAACTCCTGGAACCATTGGACTGAATGGCCCTTGATATTTTGGATTTGGTGTCACTGATAATGAACCAAAGGTTCTCCCGTGGAATGAATTATTAAAAGTAATAAATTCATATTTATTTTCGTTCTTTGATTTCCCATATTTTCTAGCAAATTTAAGGGCAGCTTCATTAGCCTCAGCACCGCTATTACAAAGGAAAACATTCGAAGCATTATGCATCCCATTGAATTCTTTAGTAGCTTCAATCAAATTTTTAGAGAGTTTTGTAGTGTATAAATTATGAAATAAATTTGACCCGTGAACTAAAGTTCCGGATTGATCAGCAATTATCTCTTGAATTTTCTTATTACTATGACCTAAACTGGTCACAGCAATACCTGAACTAAAATCAATGTATTGTCTTCCTTCCAAATCCCATAAATAAGCGTTCTGTCCTTGGGTAAATACCAAATTTGGTCTGGAATAAGTGGTTACAGCATATGGTGCATTTTCTTTTAAAAATTGTCCGGTTTTCGATTGTGCTGACGGGTCTGGATGAGTCAATGAAGACAATGATCTAATGAATTGTCTACCTGCTTTCATTGTTCAAATATATATGGATGAATGAAGTATATGAATATAGTCAAATCTATTTGAATTGATATTTTGTTTAGTTATTCTTTTTTTTTTTTTTTTTTTTGTCAAGATGAGCAATTTTTGTTGTGCAGAGCCAGTGAAAAATTATCAATTAGTCATATGCAAGATGCTGCGTCAGTACGGTGGCTCGTAATGAGGAACATATAACAAGACAGTATTGATTTATCAAGAGGCTATCCTGAAAGGATTGAAAGGCTTCTATATTATTTGGACGAGGATCAGGTTGTTAGAAATAGACCCAATTTAAATTATGATGAGAGGTAAAAATGCTGGTCGTGAGAAAAAGCCGTTGTTTGCTGCCGCTAAAGAAGTCAGAAAGTTATCCATTTTCATTGGTACTGAATTGGTTGGTGTTCAATTGAGTGAGTTGAATGAGAAGCAATTAGAGTAGTTGGCATTGTTAGTTGCTGAACTTGTGGTTGTTGTTTTCAGAAATCAAGATTTATCTTCCAAAAATCATAGAGATATTGGTGAATATTATGGTGAACTTGAAGTTCATCCTTTGATTGCTCTCGTTCAAGGTATTCCTGTTATCACCACTGTTTGGGCCAAGTTTAACTGTGGTGGTCCCCGAGCAAGTAAAATAAGGCTTGCACCAACGATGGCACACTGATTTGGTTCATGGATTTTCCCCACCAGGGATCATACACTTTCACTTGAACTCTGTTCCTCCAATCGGTGCAGTTACTCCTTTTGCTTCTGGCTATGCCGCCTTTGATAAGCTTTCTAAACCATTACAACAATTTTTGGAAGGAAAGACGACTATAGACAAGTCAAACCACAGATATTACTAATGTGACGACATTTTGGTAGTGCTGAGGCTGTTCTCAGAGAGCAACCTAAGTTAGTTATCACTCTTCCAATTACTGATTGGAGGAGCATGTTTGTCAACAGAGCTCATACTGATAGTATTGTTGGTTTAGAAGAATCTGAATCTAAGGTGATATTTTGAATATTTGTTTGATGTTTATGAAAGAAGCTTAAATAACCAAGCGGCTATCAGTTGGTAACCAACCACCCCAGAAACAGGAACTTCCGTTATTTGGGATAATAAAGTCAACATATCGCTATTCCAGACTATAACGATGAAATTTCTGGTGAAATTAGAAAATTGAATAGAAGATAATAGAAAGAAATAGAAAGAGAGTACAGAGATTCTGGGATCATCTACAAGAGGGCTAGCAATCGCCTGGATAATCACATAATCATCACAAATGAATAAGAGGTAAATAATCAAAGAATAGCAAGAGGTTAAGTTAGATTAACAATCTGATGATTCCTAATAGATTAAAAGCACTATAAATTCGTATCTAAGATACCAAAAGCATGACACACTGCATTTAGTATTAACATCAATATCCTTCGAAGGCAGGGCCATATGTAGCAACAGAATCAGGGTTAAGAGGTGTGATAACTAGGAATGGGCCCTTGGATCTTCTTTTATGTTTATCTTCATACTCCTTCCTATCCCTTTTCTCCTTTTTGCGACGCTCTTTGCGTTCTTCCTTTAGTTTCTTGATTCGTCTTTTCCTCTCTCTGCGTTCATCCCTGGATAGTTTACGTCCATGTGAGTCGCGAGATGCATTTGAGTCAAGGCTACTGTCCGATTCGTACTCCTTTTGCATAGAATGTCCCCTTGAGTTGACATCTTCACCTACTAATCGAGATAACTCTGGTGAGAGAGGTCCGGGTTCAATACCTATAAGATTAGCAGTAACACGTTCATCTTCCTGAACAGCAAATACATCTAGTCCGCGAGGACGAAAGAAACGCTCTTGCCAAGTTTCGATAGTCTCAACTACTAGTGGTTCGTTCTTGCGTGCAATAGCCTTAGTAATAGCCTTTGTCACAAAATATCCTGTAATACCCATATGCATTGCTATAGGAGCAGCGTTTGACACTATGTGACCCATACCACTTACTTTACCTGCAGTAAAGATATTGCTCTAGAAATCGAGCAAAATCGGCAGCACTGACATCGTGTGCAGTAAATAAAGGACCATTGTAAACGGGCTTAAAGCCTCCATCGATTAGTCCTGACTTGCCGTCAGGTCGAAGGATGATAGGACGAAACCCATGGGGGCTAGCTTGACCGGGTGCTGTCCGCAAAAAGCTTCTCGGTTCTGGGTCGAATGGATTGCCTGCGTTACGACTTAGACGCGCCTTGACCCTTAACATTAAATCGATCTTTGGAAGTTGCGTAAGTTGATAGTCCTCTTGAGTAGGTGACCACAAATCGGGCATTATTGTATGCATAGATCGAAGCATATGGCTGCCGTTGTTGTGGAATGGCGTTAGAAGACCTGTTCTGGCGGTTTCCCTGAGATTGAGCAGCAAATGTCGGAGGATAACCCTGGGTAGACTGGAAGTAGGAAGGTAAATCATGTTGGCTTGAAGAGGCATGTTGTTGGATATAAGAACCGTCTGTATGTTGGTCACTCGATTTTTGAGAAGCCCCAGAAAATGGATAGTCAGCTCCATGAGACATTATTCTTTCTCTTTAGGAGATTCTGAGAGGGAGGAAGTATTTGAACTAATAAATTATCCACAGAATGCCTATTGTAGGTGGAACTAGAAGGCGATAGGGCAGCTATATATACGTCTACTTTGCTAATCCTTGCCATCAATTCGGTCTCATAGAAAAGTAATAATGTTTTATCACTTGAACTTCCAATATGCCCGAACTTCCAATAAGCCCGCTTATGCAGACCGCAAAGCGGAATTATTCAACACCACAGCTCTATTTTTTGGTTGCAAAATGAAAGTCCGATAATTACCAGGCACATAATCGAGACGAAAATTTGGAATTTTATCTTGTAATTGGCAGATTTTCCCAACAATTTTTGAGGGATCATGATGAGCTTTTCCACCTTTAATGAGTCGTGGAATCACCCTTCAGTGTCAATCTCTTTCCATGATTTTCCATTTTTGTCATTTCTCTTTTTGCTTGATTTGAAAGAATGGACATTGATGCGTATGCGATTATTTAAAGCAACAATCCCATGATGTTTTTAAGACACCGTCTGCAAAGAATAATGAAGACATTTGCCTTGTTAGATGTCTAAATCCACCGCAACATAGGTTCCGATCAACTTCTTAGATTCACAGGAAAACGAGGCATAATGTGATAGAATGCTTGTAGTTGGTGTCACTCTTTTATTGCTTCTGAATAATGAAAAAAAAAAGATTAAACTGTAACTATTTTGCTTTTTATACTCGAGATGAAGGAGTCCCTTGTCAGAACTAGGGAGATATCCTATTAATCAGACCCTAAAAAAAAAGAACTAAAAATCTACTGATACCAAATAACCCAACAGTTAAAAAGATACGGCTGTGGAACTGAAAAATGGGAGGAAAAGAAAGAAAATTGCGTTCTGCATTTTGGCACTTCTTCGATGTATCTGGTCTGTAGTTAGGATTTGAGCCTTCTAAAGCATTCAATGGTGGGTTTTGTATGGTAAGACATCATAGTTCTGCTCATTGCGCCGATGAGCAAAAGTCTCATCTTATGGGCTTGTACGAATCTTTGGATTAGACATGTAGCATATTTTTGCATTTTTATTAACTGCGAATGAAACTTGAGTTGGAGAATATAATGAAGTTGGATTGGAATAAAATTTTTGAATGGTGGTATAATAACACCATCCTTCAACCTCAGTTGCTTTATTTTTACTAAGAACTGAGCGAGTTTCTTGTCTTATAGAAATACATTCATGATTATAAATTGCGTTCGATCGATCTTGAGTCCCCAGAGTCCAAAATCTGACAGTCCCAATTGATTTTT
>JASJSC010000046.1:0-111532 GCA_030450195.1 Saccharomycopsis sp. KB-2023a | reverse complement strand
CCCCGCCCCCCCACCCCCCCCCCCCCCCCCCCCCCGCCCCCCCCCCCCCCCCCCCCCCCCCCCCCCCCCCCCCGCCCCCCCCCCCCCCCCCCCCCCCCGTCATGCTCACCAGCCACAACAATGTTTGAGCCACACATTGTATTATGTAATACATTAGTCATGAAATGAGCTCCCCTGGCGCCACTCTCGATCGCTTCTCGCTTGTCGTGGCACTCGTGGCTCGTTGAACATGTGCCAAAGTAATTAACTCGTGGGTCCAACAATCATATGGATAAATAAAATAAAAAGAAAAAAATAATAAGAAAAAAAAAATATATCTATCAAAATAATCCCAATCCAAACTGAAGTCTTTCTTCATTTATTATAGATAATGAATTACTTATCTTCAATAGCGAAAACCTGGAATTCAATTAATCCAGCGACATTATCTGGGGCTATTGATGTGATTGTAATTGAAGATGAACAAGGAAATTTAAATTGTTCACCGTTCCATATAAGATTTGGGAAATTTCAATTATTAAGACCATCACAAAGGAAAGTAAACGTCAAAGTTAATGGTCAATTAACTGATATTCGAATGAAATTAGGTGATGGTGGTGAAGCTTTTTTTGTTGTTGAAACTACTGAATCAATAGAAGGGATACCTAATGATATGATGACTTCTCCAGTTGTCAGTGCAGCTAGTAGTGCAATGTCGTCACCATTAGCATCACCAAAATCTGAACCTGAAACGTTAGATTATCCTGATTATTTAGATTTAGGGCCTTCAAGAAATAGATCCAACAGTTTGAGGTTTGCAGTTAATCATAATACAAAATCTTCTGATGCAATATTTGGGAATAATTATCAACCGAATGCCACAGGAATTGCTATCGCTGCTGAAGATGTGGGAGGAGACAAAGGCACATTGAGCAAATCAAGAACTATGAGTAGTATTCGATCAATATCACCAACTAGAGCTAGAAAACTATCCAAACATTTAACAATGAAAAATATCCCTTCAAAGATTGATTCAAACGGTGAGTTAGTGTTAGATATGAGTGGGTATAAATCTAGTGAACAGGACATTGAAAATTATGATAAGATGATAAAAGATTTATTGAAAGAAGAGTTCGGCGATGATTATAATGATATTGTATCCTATGATAATGAAGGGAATGTTAGAATTGCATCTGCTAATAATGAAATACCAACGGTGACTGAACCGTCATCATTGCTTAACCCACCAATAATAACATCATCCTATGAAAATTCGATTTCTAATGTTAATTCTGATGATGAATCATTCCTCCAGCAGCAGCAGCAGCAGCAGCAGCAATCTGACACAACCACCAGTGATAGTACTAATGACACCCAGCACACATATATTAAGACGCTCCGACTTACGTCTGATCAATTGAAATATTTAAATTTAAAATATGGTGAAAATGATATGGAATTCGCAGTTGATCAATCTAAATCAGTGATAACATCAAAAGTTTTCCTTTGGAAATATAATGTTCCTGTTGTAATCAGTGACATTGACGGTACAATTACCAAATCGGATGCTCTTGGCCATGTTTTCACAATGATTGGGAAAGATTGGACTCACCCAGGAGTTGCTCAATTGTTCTCCGATATAAAATTGAACGGGTACAACATTATTTATTTAACTGCAAGATCAGTTGGGTTAGCCGATACAACACGAGCTTATATTAGTGGTATTGATCAAGATGGTACCAAGATCCCAGCGGGTCCAGTGATTTTATCCCCCGATAGAACAATGGCTGCATTACGTCGTGAAGTTATTCTTAAGAAGCCCGAGGTATTCAAGATTACATGTTTGAAGGATTTAAGAACTTTGTATGGGAACATTAATCGGACCCCCTTTTACGCTGGGTTTGGTAATCGAATCACGGATGCTTTAAGTTATCGATCAGTTGACATTCCAAGTTCTAGAATATTTACTATTAATCCAGATGGTGATGTTCATTTGGAATTATTGGAACTTGCAGGTTACAAGTCTTCGTATCTTCACATCAATGAGTTAGTTGATCATTTTTTCCCGCCGGTTAACGCTGATCTTAGTGGAGATCATAAAAATGATGGTTTGAATACATTTACTGATGAGAATTTTACTGACACGATTTATTGGAGAGAACCAATTGCTGAGTTACTGGATAGCGACGAGGAAGAAGAAGAAGAGGAACCAAAGACAAGTAGCGCGGGTAACAGTTATTTGACTAATAATGATAAAGAAGTTGATCAATTGGCTAACTCTTTGAGTGAGCAACACCTCCAGGAAGAAGAAGAGGAAGGAGAGGGAGAAGAAGAGTCTGGAAATGACGTGGATGATGGTGATGATGAGTCGTATGAACCCAGCGAAATTGAAGATGATTATCTCAATAACGATGAATATGATGATACATTTAATAATTATGGAGATGACGAAGAGGATGATGACGGAGAAGATGAGGAAGATGAGGAAGACGAAGAGAAAGAAGGACCTTATGAGGATGAAGATGAAGATGAAGATCTTTTAAAAGCAGAGAAGAAAAATTATAAAGAAGGCGCAAATTATGATGATGAAGATTTAGATGATCTAGAAAGGGCGATTAGTCCGAACTAATAACATAACGAAAACAATACCTTTAGCTGAAATAATAATACTTAATAATAATATTAATAATAACAATAAATACCAACTTTAAGAGTACTGGCTTCTTGTTTATGTTATTCCATTTTGGGGGATTAAAACGATGGTGCAGCGTGGTGCATTCAGAAGCATAACTTGAACTTCCCAAAACGGCAGTTTGTAAACAATCTTAGGGAAAAAAAAATGCTGACTGAAATTTACGGTAAATAATGGATCGTTAGCGCTTTTGCAGGATTTTTAGACATTTGAATAGAAAAAATTTTTATTTTGATTTTGTTTTCTATAAGAATAGAAGAAGTCAAATATATTCAGCAATATGACAATTGATGGATCGTTTGTAAACAATTTCTGGGGGAAAGATGAGAAAGGTTGTGAGATTGTATTTAATCGAATAAATCAAGGGAAGACGACTTGTGAAAATTTGATTGATTTATATAAAGAGAAAATCGAAATTGAAGAAGAACATGCGAAGCGATTGAAACTGTTAAGTTCCAGAGCTCAGCTTTTTGGATCTGAAACTGGTAGTATGAATGAAGTCCTTAAACTGCTCACTAAACAATTTTCAGTGGTTAGTGATTCTCATTTAAAAGAATCTCAGCAGATTGGTAAAACTCTAATGACGCCATTGAAAGAATTTGTGGAGAAATATCAAGAAAAACAAATTGCTATTGAATCACTTACGAAAACAATTCTTAATTCTAAACAGCAATTATTATATCAAGTGGAAAAGACAAAATCCACGTATTCTAGCGAATGTATTAAACTTTACACATATTCTAAGACTGCTTCATCTGATAAGATTCATAATTTGGAAGAGAAATTGATGAAGTGTAGGAAAGACTATGAAGATAGCGTTGCGCAATATAAAGTGATTATGAATAAATGGGTTCAACATTGGCAAACTACCGCTAACGAATTACAAGAATTAGAATTACGAAGAATGAATTATTTAAAGAAGAATATTTGGGATTTCACTAATGTTATGGCTAACACTTGCTTAACTGAAGATGACGCTTATGAACAAGTTCGGATCAATTTGGAACAATGTGATTCTGTTAATGATATTAAACAGTTTGTTGAAACTCACGCTACTGGAGATGAAATTTATGATCCGCCTGAATTTATCGATTTCATGAGTAGCACAAGTAGCCACCAAAGTGACGAAGGAGGAGGTGAACAACAACAATCGCAACAACAACAACCAGAGAGGCAACAACTTGCTAGAAAATTCAGTAAAGCTAACTTTGAAAACAGTTTTACTAGTATCAATTCAACTATCAATGTTGGTGCGAGACAACAACCAAATAAACAAGTTGCATTTACTTCGTCTACCACCTCGAACAGTGACAGACGCGATCCTTACCCTAGAGCCAAAATTGAGCCAGAAACAGTGATGGCGATTCCTAAAGAGAGAATGGTCACAAGAACCAAAACAATGGAGATCAAGTCACCATTTGGAACCATTCAAACCATGGCATCTCGTGATTATCATAATGACAACGCTTCAAGTTCCGGATCATCAACTAATGACTCTCATAGTAACTATGCTGGGTCACATACTAGTTCACATACCTCGTCCAACTTCTCCAGTAATTCCAACAATTCCAACAATTCTCAAAAGACTTGGAGTTCACCGACTAGAAGACGAAGCAAGATGGGCTGGAATAATAGCAATTTATCTAGCACCAATGTTTATAAGAAACCAATTTCAGTGATTCCACCAATTGAAGAATTGAAAATCGATAAACCGCCAGGACAAATGCAAGACAAACAGAATGAAGATTCGTTCTTGAACACTTCAACAATGAGAAACTTCAACCCCGATGAAGTGGGCGAGAAAGATCCATTGAGGGCAGCTTGGGAAGATTTGAAGATTGGAGGGAACGGTGATTTCCTGGCATTAAAACAACGACATTCAGTTAAACATAAATCAATGATAGATTTGTTGAAACAAGCAGATAAGAAGAACAATAGCAAGAAGCAGTTTACGAATATGCTGAATAAAAGTCAACCTAATCTTCAAGAAATGGGTCAATCCACTTACAGTGGCCACATGAAAACCCTCAGTCAGGGTCAAATTCAACCACGCCAACCACAACCACAACCACAGCAACAGCAACAACCTCAAGCTAGACCGAAGTCAATGATTGAAATTGCTGAAATGAGTCAAAATAAGAAACAATCAACAATGAGCAGCAACAAGCATCAGCAACAGCAGATCCCACTTGCACCAAACGGGTTGCCGTTGGTTTCTAGTGATGGTAGACCTGTGTTAAGACACGCTAAAGCAGTCTATGAGTACAAGGCGTCAATCCCTGAAGAAGTGTCATTCAAGAGAAAAGACTTGATGTTGGTGTTGGAGATGCAAGATGATGGATGGTGGGAAGTTGAAGTTTTAGGTGGTAAGTTCGGTCTAGCACCATCAAACTATTTGGTTCCTGCTTAAAATAAACTTAGGAAGAACAACAATCTATGCTTGCTATTATTGATTCCCATTTCGATTCGTTTTTATGTATTTACTTTTATGATACTTTGTTTGTGTTTTTTATTACGCTTTTTTATATATATGTTTAGTAGTAGTAGCTTTTATTCAATTTTTTCGGGTTATCTTTTCTCGTAAACAAAATAATGTAAAGACACAAATCCTAATATTAAAAACCCTAAACAATAAGTCACCAAGAACAAAACATCATCCCACATTGCCCCAACATTGAAACCAAACGTACTCAATATCGTAGCACCAGGCACTTCAATTTTCAAACCATATTTTGTCTCTCTTAAAATCAATTCTTTAACTTCATTAATAATCAACGATTCATAACCGTAATGGAATGTAGATAAATATTTCAAAAAATTTAAATCAATGTTAAACCCACTACTGACGCGATTCAATGATTCCGTGCTGGCTTTACTTGCATTTATAAATAATCCTGAAAATAGCATTGAGAATAATAAAATTAAAACCCCAATTAACGTGGCATTACCACTTTCTTTTATTAAAATTCCCACAATTAAAATTTCCAATGAAGTTGCAAGATTAAATAACACAAGAATCAATGATGCTTTTAAAAATCCATTATTTTCCATGTTTAATCCAACCAAAGGGTAAATAATTGCCAACACTATAAATGGTGGAATTATTCTTAGAGGTAAAACATCACATAAAATCTTCGTGAAATAATAACTAAATGATGAATAATAATTGTTTGATCGTTCTCTCATAAATACAATTCTTTCAATTGAAAAAGAATGTAATCCAGTGAGAGTTGAAAATCCAAAAAACGACAACACAAAAAAGAAAAGCCCCATACGATTTTGAAACCCACTAATATCATTGGAGACATCATAATATAAGACACCAATAAAACACCCAATGAAAACTGACAACAAGTATTGTGTTAATAGTAACTTTGGATTTCTATACAAATTCTTAAATGTTCTTGATGATAATATAATAATTTGTTCTAAAATTCCAGCTTTCTTGTTATTACCATTAGTATTACTAAAGATAAAATTCTTAAAAATACCTTGATCATCAGTCTCATGGTATTTTGCATTAGTAGCTTTAATCTCCTCCAAAATCTGTTCAGCATAAACTGAATTCTTGAAAAGGGAAATAACCTTAGAGGCTTGCGCTCGGCTACCACTAGTAATTTGTGAATTTTGCAAAGTTGTAGCTAATTCATCACGATGCGATGCATAGTGAGCCCATTCATCAGTGGCATTAATCTGAGACTCGGTGCGTGTCAACAAGTCTTGAACATCATGTTGATGATCTTCAGTGCCATCATCATCGTCACGATAATGTTGACCTTCTTCATCACCAATTCTAACTTTCGCTTTACCTGATGCATTCCCCTTGGAATCTGAAGTAATATCAATTAAATAATCCGCAATATTATAACCATTTGGACATTTATAACCATGATCATTGAAAAATTCATTACATTTTAACATATCACCACTATAAACAACCTGCCCTTCACTTAGCAACAATAATTTATCAAACATCGCAACAATATTACTTCTTGGTTGATGAATTGTGAAAATAATTGTACGCTCGTAATCTCTAGAAAGCCGAACCAAACATTCAATAACTTTTTTAGCATTATAAGAATCCAAACCTGATGTTGGTTCATCTAAAAATAAAATCGACGGTGATGTAACTAATTCGCAGGCAATGGCAACTCTTCGCTTTTCACCTCCAGATATGCCTCTTTCAAAATCAGATCCAATAAGACGATCTTTAATCTTTAAAATTCTTAATTCATCCAACACTTCCAAAACTCTCAATTGTTTCTGTTGGAAACTCATTGATTTTGGTAATCGAAGCAATGCACTGTTTAAAACTGTTTCATAAACTGTCAAAGTTGGAATTAAATAATCTTCTTGATCAACAAAGCCAATAATTTTTTTATAATTATGCTGATCTAATTCTTGTCCATTAATCAAAATTTTCCCACTTTTACTACCATCTTTGTTTTTCCCAGCTAAAATGTCTAATAAAGTAGTTTTACCAGCACCTGAACCCCCCATAATAGCCAACATTTCCCTAGGTTTAACTATACCAAATGCATTATTTAAAATTTGTCGATCTTTGATCTTATAGCTGACATCTTCAAAAATTAAACAAACTGGGATATGATTAGTAATTAATGAACTATTAGATAATGAATGTTCACTAGCTCCATTACCACTACCACCACTACTGCTACTACTACTTTCATCATCTCTTAATTGAATATTGCTATCGCCAAATAATGGTGACTTTTGAATGTATAATACAGCAACCACACTCAAACATGATATACCAATGACTATGCAACCAATGAAAAATAAATTATACCAAGAAAATTTCGGTTTCTCAGGTAATAAATATCCAGGAATTTCACTGTAATGAATGCATTCACCAGATTCACAATGTAATGTAATATACGGATCACCAAACACTGACATAATCAAATCATTCATACTAGGTTCAGAAAACGCACAATTTTTTTCTGCAATGTCACAAGAAAAATCCCCAGGCCCTCTAATAGTCTCAGTTAAAAATTCAGAAATATCAATTGAACCAGCTTCACCACATAACATTCTTTCAGGTAAACATTTACAGGCAACATCCTCACATCTATAATGGCTAGTGTTGGAAGCCAAATCATAATCTAGCCGACACTTATTCAAATCACAATAGAAACTTTCCTTTTGATCAATCCAAAATTGAAAATTACAATTTTCACTAGTTTTATTACATGAAAATGTAACTTGAGGCTTCTTACCAGCCAAAATTTGAATGATTTTCTTGTTGGTGACATCACACATTTGGTGAAATTTATTGATAATTAACCCTTGCTTATAGCAAGTCCCTTTCAAACCAGCGGGCATAAATGGATCACATACACTATCTTTATTGCAGATATTACAATTTATACCTTCCCAACCTGGTTTGCAAGCACAACTAGTTTGATTTTCACCTCTAAGAGGACGATTTTCCCCGTCACTCAATGCCCCACAGACTGGCTCAGAACAATCACGGCCGCCAAAACCTGGCAAACAATCACACTGACCAGTGAATTCATTACAAGTTGAGTATTGTTTACACTCAAACATTGGTAGCATACAATTAAAGCACGGAGGGCATTTGCCATCTTTATCGGGTTGTCTTTCTGGTTGTGTAAAAATATCTAGAGAGTCTGCCACGAATTGATCGATATCTGAAGTGGCAGCGACGATAGTAGTGAAATATATCAAGAGATATATTATCATGCTAGTGAATTTCATATTGTCCCTCATCATATTTGTGTTAAATATGATTAAAGATTAGATGAGATAAGCGGTGATTAGAGACGAAATCGCTCCAAAAATAAATACCAGCCCCGATGACTAGAGGGACGGCTGATTATGTAAGGATTTCGAACTACTGGAACACTTTATTACAGGCGACTGATTTGTTATATTTGAGATCCCCGTTTTGATGGGACCAATCATGTGGACGGCGTGGATTGTCGATCTTATCGGGAGAAATTACTATCCATACTACCATTTTAAGTATGGTCTTATCCCTAATGCTTTGCAACTGCAGTGAAACTGTCATCTGGGATTTTAAAGTTTTTCCGAAAGATTATTGTTTACGGATCGAATTCCAGTTTAAGAAGTCAATTTCATAATTGCACCGCAACATTGCTACTCAATAAAGACAATATAATTTGCCGATTTTATAATTTAATCTTATTATTGTTGCTATGCCTGATTTTTGTGTTTCCAGTTTTTTACGTTTTCTTTTGAACTCACTTGCAGTCAAACTTTCTTGATACCCAACAACTATTCCCAGAAATATATATATACCGGTGATATATAAACATTCCCGTATTATATATTCGCTAATAATTGTTGGATCATTCGGTCTATTCAAACGTGTGGTGTTGTTTCAATAACCCCGGGGGACCATTTTTCTTAAGGTATTATTTTTTAACTACTAGCGGACAAATTGAACACCAAAAAATCACTCCCTGCTAATTCCGATTCTTCTTTTTTATCGAAACAATTTTAGCAAACTTTAATACCTCAGAATTTTACTTCTACGCCGCGCGCGTGTGCACCCTTCCTCATCGAAAAATTTTATCTCAAAATTTGCAGAATCAACTCGAATCTATATATATATCAAGTAATAACCAACATTTATATTTATAGATAGATAGATATTTCCAGTTTATTCGGGACTTGTCCATTAATTTTCATTCCTTAGAAAGAAGAATAGGCCAACGAACGAACAAGAAGTAACAGCTGAATACTAAATAAAAATGGGAGTATTACACAGGCTGTCACACTCGACAACCAAGTTAGATAGTATATCATTGTTTGAAATTAGATTGGATGGATTAGATCGTGATATTGTTGTTCTTAATGGTCCACCAACTGAAGCCTCGTCTGTGTTATTGTCTGGTAAAATCGTGTTATCGGTTAATGAACCTATTCATGTTAAAAAGCTAGATCTACACATGTACGGTGATTTACGTTTAAATTGGATTGAACATTTGGAGTCATCTACAGCGACTTATTCAAAGCCAAGTAGATTCATTCGAAGATTATATGAGCATAAATGGGATCATTTCGAAATTCTAAGTTATTGTGAAGATGGTGGCGATCTTGTACTGCTGCTGCCATCCCAAGACCGTCCTCAGTTGAAGAGATCTCTGAAATCTTCAACATCTTTATTGTCGATCGGCCATCATCATCATAAAAGATCTTTGTCTTCGGCTAATTTAGCGGCCATTGGATCTTCATCTACTGCACTTAATAAATTAAACGGCTGGGGTAATAACCACAATAATTTGTATCCAGATAATAATAATAACCCCTCTAGTGTTTCATTGTCAGTTGGCCACAGTGAAACTTTACCTCGTGGTAATTATGAATTCCCATTTTCTGTGATATTACCAGGCGATATTAATGAAAGTGTTGAAGGTTTACCGGGCGGTTCAATTTTCTATAAACTTGAAGCAACATTGGATAAAGGGAAATTTTCAAAGAAAAGAACCTTTACTAAACACCTTCGAATTGTCAGAACGATGACTCCAGATGCTCCTGAACTATCGGAGACTATGTCTATTGACAATACATGGCCTAAAAAGGTTGAATATATTGTCAGTCTCCCTGCAAGAGCTGTTGCTATTGGATCTTCAACTCCAGTGAATTTCTTGTTGGCGCCATTATTGAAAGGGTTACGTTTAGGTAAAATCGTGATTAAATTAATTGAGTATTACAGTTTTTCAAGTTTAGTCACAAAGACAAGTCATAACAATGAAAGAGTTGTCACTGAATTAACTATTCCAGCGCCACCTGAAGAAAACTATGAAACTGAAGAAATTATAGCATTACTCGAGGAGAACAATAATGGTATTGAAAATTCTGCTGCTAATAATTACATGAAACTATCTTATGATCGATGGGAGGTTCTGAAGTTATTATCTATCCCGCCAAGTTTAAGTAAATGCTCACAAGATTTTACATTTGGTAAAAATTTAAAGATTCGCCACAAGATTGCTGTTGTTGTAACATTAAGAAATCCAAATGGTCATCACAGTGAGTTAAGAGCTACCTTACCTGTTATTCTTTACATTTCACCATTTGTCACGGTGTCAGCAAAATTCAATGAGCAATCAATTTTAAACAGTTATAGTGACAATTTGCCTGAATTATCTCAAGAGCATAATATTCGAGTGAACAATCTCTCGCCGCCAGCAGCAAAGAAGCGTCATTCAAATCCAAACTCAAGATCATCGCTGACTTCAGATTTGAAAAGATTGAGTTTTGACAACAGCCATAGCCCAACATCTAGTAATTTTAATAACGGGGATAGTGTGGCGCATCGTGAAGAAGAAGATGAATTGGATAATGAGATTTTATTTTCAGGGAATGAAAATAATGTTGACATTGATGTTTCTACAGGGCGACCTGAATTAAAAGCACCACCAAATTATGGTGAACATATCTATGATAAATTATGGTCAGAGATCAGTACACCAAGTTCACCGATTGCAATGTCACCAGTGGGTCCGGGTTCAGTGACCCCAGGAAACAAGACCCCTGGCAGCAAGACACCTCTGGGTGTTAGAACTCCCAACAATGTCCACACACCAACGTCATCTTCATTTTTCACTTCCCAGAATAAATTCAATTCTCAGTTAACCAAACATTTGAATGAGTTGCATTTACAACGATTAGCGGAGGAAGAGCATGAAGGGAATGACGATACTACTGGAGGGGTGACATTTTCCGTAGGGGGAACTCCAGATGTTGTTACCACGATGGCTTACGAACATGGTGGTGATTATTTTTCAAGGCCAATAACTGCTAGTGGTTATAATAGCTCCATGCCAGTTTCACCACAATATTTTCATGCATCTAGAGTGAATTCAACTAATAATTTGACGCATCTCAGCGAAAGTTGGAACAATAATACCTTGTCGAAAGTGCCATCGTATGAGACCGCGACAAAGTCAAGTAGTGACATGGTGGGGTTAGCACCTCGGTACGAGCATCCCAGTTCGACAATGTTGAGTATACGAAACTCATCGGCTTCCGCGGTGAACTTCAACGGTTCCTCTTTAACAAGACCTTCAATGTCGAGGAAAAATTCGAGTTTCTTGCATTTGCTGAGAAAGGCTAAAGAGAAGAAACCGGTTGAATTCACAATTAACAACGAGGATGATGAGTAGACGATCGGCTACTTTTTTTTTTATTTTTGTTTTATATATATATTTTTTGGTTTCAGCATTGGTCATTACAGTTTAATAGAATTAATTTAATTTTTTATTCATATGTGTAGTTTGATGTTTACCAGTGAGAATCAGTAATTATATATTCATTCAATTCACTCAACACTCGTTTCAATTCGGTCCTCTTGATGTTTTCTTTCAAGATCACTAATTCCAAAGGGATCTTACCGTTCAAGTATTTCAAGATCTTATAGAAAACAGTCTTGGTTTCCTTTGATTTACCCACGAGCATCCTTTGAATAAACCGTTTCTCCATAAGTGATGGTCTGTCAGGGTTTAGCAAAATTGAATCTTCTTCATTTGAGGCACTTCGCCAATAATACCCACTGTAAAAATTCTCCATCATTGGTTTACCACTGGCGGTGTTGACCGATCCAGGCTGACTTCTAGCCCCTCCTCCCACCCCACCGCCACCTGAAGGCACAGACGAAGCAGAATCATTGATTCCTTTCTTCATCAAGTTCAATTCAGAATCATCTTTTCCAATCACCCCTAATTGTTTCTCAGGGGTGGCAGCATTTAATGCCTCTGTAGAATTTAACCGCTGCGTCTTCAATAATCCAAAATCCTCCTCAACTTGAATCTTAATCTTTGAGGTGATTACCAACCATCCAAATGTGAAAAATTGAATAATCAATCCATTTTTCAATAACCAACAACATGCATCCAAATAATTCTCGGTCTTCGATTTGTTCTTGGAGAAATAATTGTATGATCGAGGTACGTTAAAATATGAAAGAAATTCACTTAGATTCGGTAATGACGGGAATTCCAATTTGAATTCCTCGAATAATTTCCTGTTGATCCCACGTAACCAGAGTTCAAATTCAATGGCATCTAATTTACTATACATTGATGAATCAAATTTTTTGATTGCACTGCTTCCACTTCTGGACTTTATAGCATCTAATTCAGTTAAATCAGTGCCCAAATTCGCTAATGGAGATATAACAAACTTCGTACGCTTATTGATAGGCAAAATAAACTTCACCTTCTCCCAATAAATCAAATGATAAATGATACTTATCATCACATTCTCCTTCTCCTCAAGACTATCCATCGCCGTAAGTAAACTATGTTTTTTCATATTAACGTGATTGTTGTTGGTATTGGTACTGGTATTGTTATTCAATGATTCCTTGCTCTCATTGAGGGTCAACTTGCTCATATTATTATTGATCTTACCTATTTTATTCCCATTTGAACCTGCACTCCCTGGTTTACCAACAGGTTTCCTGGCAGTTTTATGTTTATTAATTTTTCTCGATCTTTCCTCGTAAACACTAGCTATAATTTTTCTCAATGGGATAGCAGCATCAATCTTCCTAATGAAAGATTTAAAATCTTTGGCAATTGATACATCAAGTTCTCTTGTAACATCACTTAGATCTTCCAAGATAAGCAACGAATAAACGTCATAACTGCAATTCTTGAAAATCTTGATAATTTGTGAATTATTATAATTCAATTCTTTGTTAACTATATCACTTTGGAAATTATTCAAATAATAGTAATTACTAATCTTGGATAAATTGGAAACACTCGGAAATAATCCATTTTGATAAAAATATTCGTCAAATAATGTACTGATATAAATCGTGGTATCATTTGCTCCATTAAATTTATAATCATCCCCCAGTGATAATTGGAAATTATCTAATTTTCTATTCTTTTTGAGAGTAATAATTTCATTATAATTATTACTATCTTGTAATTTTATTGACGGATGAGGCAAAATTGCAAAATTCTTCTTGATGGGGATATTAAATGAATAACTAAAGTTATTAATACTTAATTTGAAAATTGAATTTGTTCTTAAATTATTATAACAATCATACAAGATTTTAGGTAATGAACACTGAGTCAAAATTTCTTGATAGAGATTACTTAAAGTGAAATATTCTCGTGGGGTTTTACCCATTATTTTTTTTTCATCTTCAGAATCTTCATCAGTTTCATCATCTTCGGAATGTTGTTGTTTTGTTTCTTTCTTCTTATCTTTATTTTGATACCTTTTGAAAAACTTTTCCTTAATCAATGCAATCTTCTTAATTTCATTCTCCACGTAATTGTTTCTACCTTGTTCTTTCGATAAAATGTAAGCTAATTTACTCAAAATATTCTCATAAATCTCATTAGTTCGGGTGTTGTATTCAGTAGATGGTGGGTTCATCACAAACACAATATTGAACATCTCCAATTTATTATCATCATTTTCCTCCTTCTCGCTGCAATTATCATTATTATCCTCTTCATTATTTGTGGCACTCTGAGCAGCTGAATTCTCAGATTCAATCTTATGCAATTCACTCAAAAATTCACTAGAATAATAATCCTTCTCAGATAACTCTGACTCTCTTTCTCTCAATCTTTTCTGCTGTTGCCGTTGTTGTTGTTGCTGCTGTTGTTGTTTTAGTTGATTCAATTTTTTTTGTAGTTGCCGTTTCTTGTAGATCTTCTTATATCTTTGATGAGTCTTCTTGTAGAATTGCGACCATCCACCAGCACCATCTTCTTGAATTGGAAAACTTAAAAAACAGCAGTTATCAACTTTGAACTCAAATTGACCATTACATAAATTTCTCGAAGGAGTTAACATCTCACATAAATAATCTTTATTAAATGTGAAAACCAAATTCAATTCACGTCTTAACCTTAACATACTTTTCTCCAAAATGAGATCATTGGCATTACTGCTTCGGCTTTCCGGTAACTTATTGTTACTGCTACTCCCTCTTTTCTTAAGACTGGACAGTAACGACGAATTATCCTCAGCATAAATTCTAGGTGAGGTTTTCAACAACGGGGAAGATGATTTTGTATTGACAGCAGACGCTTTACGTGTGTTTGTGGTTGTACTGGGTGTCTTGCCCTTGTAATGAACATTCTTCCTACTGTTCAAGTAATTCTCATGTTGGATTTTCAATTCGTTAATCTTAGCACTGCATTCATAACTGACTTTATATTTAAGTTTGGACAAATTGAATTGATCATCAAGGATGCTTTCAATGAAATACTCATTATTGAACTCTTCAAAACTAAGCAATGGATTATTGCTATCATAATCGTTCTCAACGTTGAAATTCCCATCATCATTAATCTTACTATCACCCATTGAACCCCCAAACTCATCATCATCCTCATCCTCATCATCATCATCCAAGTCCTCATCGACATCTTCAATAGCACTCACATCATCAATTTGTTCCGAATGAAACATATCCAATGGGCTTTCGGAGTACCTCTTAGACAAGACATCACGATTAGTTGCCCCACTATAAGAAGTATTATTATCATCGTTATCGCTCAGGAAGAAATCTTCGTCGAATTCATCATCACTGTACAATTCGAATGGATCATTGACGTGAGAAGATTTCCGGCCACCTACTCCAGTGGAGCCACTGACTACAACACCCCCTGGATTTTTCAGATAGCCTGTCTGTTTATCCTTGGTTAATTTTTCTTTTTGGAATTGACCATTGTATTCTCCAAGCAAACTATGGATGAAGTCGGAATCTGCTTCACGATTCTCAAAGAAATTGCCATTTGGTGGGTAATGAAATACCAATTGAGAGCCTATTTTCGTTGTTGCTATGAATAAGACTCCCAAGATTGAAGGTTGTGAGACATATGATTCGCTCATAGGAACCTTTATCAATCGCTGCGCAGAAGAACCATGCTTTGCTTTTTTTTTTTTTATTTTTCTACAGGTATTGACATACCTGTAGAACCCTACTTGCTTCCCGAAGACTCCTACAAGCTAAAATTAATAAATGCAATTTCGCCTAGATTAAGATATATATAAAAAACTCTTATACAACAGACTTCACTTCAAAGAATCTCTTCAAGTAATAAACTTGGAAAACTGAGTTAACTGCAACGACAATCAATTGAAACACAGACCACCATTTGACTCTAGTGTTAGTGGATTCCGCAGTGTTTCTATGAGTTCTTTCTCTAATAATAATATAGTTTTGTTGATCTCTAACTTCATTGGTCAACTGAGACAATCTTTTAACTGAGGCCTCTAAGGAGTTAGAATTTGGATCATTAACATCGATATAGATCACCCCGTGAATGTTAAATGAAACGTCCTTCGTGGCTATCGAGTTTCCTTCATTTGAAAAACAGTATTGAAATTTCCCGGCTGATTTGGCGACAGTAGAAACATCTCCATGACTGACTTTATCTTCTCGTTTCACTGTTTTTCCATGAGGATCTAAAATCCAAAAATCACACGTTAATTGTTCAGTTCCTTGTGGGTTTCGATCACCAACTTGGAAACTCACGGCTAATTCATCGTTTGCCTTCAAATTTTCAAAAAAACATTGTTTACCATAAGCTGGTAAAAGGACGTTATGGGCGTTAGCAACGGCCAAGAATAATAAATATAATATAGATAAGAACAACATCTTTTAGTACTTTTGCGTTGAGTGTGTGTGTGGTTGTTGTTTTGTTTCAATTTTTCGATCAAATAAATTTAACACGCTGCAGAAAATAAACTATGTGCTTATGTAAGCAAGCGTCAGAGAATAAACCAGTTGAGGGAGAGTTCAACCCTATCAGTATCAAATAGGTAATTTATTTCATTTTGAAAAGAATCATCAAAGAATCAACAATTGCCTACACCTACAAGGATCTGATTTTTTTAATCTTTTTGTATTTTTTCGTAAATTAGAAAAAAAAATTATATCATACAGATTGTTAAATGTGTGGATTCTAATTTTTTCCTCATCATTATATAATAAAATCCCAAAAAAACATTGAAGTATATATCAATCAAATTTACTTCTTTCTGAAAGAACAACCTTCAGTTAATCTTGCTTTACCCCCAGTTGGTTGACACAAAACAGTAGTACAAGCATCACAAGTAACAGCAGTTTGAGCATGAGAGAAAACAGTGGTGATAGCTAAACAACCTGGACATTTAACATCCATGAAATAAGATCTTGGTGCTTGAACCAAAGTCTTCAATTTATGTTTCTTCAATTCAGATTCTTGAGTTGGGTGTAATAAGTCAACAACTAAAACCTATAGATTGTTAGTAATCCATAATTCAAAAGCATAATGGGTGGAATATTGGCGCCTGTTTATTTTTATTATTCTCATTATCATTTTTCAATCATTTCATAGCCCGCTTTATTCACATCCTTCCTGTAACTTTGCTCTTATCCCTTTCAAACTCTCTTTCTGTTTCGATCTATAATCAGTATCCTTTTATTCATTCATTTAATTCATTTCGGTCGTTCCATAGATTTCCACAGATTACATTGCTTCAATAGAGCCATAGCTTATTATAAGTACCGTTTGCCTTCCGACTATCGATATGCCTTCTTTCCATTTCAGTCATTCAATCCTTTTCAATAACTCTCAATATCCAATATTACAAAATATTCCCAATCATTCCTCATCGCCTCCATATTCTCATCCCATTTCTTATTTTTCTTGTCATCATGTTTTACTTACCATATTGTATGAATTGTATTATTATTAATTTGGTTCTATCCAAAGATACTTTCCTATGAAAAATTTTTAAAAAACCAAATTGAAATGAACTATACAATAATTGTTGATTGCAACTCGCCTCGCGTGATAGTCACATGTTTTGCCATACAATACAAAATTTTAAGAGAAAGAAAAATTTTGAATTTTCATGAATAGCCACGTGCTAGTAGGTTGATTGTGACCTGGTTTTTCCTTGTAGTTAAGAAAATAGTCACATGTTATTTTATAGGGCAAATAAAAGACCTTAGATTGCTATTTGTATCCCTGTACCCCCAATCAAATCTATAACGTCATCTGCATTGGATCACAACATCATCTACAGAACTCCAATCGTTTGCTTTGACATAACTTATATTCACCATGTTTAGAAATATTTTTAAATATAAATAGAGACTAATAATAATAATAATAATAAAAAGTAGATACAAAAAAATAATAATAAATAATAATAGATCAAAAAAAAACAATTTAGATAGTGATCAAAAAAATAAAAATAAAAACAGATATTCAAAAAAAAAAGTTTGGGCCATAATATATATAAAAATTTGTAAGAAACTCTTCATCTCGCATTTCCAAGAATATGACTTTTCACCTTTCAAAAAGAAAAAAGAACATTATAAAAGATTAAAAGCAACAAAAAAAATAAAAAAAAAATCTGACAATATTAAACTGACTCTTTTCATGTCACTTGGACAGTGACAATGTATAATAAAACGCAAACAATAGTACAATATAGTTAACCAGAACCAGGTAACAAAAAATATCAATTACAACTTCCTGTTGTCTAAGTACAATTATTAAACATTAATATGATTCTGTTTTTTTTCTTCTTTTTCTTTCTTTTCTCTTTTATGTTAAATAACTTTCACCAGTTTCATTCATTCTTTCTCTTGACTATTCTTGTGAACTTCAAAGTCTCCTATATTTCATTTACTTCCACTTGTGTTTTCTCTCGTCCTCGCTGACCTCGCTCCCTTGCTGCGCTCGATAGCTCGTCCCCCTCACCCACTCACTCACTCACTCACTCACTTACTCACTCACTCACTCGCTCGCTTCGCACCTTCACCTATTTTGTCACCTTCTTTGGCTTTCTTGGAGGAGTTACCAGTCTAGAGTTATTATTTATATAAGCATACTTTGATTTTTTTTCAGCAGGTTTTAAAATTTGGAAGGAACACAATAAACTTTCATCAACACTCATCATTGCGCCAGCATTATCAAATTCACCACAATAGTTTGGAGCCGAAAATAAAGTAACCAATTGACGTTTACTGAAAAATTCGTAACCATCTTCAACGACCTGATGAGCTCTACAAATCAAATCCATATCTTGCTTTTGCAAAAAACGTGAAATAACATCAGGACCGAATGTAAACGACACCCCACGGTCATTTTCTGACCAACCAGTAATATCTTTGTCAGGGTCAGACCACAATAAATCACATAATAAACCGACATCAGGAATATCGGTTGGTCTCATAACTCTTCTAATTTGTTCCATTGAATTTAAATCAGGACTTAAACCACCATGCATAGTGAAAATTTTTTCGTCTATGATTGCAGCGATTGGCAAACAGTTAAAACAATCGGTAAAAGTCTTCCATAATTTTATATTATAACGTCTTTTACATTCATCGTAAAATCCGTAGATTCTGTTGATCGATGCACATTCATGATTGCCTCTCAAGATGAAAAAATTCTCTGGATATTTAATTTTATAAGCCAAGAGCAAACAAATAGTTTCAAGTGATTGTTTACCTCTATCGACATAATCACCTAAAAATAAATAATTTGCCTCAGGAGGGAACCCACCGTATTCGAATAATCGCAATAAATCATAATATTGACCATGAATATCGCCACATATCTGTTGTTTGTTAGTTAGTATAAAAATCCCGCAAAAAAAAAAAATTAAAAATCAAAAAAGCACTGCTGAATCTCCTCGCAAATCGGGGAGGCGCGTCCCATAAATATATATCCGTAGACACTGCGAAAACATTTCATCAACAGAGCAGATATTAATGAAATAATCTATTATCGACGGACATATAGTTAGAGCTATAGCCAGCATTATATTACTCACCTTTATTGGAGCCTCCAACTCTAGTAAAATAGGTTGCAGAATAAAGATCTCTCTTGCTTTCGTACAAAGATATCGAATTTCGTTTTCTGCCAACTGGACTTGTTTACCTGGTCTTGAACCCCTAACTTCTAGAAGCCTATTGACAATTGAATCGACGTCTGGTTCTTGTTCAACCGCCATGATTTTGTGTGTTCAAATACCTTATCAAAAAGAAGAAAAAAAATGGGAAATAGAAAATAATAAAAAACCAAAACGTAGGCTAATAAAAAACCGTGCAAATATAGATTTCAATCGACTAATGAATTATATGTTTTTTTGATAACCACTAGTTTTATTGAAATAGTAAATCAGGAGCTGGTTTATATTTCTTTTTTGGATTGATTGTGTGTAGGCTTGTATTTTCTTTGTTTTGTTATATTACTAATGTGCAATCTGTTCTTTTTTTTTATAGCCGCCCAAATACGATGATGATCAAAAAGGCAAGCAAAAAGAAGAAGAAAAAAAAAAGATCACGGAATTATTAGACAAGGATGATTATTCTTTTATGACAGAAAATAACTAATACTATTTCTTTTGCTTATAATATAGAAGTTTGCCGAATACAATCTTTCTTGAAATAAGATATTATTTTTTTGTAAGAGAATTGAAATAGGGATAAAGAGAAATTGGCAAATTAAAAAAGAAAAAAAAAAAAAAAAAAAAGTAATCAGAAAAAAAAAAGTCGAGGTGTGAGAAAAAATAAAAATTCAGACAGAGACGTACAGAAAAAACACAACAACAACAACAATAACAACGATCGCCCGAACTCAGAGCACTGGCAGGCCAGGCAGGTACGGTACTGAAAAACAGCAGCAGCACAACAACAACTACACGAATAAATGAATATTTCCATACATTAATTGCCTATTTATTTATATTGTAGCCTATAGGTATCTATATAGATATCTGTCAGTAATATTATTCTCGTCAATACCTATCATGAAACCAATTGATCCCTCCGACACGGTGGCGGATCGTCACCGAGATCAACTCAAGAATTCTGGCAGTGGGAAGAAAGAAGGGGGAAGGGGTGGCAAAAAATGGGGGTGTATTACACGTGATATACCTATTCTAATGGGATGATCTGGATAATATGGATGATTTTATTATGGCAACCATTATAGTCACCATAGTTCCTCGCCCAGCAAACCCCTTTACAACTAAACCGACATCGACATCAACACCTAACAATGGCATCTATCGTTTATTTCCTCAAATCACAATAGAATGTTACTGGTATTTTTTTTTTTTACACTAGAAAACTCGTTCATTTGTTAGATAATAATGGCACTGACCTTCATTGGCGGCCTTAATTGGCGGCCTTCTCGTCAAACCAGTCAATCCATCCACCAACTTTGTTGCTGTAAAGACTGCCACTAATTACATCGACATTCCCTTCCAATCTATCAAATGCAAATTTAACATTGCTATTGCCAAACTGTTCAAGAATATCATCCACTTCATCTTCGTCACCTTCTTGCTTCTCAGCATTCTCCTTACCAAGATCAACTTGTTTCAAATTCGTCAAGCTCAAGTTCTTAATATTATTGATCTCGTCTTGTAAGCTTGCAGATATTCGATCAGCAGGTCTGGCACCGAATCTCTCGGTCTTGTTGACGGCCAACAATATGTCAATCCCATTAGGTCTCTTCTCTGATAACAAAAGTAATGTGAAAAGCTGTTTAGCGACTTTAGAAATATCTTCGTTTTTCATCGTGGCGTCGATCATAAACATCACCCCTTTAACTTTCTGAAAATTCGTCAAAATTTCTTTAATTTTCAAATTGTATATCTTCTCGTATCCCGGAATGTCAATCAATGTGTACTTGTTCTTGTAATCTGACTGAACTGGTAATTCAATCGCATTGCTCACGTTCATTTTAAATGAGGTAGTGGTAGCAATATCCATCTCCTGAAATTTCTTCGCTTTATCACCTTCGCCTTCATTTATTGCAGATAAGTATTGGAAAAATGAAGTCTTACCACTATTCGGTGGCCCCACTATAATATAAGTTGGTACATTATTCTTCGAAATATTATCCTCTTGGATCGAATCGACTTTCCCTACTCGCGATTGCAAAATAATCAACGCTATCCCAATGATAAGCAATCCTATTATCGCAGTGATCACCATTTGATTGGCTCCTAGCACATCTTTCAACTTGCCACTACCAATTATAGGAAAACCAGAACTATCCATGACGATTTTTCTATCAATTTCCTTCCCCTTATTGAATTATCCGTCGGTAATCAATCCAAGAAACCGGCATGAAAAAAAAAATATACTGGTATATTTCAGCGGGCTCGGGCACCCCCTGAATATCAATTTTTCAATCACATCATTTTTTTTTTTCTTTTTTCATCCTGTGAGTAATCTTTTGCATTCAACTTTTCAATATCACACTCACTCACTTACTTACTCATACACAAAGCCCAACAAGAAAATGTCGTCATTTGGCACGTTATTTAGAGTCACCACTTACGGTGAGTCGCATTGCAAATCCGTCGGTTGTATCGTTGATGGAGTCCCACCAGGAATGGAGCTCGCTGAAATTGATGTTCAACCACAATTGACTAGAAGAAGACCAGGTCAATCGAAGTTAGCTACCCCAAGAAATGAAAAAGATCAAGTTGCAATTCAATCAGGAACAGAAAATGGGAAAACTTTAGGGACGCCGATTGGTATGATTGTCCTTAATGAAGATCACCGTCCTAAAGATTATTCAGAAACTGACGTTTATCCAAGACCTAGTCATGCTGATTACACTTATTTACAAAAGTACGGTATTAAAGCCTCAAGTGGTGGTGGTAGATCGTCAGCAAGAGAAACTATCGGCCGTGTTGCTGGTGGGGCAATTGCTGAAAAGTTTTTAAAACTTGCCAATGGTGTTGAAATCGTGGCTTTTGTCTCAGCGGTTGGTGAAGCTTCAATTAGTCGTGATCCTTCATCTGAAGAATTTCAAGATTTATTACAGAATATCACGCGTGAAAAGGTCGATTCTTTTGATCCAATAAGATGTCCTGACCCTAAAGTTGGTGAGCAAGCAACTAAAATCATTGAGGCTACCAGGGACGCTAAGGACTCGATTGGTGGTATTGTCACTTGTGTTGTACGTAACTTACCAGTTGGTTTAGGTGAGCCTGCATTTGATAAATTAGAAGCTATGTTAGCTCATGCTATGTTATCTATTCCGGCATCCAAAGGTTTTGAAATCGGTTCAGGGTTCTTCGGTACTAAAATGAATGGTTCTAAACATAATGACGCTTTCTACGTTGACCCAACCACTGGGAGATTCAAGACTAAAACTAATTACTCTGGTGGGATCCAAGGTGGGATCTCTAACGGTGAAAATATATACTTTTCTGTGGCTTTCAAACCACCGGCTACTATCTCCCAAGAACAATCAACCGCCTCTTACGATGGTGAAGATGGGGTCTTGAAAGCGAGAGGAAGACACGATCCGAACGTTGTCCCAAGAGCCGTACCTATCGTTGAAGCAATGACTGCCCTCGTATTGGCTGACGCCTTGTTGATCCAAAAATCCAGAGAAGTCTCGAGATCATTGGTGACCAGAGATTAATACAGATATATATATACTTATTGATACATGACAAAAAAAATTACTGTAGTTTATTGTTGGTGGCTAAACCCCAGACTGCCCTATTTCGCCTCTCTCATTTCAGTCATCATTCAATTCAATACCCCCAACGGACCATATCTCATTCTCGTCTTCAAATCTATCAGAGAACATTGCCTCAGCATCACCGCCAGCGCTGATTCTCTCTCGTTCAACTTTGGCCAATCTAACCCCAACTCTCTTAGTGTAATCGGTAATTGATCTCAATTGGACCGCTGTACCGGTACTAGTCTTGATCGTCTTGCTATCTTCACTGGTCCTACTAACCTCCTGGAACCAACTGTTAAACAACGACATTTCTTTATCATCAATCAAATTGAAAATGGCAAGGTAAGACTTCTCCGCAGCTAACTTGATAGGAATCACAATGTCTCTAACACAGCTGAAAACTGATGGTCCCAATATGTCCAAATTCGGCTTAACCACCTCTTCAAACTTCTTTCTTGCTACGGTTCGAATAACCACAAGTGATAATCTTCGACAATCGACAGAACTAGAAGCTGTAGGAGCCATTGTCTTACTCAATTCAACAACCAACTCTTCAACCAATTCCTCGTCCAATTCAAATTTCTCAGTGCCTTTATCGTTGGACATTGGCGAATTGGTTTCACCAACAAGAAGTAAAATTTTACCAATCGCTAAAATTGATTGCTCACTCAAATATGCATCACTGTTATTAGCGCCATTAATTAATCGTCTAACAATCTCATGGACTAACCCACTACCAAAAATTCTCACTGGTGAGTCCTTCAAAAAAGAATTCAATGTCAAGATTGAAAATTTCACAGAGTCGTTATCAGTGGCGTCACCATGAATCAATACTTTATCCTTAATAATATTGGTAGTTTCCTCGGGAGTCAAAATTCTTGAAATTGAACCAATCAATTTAGCGTATGCCACTATCAATTTATCATCAACGTTGAAAATTTCCAGCTCAATTAATTTCAAAATCCCTGATTTTGAAGCCTCACTCAATTTCCCACCAACTTTCAGAGCAACTTCATTTAATGCTTTCAACATCGCAACTTTGACTTCATTCTCACTGCTGTTCTTAATCCCATTGATTAATTCATTCGCTAATGGGTCAATTCTAGGTTGGAATTGAATCAATGTCCCCAAGGCTTTAGCCGCTCTCAATCTTAATTTCTCAGCTGTAGTGTCAGACAATGATTTAATAAAAGTACGTTGCAATTGTGGAATGAATGGACGCAAAAATTGTGGGATTTTCTCAAGTAAGATATTCAAAGCCAATAAAATCGCGGCTTTAACATCCCCACTAACTCTTTCGCCAACAACACGAATTAATGGACCTGTAATTGTGGTGAAAAATGGTTTCAAACTTATTGCTGGAGTCTTTGAGACTATATCTGTGATGGCAATTGCTGATAATTCTTTCTGTTGTGATGAACCATACATTAACCCTTGAATGAAAATTGGTAAGACACAATTTGGGCCACGAGGAGTGATTGTGAAACCCTTGAGATCTTTGCCTGGAGCACCTGTGAGTTTCAATGATTGTTGAGCCGGAGAAACTAAGTTCTCTAATGATTCCTTTGATTGTTTCTTAACTAGTTCACCCAATGCTTCCCATGCAAATTTCACCAAGTCGTCATCATCATCATCGAGGGACATGATTGCCTTTTGAACAAAATCAGTAGTGTACAAGGAATAATCAAGCGTAGACAAACTGAAAAACCCTTTCAAATGAGCATAAATAACTTTAGCTTTAGCCTTGTTTTCATTTTTCAATAATGATAACAATTGTTGCATTAATGGATGACAGCCTTCATCATCATCAACCGATAACAAGAATTTATTAAAGGAAGATGAGATTGCAGCTCTAACTTTACTATCCCCAGTAATGATAATCGCATCAACAAATGAATTGATAATGCTTGAAAGGTATTTGTACAAGATATGACCAGCAACCTCGGAGATTGAACCAAGGGCACTGGCTTTCGATGAATCCATAGGTGGTGAAAGTAAGGATGGAATCAAAATTGGGAAAATTTCATCGGATTTATTCAACATCACTTCTCTTAATGCCTTAACTGCAATTTCTGACTCAGTTGGAGAATCTAATAACGTCAACAAATGAGGGATGATACCATCAATAACTGGTTTACCCACAGCATCAAGTAAACTTTCAAATGCTTGAGCGGCAACTTCACGGACTTTCTCGTTGGAATCAATAATTGCATCACCAACAATCTTAATGAATACATCTTGATGTTCAATGATATTACTCTCCGTTGTCGAATTCATAATTTCGTTCAAAGCGATACAGATCCCTTGTTTAGCGTCAGCATCACCAGAAATCATAATTTCTTCAGAAGTAGGTAATAATTGATTCAATACAGTTGGACCAATACGACGAACTAAATCACCGAGAGCAGCTGCGCTGATTCTTCGTTGGGTGTCATCGGATGACGCTAAACGGCGAATAACAATCGCTGCCAATGTCGGTAAAATCTCTTTAACCGTCTTAGAAGTATTTGAAACAATTGGGTTCCAAATTTCAACGGCAGCGTTACGAACTTGACCCGAGGTGTCACTTCGACAAATGAATAATAATGCCAACACACGATCACGACGTTCTTGACCTAATGCTTCAATAAGCTTACCATGGACTGCGCTATATTCGATAATAATTGTGGTACCATCATCTTCTCCAGCTTCATCCGCATCGTCTTCGTTGCCAATGTTATCAACGACTTTTTCGGAGATGCCAGCAATTTTGAATAACAAATGACCAGTCAATTTCACTGATGAGAATCTAATTTTATAATTAACATCACTCAATCCATTCTCTAATTCAGGCAATAATAAATCGACTGCTTTATTAGAATAATTGGATACGATCAACTTAGCGGCTCTAATCGACACTTCATTAATTTCATCGTCGTCATCAGCTAAACCTGATAAGATTGGTGGTAAGATTTTAGCAATATATGGTGAGAATTGAGTACCAAAACAAACCGGAATATATAACAACAATGGCATGAACCCAGCTCTGACATAATTTCTTGCATTGGAAGCACCTGCTAAAATAGTTGGTAAAACCTCCTCCATTCTTGAAACACCAAGGCCAAATAATGCTTCCGCCAAAGCCTGAGCCGATCCTAATCGATCGCCTTCTTTATTTTCATCACTTAGTGTTGCCAATAATTTATCAATAAGATCAGGGAATTGTTCTTCACCTAACTTTTCAACAAGAGCACCTAAAGCTCTAGCCGCGGTAGCTCTAGTTGTTGGCACTGGATCAACCATAGCAATTTCTAATTCACTGACAAGACTAGGTAAATATGGAATCAAATCTTTCCCGTCAACTAAAATTGACATATTACCAACAATTTGACAAGATTTACGTTTAGTAGCCGCGCTACGATCCAACATCCCACGATGAATAACATGAATAATTAACGCTAATGATGGACCATCAATGTAATGAACAAACTGCGTCCTAATTAAAGCTTCCAATGCATCTTCAGTGTATTTAGTTGGATCACCAATTGCTTTAACTAAAATTGGAACACATTTTTGAATCTCAGGGTTTCTAATAACCTCACCAAATCTTTTAAGAGCTTGATCGGCAGCCTTACGAACTTCTTTATGAGAATCATTTAAAACCCCAACAATCTCGGGCACAATCGTCGACAATGAAGCTGACAATTGTGTTGGATCTAAATATGCCATCGAACCTAATAACTCAACTGAACCCTTCTTTGATCTCCAAGCAATTTCCTGCAAATTTTCAATTGCCAATGGGATTAATTTTTTAACACCAAATGGAGTAGTATGTTGCATAATGATTTTAGCCGCTACATCAGTAGCAGAGCGAACCTCGGGGGTTTGATCACCAAGAGATTTCAAAATTAATGGGATAATTTCAATGACATAAGGTTCAAAGAAAGTTTCTAAGGATTGGGATAAACATTCAAATGCGAATGATGCTGCTTCCCTCTTTTTAGGATCTCTTTTATCTTCAGAAGCCTCGGATAAGTTTCTAATAATATCATAATCACTTAATGCTTTGATACCTGCACCTTTAACTAACCCTGCAATCCCGTAAGCAGCTCCCCTTCTCTGAGCAATTGTCTTTCCAGAGTATAAAGTAACAAATAATGAATCAAAGTATTCATCTAATTGACTTTCAAATAACTTCACTAATGGAGCAATATATTTGGCAGTTGTGTATTGAACATCTTCAGATGGAGTATTAAGAGCTTTCAAAAGCTGATCAACAATTTGAATTAATTTAGGATCGCTAGCTTTCAAATGAATAGCCAAAGCACCATACAAGATAATTGTACTTTCTTTAATCTTATCTTGAGTTTTACTTTTCATATCTTTTTCATTCAAACATTGCTCAAAAACTGGGATCAACTCTTTAACTAAACTCAATCCATGAATATTTAAAATTTCAACCCCAGCTTCTTGTAATTCCTGTTGAACTTGTGGATTAGAATCACCTAAAAATTTTTCATTGTTAGTCACACTTTGGAAAAAATTTAAAATTGCTGGGTTATTAAATAATGGTGCCAATTGTTTGAGGGTCAATGCAATTCCACTTCTAAATTCCCATTTATCTTTCTGTTGTTCTGAACTTTTAATCACTAAGCCAAATTCATCTAAAATTGGTGGTGGTGGTTTAGACTTCTCACTAAATAATTCCATCAACTTATTGAAAACGGCATCAAAAATCTTATCGCCGCCAATCAATTTACAACCTTCTCCAATAGATTTAGCGATTGAGATTCTAACACCATTATCAACAATCCCTAAATATTCAATAATCTTAAAAATTGAATCACTAGTCAATTGTAACCCACTCTCTTGCCATATAGACAGCGCCAATTCCGCGTTAATCTCATCCAAATCAAAACAAGAAATCCATAATTCAACGTAATCAACCGGTTTTAATTCATCCAACAAGAATTCTTCATCAATTTGTTCCAATAACGCATTACGAACAAATCTATTTGATGAGAGCAAAGAATGAATCAATGAAATCAAATCAGCATTATCAATGTTATCAGAGATGTTCTGACATAAACTATTAAAACAATCTTTTGAAATCTTAGATTTTGTTGGGTTTTCCATTAATTTCACAAGGGCACCAATGATTGACATTCTTGGGATCGTAGCATCACTGAACATTTCTGAATGATTAGAAATAATATCAATTGAAAGCAATAACTGTTCTTCATCTTTATCTTCTTCAACAAATTCTCGTTTAGCAGAAATGACAATATTTTTGCTAACTATCAATTTAGCATTCTTATTCAAAATTTCAGTAAGCAAAGGTAAGATATAAGTCAATCCTAAAGATTTCAATGGTTTACTGTCACTAATAATCTTAATTTTAAATAAAACTCTCAAGATTAGGTCGCTTATTGGTTCTTCCAAGAAATTGTCTGGTACTCCATTAACATTAAATAATCTCAAAATAGCTAACCCAACAAATCTTTTAATTGCGCTCAAAGAATTACTTTCATTAACCAAAATGTTGGATAAATTCAAATAAGTGGCCACTGCCGAGGGTAAAAACTCTTTGGTTAATGGGAACTGTAGAATTTCCAACAATAAATTACAACCATTAGCAAACCAATAACTGTAACCATTATCAACTTTAACTTTCAAATCTTCAGTTAATCCATTCAAAATCTCAATACTTCTAGCAATTTTCCCATGTAAAGCTTGTAATTGGTTTCTAATATCAGCTTCTTTGGCAGTTTGTTGCTTAACTAATTCCAATTCTTCTTTAGTTAATTTCTTTTTAATTCCCGAGTTGGCGCCATTTTTCTTAGCAGCAATTTCTTTCTTCAAATCTTCTTCCCATTTCTTTGTTTCGTAATCTTTAGTGTTTTTATTCTCACCATATTTCAGCTTGCTCTGTTTCGTTTGCAATGGGTCAAACACTAATTCATCGTCAGGACATCTCCAAATGGCAATTGAGTCTTCATTGACTGCAGCCAAGTGTTGCTTAACTAGATCATTCAAAAGTAAGTTATTAATCAATGGCCCAATTAATTCTGGTTGAATGAAAGCGATCTTAGCAATTGCTGCGACTATAGCTTTATAAATCTCTCCATTGGTATCTTTGAGACGCAACAACCTGTCAACTGCCCTGTTGAAAAAATCTGTCCCATGTTGGGATATTATTTCGCCAGGGTTCAAATTAGATTGTTGCACAAGACCAACCCATCCATTTTTCAAATTGGCATATTTCGAATGACCAACGATTAATAAATCAATCAAAGATTTAGCCAAAATTTCGCTGTCTTTTGGGCCTTGTTTTGGCGCATAAAGTAAACCACAAGTGACTGCTCTGATGATATTTGTCAATTTCAAATTCAAGTTGAGCTTAGTGATTTCCTCGCTAGATTCATTCATGATGATCTCACCTAAACTGCCAACCATCAAATCACTTAATAATTGCTGGTGCTTATAACTACATTTATTCATTTCCAAAGTTGCCAATTGATTTAACTCATGGTTAAAATTACTAGTCAATGAACAGTACACCAATGCAATACCAAATTCACTGTTGCCAATATCGATAAGTGGGAGAACAGTGTATAAACACTTAATGAAACATTTCTTCTCGAAGTCGCTAGCCAATTTCAAATAAAATTTCGGATTCACCAACACATCCATGGCCTTAGCTAACATTTCCTTAGCATCATTCAGCACGATTAAGATTGCGTATAAGATGACAGTAGGTACTTTTAATGGGTTTGTCAGCACTTCATCGAAATTTTTCTTCAATAACTCCAAAATCTTCCCATTTTCAAGAAAATTTCCGTTATCAGCGATATTCAAGGCTAAGCTAGTAAACCAACATTTTCTATTTGGTAATTTTTTATCATTCAATCCGGTTTCAATGACCTTCACATAGGAGTCTTTGTCATCTAATTTTCCCAAGGCGAAGGCTAAGAAAAAATTATCAAAAAATATATCGAGTAAATTAATTAACACGGTTTCATTCTGGTCTTTAGTGACAATTGGCACCGAGCTGGTCACTAATTTATTCGCAATTTCAACATTTCTCGACGAGTTAACTTTTGCCAAAATGTTAGCATACCCGATCTTCAATTCAAAGTTTGTCGTTGTCTTTAAAGACTTGAAAGTTTCATCCACTGCCTTTATCGCAACCTCAGGTTTGATCTCTCCTTGACTGAAAATCAATCCCAAGCATTCAATTGAACAAGTTCGAATCTCTACGTTGCTTGACTTAACGTTGGTCAATAATCTTGAATATAACTTCGTGAAACTGTTTCCTTTATGTATCAATTCATTTTGACCGGTTTTCAAAAATCTCAAAAACTCAATAAGCACCAGTTTAAGAATAAATTCTTCTGACATCAACACTGACTTTTCAATCAGCAGCAACAATCTCTCTTTCAACAATTCCTCAGTTAAATATTTCCCAAAGAAATGCTTGTTGTAAACAGGCAATGCATATGTGAAATTTATTGTCTTGTAGCTCTTATTCAATAAACAATTCTTGATATAGTATTCAATTTCCACTTCAGGTTTTTCCACCCCATCTGAAGCAGCCAACAACGCCACAAGGATGAAATGAGCAGGGACCAGCAAGCTGCTACTATCGTCCAACACCTTCTTGAATTCCTCGAGTTTGTCAATTTTTTTCATTGTTGTTAAAACTTGATTAAAACTATCACCGTGTCTGATATAATTTTTCCTTGGTTTTAAGGGAGCAGCAATGGCAAAAATTTGGTTAAGAGTTTCCAACTGAACCACCACCAATTCTTTCATTGTCTCACTTTTCAATTCTTTCGCATGCTTGGCTTGAAAATGATTCAACCAGCTTAACAAGACTTCCAAATCACATGGAGCAATAGCGACGTTCTGTTTTTTAACGATTGCGCCCACAAATTTCACAGCGTTCGATAAGTACCCCTCCAAGTCCACAGTAAAGATCAAATCAAATAACTTAATAACCTGGCGTTTCAAGTTATTGTTGATGTAAACGTTATATGATTTTAATAGTTGTAATAAGATTAAATTCAATTTTGGTTTATCTGACACTTCGATAAATTTAGGTAATTGAGAAAGAATTAGGCGCAGCGCAGAGTTGCCAGAAAGGTACAAGAGCTGATACAAGTTCGGCTCGACTGACCCCCAATCTTTCACGTTGATTTGAGTAGACATTGAATATTGTCTTTACTCTTTCTATCTATTTATTTAACTTTACCACCAGATTTTTTTCAAAAAAAGTTTTTCAGTTTAAATCAATGATTATGTAATATTTTGAAAATCGCAAAACAACAGGTATCCTCCACATTGTTAAACAGGTGCATGTGCTCTTCCACCAGTGGATTTCCCGATTCCATTATATTATCACGTCATCCATTAATATTTTTTTTCAAAATATTTGCAGTTACAGAATAAACTCATTTTCATTTCAATTTTTTATCATAACGGTTAGTGTGTATAATGACTATTATAGAAAACTTAGATCGTCATGATTTTGAATATTCCGGTCGAAGAATAGACAAGCCTTCGCTTTACCTTATGCGAAAGGCTAAGAAATCTGCAGCTGGGCTCAAAGATCTTGAAAAATCATTGGAATCATCAACTATATACGTTGGCAACCTTTCATTCTTCACTACCGAGGAACAAATATATGAATTATTCAGTAAATGCGGGGACATCAAGCAGATTATTATGGGGCTAGATCGATTCCAACGGACTCCATGTGGGTTTTGCTTTGTGATTTATGAAACTAGACAAATGGCGTTAAATTGCGTGAAATATTTGACTGGGACTAAATTAGATAATCAAGCACTTGAAATTGATATCGACCCGGGTTTCGAAGAAGGAAGACAGTACGGGAGAGGTCAAAGTGGTGGGCAAGTTAAGGATGAGTACCAGAAAATTGCTGTCGGTTATGGCAATAATAGCTATTCTAATTTTAATTTTGGGAATTTTAACAATAATAATACCGCTAATAATGGTGGCGGTAATGGTGGCGGTAATGGTGGCGGTACTGGCGGCGGTGGTAACAATGGGTCTCAGGAAGAATTTAGAGGAACTGATAGTTATATTCCAGGAGAGAATCAACCGCCTCCTGATTTACCAAATATTCCTCAATAACTGAGGGCCAGCGCAAGGCATTTAAATAGTTTTATAGCTATAATTTACGAGGTATGAAAAAAAAAAAAATTATAAAATAAATAAAAAAAAAAATTCGTTACTGTGGTTGTTGTTGAAATTGATCAGCATGCTTCCTCTTTTGATGTTGATTCAAATTATCCTTTCTTGTAAAATTCTTATGACAAAATTCACAATTAAATGGTTTTTCTTTATTATGAACACTGGTCAAATGCCTTTTCAAATGTTCAGCCCTATAAAATCTTCGTTCACAAATCGGACATATCCTTAAATTCATTGGATTCTTATTCAAGATATTCACGGAGTTATACTTTGTAGGATCTTTCCTAGATTTTTTCTTCAAATTTTTAGGAATGAAAGCTTGCATCTCTTCCAACTCCTTATCCTTTTGTTGTTGAGTCTTTTCACCTTTAACTCTAGCCGCACTAGTTTGACCACTAATAGAAAATACATTTTCATATTTTAAAGATGATGCAGGCGGAGTAGGAAGTGTAGAATTATTGACATCAGTATTATTATTATCATTTTCGACAATCTTCTCTTTGCCCCTGGATGAATCAGTCGAATAACCTTCGGAATCGTTACAATCAGAACCAAACTCAGCCAGAGGATCATCTTCCGGCTCGGAATTTAACATTGCATCAATTTGTAGAACATTCGATCTTCGTTCATCTTTCTTACGACGACGTTTCAAATCAATTGTGCTTGTCCCGGTGGTTGTGACTTGTTGCTGGTCGCCACTAAGTAAATCTGATAATGCGATTCTCGTACTCAAATCATTAGCAATATTTGGTACCTGTTGGGACTGCTGCGGCTCTTGCAAGAGTTGCTGTTGCGGCTGCGGCTGTTCTCCCGGCAATTTTTCGCTAACGATGCTCTGCATTTCCTCAGTATTACTGTTTCTTTTACCGGGTCGACTAGCCTTGCCTTCAGCAAATTGCTGTTGTTGCTGATGTTTTCTAACTCTACCTCTAGTATTATGTCTTGGTACAATAACTTCCAATTCTGAGCAGTTAGAAGAACTTGTCAGTGGACAATGGTTATCATCGTCATTTTCGTTTGCTGAAAGACGCAGTTGATTTTGTTGCTGTTTCCCTTCTCGTTGTGGTTGCAATTGTTGTTTGTCATTGTTGGCATTGGGTTTTTTATCAGTTACAGTAGTAGGAATAGGTCTTTTCGGCAGATCTTGATTAGAGCCCGCGTCGCTGGAATTAACGTATGTGGCAGCGGTAGTAGACTCAGAAGTCGACAGATGTTTTCGCTGATGCTGTTGCTGCTGCTGTTCATCGATATAATATTCATGAGCAATATTCATCATTGATTTAGATAAATGATTAATGAATTGATCGTTATCGGTAATATTTAGATTAAACGAATCAATAATCCCACGAACGTTGGAATTAATTCTCTGCCTCATTTTGTTAAGAGTTTCTTGGTCAAGTGGTTGCTGGTGCTGTTGTTGTTGATTAGCCACTTCCACTAAACTTTTATCGATGTTTAAAATCTCTAATAACGGGCCATTGTTAATAAATTCATAATTACCATCAAAAACGCGAGAATTGTTATTGCCACTGTTGCTGGCCGCGCCTCCAGTATTATTAAGGAGGTAAGTTGGGATGATCGAATTATTCAACCTAAATTTATAAAGTAGTTCCTGCGCGCGATTTTTAAATTCGAATTGATTTAATTCGAATTTCGTTTGGAAAGAATGAATTTCCAACTTGAATCTTAGTTTCAATAGGGATAACTGTTCTTCAAATTGCTTGGTGATAAAATTTCTCTCTTCAATTAAATTCTGCTTGAGTCGTGACAAATGCTGAAGCTCCAAAGTTTCAGGAGTAGTTGTTTCATTATCGGTGTGATTATTATTCCGGCGGTCGGTCGTGTATTCTTTAGAATTTTCCATTTCACTCATTGTTTTCTAAAAGATATTTGATATTTTTGATATTGATGGATGTCATTAAAAGTTCGTAAAAATAAAAATCTGCTAAAAAAAAAGTAGTACTAGTAGATAGATAAAGAAAAGTATTGAAAATTCCTAGAAAAAAAATAATTGATATACGTAAATAAAAGTAGAACAAGAAGAATGAAAAACCACGCCAAGAATAAAAGTTAAGAGCAATTGACAAGCTAAGCACCGGGACAAGAAATGAAATATAATAAAAGAACAAGAAGAAAAGAAAAGAAACGAAGAAAAGAAGAAATAAAGAAAAGAGAAGAAAAAAAAAGAATATAGAAAAGGAAAGAATGGAAAAAAAAAAGGGAAACGACTAAGAAGAAGTCAATAAATTAATAAAGGATTCTCTTATTTGTTTTTAGTTAATTGATGATTGATGGCAATTGGCAAAGGAGAAATTGGAATGATATAATTTTAGGTAACCGCAGTTTCGTCAAATGGGAAATATAAAAATCGCTTTTTAGATTATTTTTGAAATCTCAGTTTTTTTTTAATTTTTCTGAGTTGACCCTTTTTGTTTTAAAAGTTGCAGGGCCGAATCTAAGTAGGCGGAAGTAAGGGATATATAGATGAGTGAAAGTGTGATAGGCTGACGGTTAACCAAAAAAAAAAGATCGATCTGCGAGTGAGTGTGGTTGATTAGGTAATAAATGCGACGATAATTAGTAATCTATGAATGTTGATTAGTAATAATAATAGCGCGAATTCCAACCTGACAAAGAATACGGGAGAAAGAAAGAAAGAAAGAGAGGAAGAAAAGCAAAGGGATCAGAAATGATTTAAATATTTTTCATGTTCTATATTTTCATCCTATTATAATGGGATTGTTTTAGGCAACTAGTGGCAGTTGAAAGGAACAGAGGGCCAGACATCTGGGAAGGCTGCTTACCTGTGTGTAGTGCGTGAAAAAACCTAGCTAGTTAGTAAACAATTAATTATTTCCAGTAATAAAATAGGATTACGTCGACGCAGTTTCGCTGATCTTATTTTGGTTTTAGCGATCTATTTAATCACAATTGGATTTTTTTTTTTTAGTTTAGCTTTTAGTTTTTAGTTTGGTTGCGCATTATTGTTTCAAAGTCCTTTTACTACCAGCATCAGACAATAATTTAACTTAAATCTACTTCCAATAACAGTCATTTATCCAGACGTAATTTTCAAATTGAAGCGATCCAACGAACCCAATCATGGTTGGTGATAATAATAATTATTATAATAATAATCAAATGAAGCAATTTCGTATTGATTATCTCTGACTGTAATTGTCGTATCGTATCGTATCGTATTTGGCAATTAGCAAAAATATGCGATCTGGAGTACATGTCATATGATATGTACGTAAGTATCAGCTGACCGCAGTCTTCAATCCCAAAGGGAACTTCCTCATCCTTATTGTCATAATTGTCACTATTGTCACCATCCATCCATCCATCAAATCCAATGATTTGCAATTTATTCAAAGTTTTCGGACCACCCGCCAGCCACTCTTTGCAATATTTTCCCATCATTTTGTCATAACCACTAGCCACAGATATCTACCTTAGGATGATGGGATGGCTAGGGGTCTTTACGTGATGCATATAAAATACCGTTTTATTCCCGATCGTCGGCATTATCATAATAACCCCCGGCAGATCAGATACTAAGAAAGCAGTATTAATATATTCTAAGATAATTAGTATAACGTCTAAGTTTACTCATGCACCACTTTCAATTATATCAATTGCATATATTTCGGGGATTGTCTGATTCATTCAGATTTACATTAATTAGTGATGCTGGCTGGGGCTGAAGTTAGCAAAACCATCTGTCAATCTTGATTTCCTGGTTTCCATATTATAATAATAATATTTTATTGGCATAGCCATGAAATATTATTAAGCAACTGCTGCTACTGTTTATGACCCGTTAACTTGGTTCCTCATTCGTATGAGATCCAAGCAACCCAAATTTAGGTTTCGCGGTATGAATATTTTTATTTCATTAGGCAACGGTTAACTTCGCGATGAATCCGAAACTTTATATAGAAAGAAAAAAAAAGCAGGTTTTTTTTTGTGATATTATTGTTATTTAATTGCGGTGACTTTGACTATTATCGAAAATTTGGAACAATCAAAAGCTGGTACAACCTCATCGAAAGGCAAAGCTGAACCACCGATCAAATTCACAGAGGACGAGATAGCTGAACTTTTCGCCCCAAATATGCAATTGTTCTTTGGTGACAATTACGACAAGCATCCTGAAATGAAGAAACGATTGAACCTGTTCATGGCAGAGACGATGAATAACATGGGTGATCCTCTGATTCAGCATGGTGGAAGCATAGACACTGAGATGAACAGACGTAAGAAACAACAACAAGCAAATCAATTGCTAACGAAAGTGCCGCTGGTGAGGCATCGTCTAATGATGTTATTGCAAACACGATGTCTTGACTCAAACAACAAAACACTATAGTGGATGAATCGATAAACAAGATCAAGAAAACGATGTCCTTGCAGAATTAAGGAAACAGTTCTCACTCGACGGAAAACGCGCTGAGGATGAAGCCGACCTAACCACACAATTAATAGAAATGGTTTCTAGACTAACCACAAAAGAGATGCTATACGAGCCAACGAAAAGCTTGGCTGATTGGTGTGCTAAACGGATCTCTGCAAATAAGGACAAGATAACTACTGATGAATTGACGCGATACAATAATCAGCTCAAATATGTCAACGAGATTGTCAGAATTTGAGATAATTATATTTCTTAGCATTCAATTGTTATATACATGATGGACCCCCATCTTCCCTTATGACCCTTATAAAAGCATCACATGAATCATAAAAAAAGCGTATCATTATATTGATCTCTTAACATAAGCTGATAGTAATGGGGATAACAAAGAGAAAAAGTTTGGCTTTGCGGTAGTATTTTTCCAACCTAAGTTAAAAATGAAAGGAATCCAGCAGTAGTGAGCAATAGTCTTGGAAGTGTCTAATATCCTGACGATTCTTTCTTTTGATTCTTCACTTAAGGTAGCCGTTTTTTTTTTATGTTTTTTTTTTTTGCTTATTTCTTTTTATCTTTGAAGCTTTTTACTTTTTTTTCATCAAAATTTTTCAATTCTTACATTTATTGGGAAACAGTGTACAATCCAATACTAAGCAAGCAATAAAATATAATATTGTATAAAGCAAAAAGGATATAGGGTAAAAATAATTAATATAGCAATAACACCAAAGACAGAATGAGCTTAGTGTTAATGGAAACTTCTTAGATTCGTTACATCAACAAGCGCCGGCTGTCTTTTAACTTTTGGATCATCCTCTTCTACCACAACTTCCAGTTCAATAGCTCTTAAATTCTCAATATCTTCGCGAGTATCAAGTTTGGATGCCCCAATTATCGAATGACTGAAGTCAATAAGATAAAATTTTTGCCTGTTGAAGAAAATATTTCTCATAGAGATATCGCCATGAGCGATACCAAGTTTCTCCAAAAATTGCAATTGATAAAATCCTTTTGTGAAATCATCAGTGGTCAACGGTTTCTCATTCTTGAGTCTTTCGGTAGCAATGTAAAACCCATCATATTTAATCAGACCTCTTTCACGAATATTGAGACTTCCACTGGAAATGACAGTGGGGATATTGATTTTCTCGCTATCCCTGGCTAATTTATTATAATTGATAATCGCCTCATAGGCACCCACTTCTCGGTCGAACAAGCCCAGAGCGTATCGGAGTACTTCTTCATATGTCTGAAACAGTTCACTATCATACTTACTGTATTGATTATAAAAGTAGGTCTGAAGGGTCCAAAAATCATAAATTTTGATAACAATTTCAGCATTGTCGTCGAGACGCTTGGCAGAAGCATCAAACCACTTCACAAAATTTGATTTACTCATAGAAATCACTTCACTTGTATGGGAATCGCCACTTTGTAATACCTCATAGACCATATTTTCGTCATAACTAGTAAATTGATGGCTTTTTCCAGTATCCTTTTCACCAAAGACATTTTTCGCTTGTTTGTTAGACTCTTCTTTAGAATTTTCAATTTCCTCTTCCAGTTTCTGTACCTTCTTGAACAACATTCCCAACTTAGCTGCAATGCGTCCCTTCTCGACTTCGCTCAACTTCTCGTCAGAGAGACCTTGCAAAACGCTGTACAAGACTAGCGCTTTAGTAGTGACATCACTGGAATCATAGCCGACCTTTTTATAACTTAGTCTAATGAATTCGTCTTTCTCCTCAAGTTGATCTAGTTGAATAAAGATGGTGGTGGGAAAATCAGTAATCAAAGCCTTGTCAACTTTATTAGTGAGCATTTGAGAAAATACTTGCATCAAAAGTCGTTTCTCCCCGACACTCAAGTCTTCTTTGTTTATCGCAGGCAAACTCGGCTTTTTTACTTCAACTGTAACAAAAGCTAAATAATTCATCTTTACTTTCCCATTTTGTTGAACAGTCAAAATCTCTTTACCATAGAGGTAATCGGGCTCCGACTTAAAGTTCCCTTTTCTTACCTCTGGCCCATACGTTTCTTGCAGATTAATTTCTCCTTGAGCTTTGCTGTTCCATTGGAATTCATCACGACCGTACGAGTTTAAAACTTTCTCGATTGGACTGAGAACAGAAGTATAATAAATTTGATCTATAACGCCCTCCCTCGGTGTAGCATTGTACCGCTTAATGGAATTTGGAAGGCTGAAAAGAAGGTATTCCAAATCATCTACAGTAACTCTTTCGTTCAAAAACGATTCAACTGTGTTAATAATGGTATCTTGCGCAATTTCATTCCACTTGACCTTAAAGTCTGTATGCATGATTCTAGTCAAATTGTTAGCAGTGGGCCGAGATGTGCCAGATTTTTTAGTTGAATTTGTCAGATCTTCATGAAGCATACTACTATTTGATATGCCGCTATTGGCGCTGGAAATGCTTAGGGGGAGTTCCACATTGTATAATGGGAAAGACAAAATTAATTCCGGGCTGCATTGAATAAAGAAACTTCGGTAAGGGGAACTCAGTGAAAGTATCTTTCTTGTGAATAACACGAAATCATTAGGTGTTAACGATTGGCAGATAGTTTTGAAATCAATTATCTTAAGACGGGTAAGAAACGCTGCGACAACTCCTTCAACCATTTGACGTAATTTTAGGGGTAGCCCCTTGGTGAACTCTTCTGAAACAACCAGGCGTTGTAATTGCAATTGTCTGTCACTGGTAGTACTACCAGCTGGGTCTGACATTGTTTGAATTATGCTAGCTGGAAGATAAAATAAGAAGGAAAAAAAAAACAATAAGCATAATAATTTCAGGAGGGCCTGCGCGATGTTTTATTTTTTCAATTTGAAATGAGGCGTCCGTCATATACTCAAAATCCTTACTCAAAATCCTTAGTCAAAATCTTTTAGTTGTGAGCTCTTGTTCTTGTTCTCGCACGCTATTAGAAAGCAAATGGATTTTTGCTTCGACGGCAGGGTAATGCAGGAAATGCCAATTGCAAATATTTTGTGTCCAAAAATACCAATTCTGCCTGTGATGAAAATCAGTTATCTATTACAACTATTTGGTTCTGATGTTTTACGTTTAGTAGCTTTGAGATAAAATTTTTGTCGATTTAAACAAATATTTCTCACAGAGATATCGCCTCATACACACCTACTTCTTGGTCGAGCAAGTGTAGACCGCATCGAAGTACCTCTTTGGTCTTTTCAATTTCCTGTTCCAGTTTCTGCACTTCACAAATAACACTCCCAACTCAGCTGTAATTCCTCGTTTTTCGTTTGCCCTCAACATGTTGTCAGAGAGACCTTGCAATTCCCTGTCGCAGGTGATTAAGGAGCTATTGTTGTAAATATCTTCATCTTGTAAGATGAGAAAGAAGAAACATTTGCTAGAATTATTAGAAACGCTCTGGTAGATGTACGCCATAACGCCGATTCTTCTCATTGGCTTTTTGACTTTTTACTTTTGACCTTTTGTAGCTAGCAATCCTGGTAATGTTCCAGAAATCAGAGATAAGAACTCCAAAAGATTGGAGGATACCATTCACTGAATGATTAAGGGATTCATTTATCCAAGAGATTAATCCCCAACATCGAATCCTCATCAATCCAAAGTGGGGCCAGCCAGTAACAACATCATGGGTCTTCGATTCTCTTGGAGCGACGAAAACAAGTCTCACAATTTCCTTTTTTGTAGCCTTTGACCCAAATGCCACAACATATGGCGCTGATAAACAGCTATTGTGATATCCAAGGTACCTGATGGAGAAGCATTGCGTTTCCGTGGAAACGCCACCTACTCCAATACTTTTCAGATCGAATTCTTCACCACCGGAAAGCCCTATATAAACCATATGAACCCCTTTACTGTATATTTATATAAATCCTACAGTTTCAACATATTTATTTATGACAATTAGATATCGATTGTGTATTGTCAACGAACTCTCTTCTAATGAAAAGCCTATCAGGGGTGCTGTTCCGCATACCAAACTCCCATCCTCACACTCAGTCGGATTGCTACAAGATGTGACTATGCATCGCAGTTTTCATTTGCTTTAGATCTATGATAAGCATTATATAGCACATCCTTTTTCTAAGTATTGGGGGATTGTATCCTATAAGTTCGGTTTGGCCTGTCAATTATGACAGTACTTTTCTTCTATATAGCACAACTCATTAACAAACGCCAGTAAATTTTTGCCATATTCGATTAACTTCATATCTATGATTTTACACAAGATTGCTACAAATTCTAAATATTCTTCTTCGTCTCTGCGCTTCATGTTTTTCATGTTGGGATGTCATCAGCGTATAAGATTAAAGATTATCATACTGAGGGGCTGAATCACCCCTTCCCCATTTTTTCCTCTACCTTGACCAAAATTCTATTTTTATATGCTGAACCCAGAAAGTGATATCCCCCGGGTAACCGTGCGGGTGTGTGGTATTTTCGTGTGTGTCTTCCCCCATTTTTAGCCACTTGCCTGCTACACCACCTGGGGTTTGCTTTTCTCCTACTCCAGATTCTCCTACGTTTGTTGCAGAGGAAAAAAAAAAATTAAAAAAAGAAAAATTGAAAATATAAGAAAATATTGAAAAAACAGATAACCACAATATAGATAGATAGAGGATGTCTGAACAGCAACAACAACAGCAACCGCCACCACAACCGCCACCTCAAACACCACCTTCAGATACAAACTCAACTCATACCACACAGAAGGCAGCTAAGCCTAGAAGAAAACCGGTTAAATCAAACGCTGACGCCCCAAGACCTCATAAATGCCCATTTTGTAGTAAAGCGTTTCATCGGTTGGAGCATCAAACAAGACATATTAGAACCCACACTGGAGAGAAACCTCATCATTGTGATTTCCCTGGCTGTTTTAAGAAATTTTCTAGATCCGATGAATTAACTAGACATTTAAAGATTCACACGAACCCTAATTCTAGAAGGTCAAAGAAATTACAGAAGGATAAGCAATTAGCATTGAAAAAACAGCAACCGAAGAAGCCAAAGGAAGGGGCAGCGGTGGCTAAGGAAGAACCAAGTAATAGTAATAGCAACACCAGTCCTAATAATATTAATGGCAAAAATGAAGGAAGGAGCATGTTTACTGAGTTTACAGTGGAGAAACCGAATGTTAATAGTAACAAAAGTATCGATCAATTTAAACTATTGGCTAATGCCGCGGCTATTCAACTAGAGCGAGAACAATCTCAAGAACGATTGAAATTATTAAATGGGGCGGCCGAAATTCAAAATGTTAAATCACTACCATCATTAAATCACTATTTCAATAATAATAGCAGCTCCAGTGGCACTGCAAATGCTTTGTCGCCGCCATCATTTACCAGTCCCCTCAGTAAAACGTCAAGCAACGAAGATTCTAACGATGAAAGCGGGATATTAATGATGCCTAAACCGAAACATGAACACAGCATGCGGATTAATAAACTAATTAATAAAACTTCATCGCCACCAATATCCAGACATGCTTTATTAACACCAAAGTCTCAGTCAACTGTGAATTTAGCATCGATGCATAACAACAAGTCATTTTCGTCTAACGTTACGCTACCGTCATTAGCGAGCTTGACTCGCCCAACGTCCCCTAATTTATCGATAATACAAAACAAGACCGGATCAAATTCTCCTAGCGCTGGACTTAAATCGCCAAACTTACCTTCATTTTCAACTTTTGCGAAGTCCATACCGGCATCACCAATTTTAGACCCAGCAAATCCAGATTCGCCAGAGAAATTCGAGCTGGGATTGGAAAAACCGTATAACAACTCCTCGCTAAATCTATTGTCGTCGGTGGCATCAAACAATCAAGATAAATTCAATTCAACAAATTCATTGGTCTCGTTGAATCGGTCAGCTTCATCGACTATATTACCAAAAACTTCAAGTGGGATATTTCTTGGACTGGGTCATAACGACAATAGTCTTTCAATCAGTGGGCTTCTCGCACTCAAACATGGCCATAATAACGGCCCGACAAATAATAAGCCGAGCAAAACTCAGTTGAGCGAAAGACCAATGTTTTTTATAAATTCACCAAAGCCACCTCAATATGATACTGACCAAGAGAACAGTACAACTGAATTACCGAGTATAAAGTCATTGAATTTACCCACGGTGGAGAGTTTTGAAAAGTACAGGGAGGATCAGCTGCGAGATAACGACATTGAAATGAATTAGAATAGCGTACAAAATAATAAAAAAAAAAAAAAGAATAATGAAAAGCAGTATATATGTAATTTAATGTATTATAATTTGGAATTACTATTTTGGATAAACAAGAGGGCATGTTGACTAAACTTGTCAAATTGACCCAACATTCTAGCGGCGTTGGCATTGCTATTCGTACCACTAATTGTTCTTGAATGGATCCCCTGGGTAATCACGGCTAATCTATAACAAGCAAACACTTTACCATAGGTGAAATTATCAATAACAACATTGCCATTATTTTGAAACAACCATTTTTTCAAATTGCCGTTGTCTAAGGCCTTTTTGGTCTTGACAGTTGCTGTGTACGTATTCAACATGGTGTTCACAAATTGTGGATCTGGATGTATAGCTGATTCTTTTGAAAGGAACGATTCATTCAATTCCTTGGTAATGTAGAAATTTTGAAGTAAGTTAGCCAAATCAAAGATTGGATTTCCCAAAGTGCTCAATTCCCAATCAAGAATGGCCACTACCTTGCCCGCGGTTAGGTCAAAGATAATGTTGTCAATTTTGAAGTCACCGTGGATCAACACCTGAGTCTTTGGATCAGGAGGTGAGGATTTTATTAAGTATTGGGAAATTTCATCAAAATGGGCAATTCTTGGGGTTTTCGGTTGGCTTGATTGGATTTTTTCAATCGTTGATAATGCCCTCACTTGTCTTCCAAAATAACCACTCCCATGACTTCCACCCCGGTCTTGCTTTTGCGGGAAACTATGACGAAGTTTTTCAATTGGAAATTGATGAATTTGACTCAACGATTCAATAACGCTTTGCCACAACTTCTTTCTTTGCTCGTTAGAAATGGATGGCATACCTGGGTGGTGGAAAATATGCCCCTCCGCAAACACCGAAATATAAAACACAACACCCAATGGCCCCTCATCCTCACAGAGAACTAACGGTTCGGCAACGGGGACACTGAACCCATCTTCTAGATTCAACTTCACAATGTCATAATTAATCCAAAATTCACGCTCGATATTATGAGCTTTCTTGGACATCAATTTCGCGTTTGCAGTCGGTTTCCTTCGTAACACAAGCCTCCTCCCCGTGGAATCAACCAATAGGTAAGTTGGGTTCGATTGACCGTACTTGAACTGCGATAACGTTATTGGTGGTTGGACAAGTGGCCATTGCTGTCTAGGACCTAGATGTATCAATTTTTGCACGGGGCCTGGCTTTGGTTGGGTGAGAAACTTGGCTAATGATGAGACGAAAATTGGGGTCCTAATTGGACCTACATCTTCATCTGTCGCTACCACTGTAGACATACCAAAATAATAAAAAGTAAAAAATAATGTTGATTATATTGATTCTATTGTTTTTTGGGGGGATGCGTAGTTATTTAAAGCATGATTATTAAGGGATTCGACTTCTCCCCCCACTTTTCATGCAATTGCCTATTAGATATAATTACAACGCAATTACATGCCCGTCAAATGCATGGAAATTGTGCCAACTCTAGGCGACTTTTGCTGGGCCATTAACTATCTATATTTCAACTTTTCTTATATATTAAAGGCTATGTAGATATCTACTTATTTTCTTACATTTGGAAGAATCCCGTTGGCTGGTACAAGTTCGGTGGTTGTTGTTGATAATGTGATTGTTGTTGCATTAATAGCTGTTGCTGCTGTTGCGCCAATTGTTGCTGCTGCAATTGTTGAAGCTGGTTAAGTGACATGTTCAGGGGATCTGGAGGACTAGCAAATGGGTTTCCCGTCATTTGTAATCCAGTAGGTGAAGAAACTTGCGAAATCGGTGAGGTTAATCCGGTTGGCGAAGTTGCCATAGCAAATGGGTTTCCAGTAACCACAGTTTGTATAGGCTGTTGTTGTTGAGGAGAAAATGGATTGTAGTCAGTTGGCTGAACATAAATTTGTTGCTGACCAATTGGTTGAATAACCGGCTGCTGTTGCACCATGATTGCTTGCGGTTGTTGTTGTTGAATGAATACCTGTTGCTGTGGTGGTTGCTGAGTTTGGGCTGGGGTAAAAACATCTTCGCCATCAAACAATTCCCCAACTGGTTTAGAAATCACATCGTCTTCAGCATCGTCCAATAATAACTTATCTTCATCTATCCAATTCTCAGCATTGGTGACTGGTTTATTAACTGTTGTTCGTTTTGGTAATGGTGGGGGTTTTTCATTTTTGCTGCCGATGCCATTACCGTTTCTTTCATTTCTTTGGTCGCTTCTCTTGGAACTTCTCGGACTCGATTTTGTCTTCTTGATAATCTCAAATGCAATAAAATTATCACCTTTAGCTAACACAAGTGCTTCAATTATATCATCCATATTACGTATCCCTGTCTTTTTAGCAAATCTATAAGCTTCCTTCCGATAAACCTCTTCTTCAAATATAGTAATATCTCGTCCAGTTAACGTAGGTAAATGACTATTATCAAACTGTTTCTTTTTTGATCTACTTGCATTAATCGAGGTAAACCTTGAAAATCTCCCAGCAAATCCACGTCCTGATTTTCGACTACTACTACTACTACCAAGCCCATTGTTCTCATAATACTCCCTTGAATCATCAGCCTTATTACTGTAAATATCATCTCTGAAAAAATCATCATCTGGCTTGTTGCTTGATGAAGAATAGCTATAGTCATAATCGTCATTATCATCTTCTTCATAGAAAGCATTGCTTTTTTTTCTTCGCACAGATGTTGGCATCTCCTCCGATTCAAAGTCATCATCATCAGCTGGTTCATATGTAAACTTCTTCAATACATACTTATCCTTAAACCATTTATCAATAGCAGTTTTATCATCTTCGTCAAATGGGAATGGTGTCTTTTTAGGGTTCCATTTATGATCAGCTCTTTTGTTACCAATACTTCGCAAATTATCAATTTGATCTTCAGACCATAGATCTAATGTCAATGATTTAATCTTGGAAATATGGCTCCCTAGTTTTCGATGTTGTGAAGCACATCTGCCACATAGAAAAATCCCAACGTTCCAACTCGCCCAAGTAGGAAAAGGGGCTTTACATTCACCACATTCATTCCGATTATCTTGCGAATTAATTAGCTGTTTCAACTCATCTTGAGCTCGTAGCTGTTGTCTCTTTGACATAACTAAAACAAAAAAGAATTACTATTATATATTAATTTGCTTTTTTCTTAAAAAAAAACGAATAATGTTATATTAATCGGTACGTTTTGTCTATTTTTTAGTCGATTGGTTTTGAAAAATTCCGTGATAGGTTAAGCAGCCTTGATGGGTTTCATTAGCGCGTCAATCTAATGCAGAGAGATACCGTGAAAAACGAGATGAAGTCTTCGGTCGATGAAAGTAATTTAACCGCGCGCTATCAATAGATAAATAATAATGGTATTATTATGACCTATTTGATTTTATATTTGATATTGTTTCAACTAACTAGCTTAAGCCCCCAAAGAAGAAAGGACTCAGTTTAGAAGAGAAAAAGGAGAAGCTATTAGAATTCTTTAAGAAAGAAGTTACGTTCTATAACATTAAAGAGGTTGAAACCAATGGCAGTAAAGCTACGGGAATTAGCAGCATGCAAATCAAAGATGTGTTGCAAGCGTTGCTAGACGAGGATTTGGTTAATTTTGATAAATGCGGATCCATGAATTTATATTGGAGTTTTGCAATTGAAGCTACCAAAAATATGATGGGGAATTATAAGAACAACGTTAGCGCCATTGAAAGATTAAACAATAAGAAGGAATTCTTATCGAATGAAATATCGGCCGAAAAAGCTAAAAGAGGTGAGCTTATTGTTGACGATAAGAAACGAGATGATTGTTTAGCAGAGATTAAACAATTGGATGCTGTCAAAGCCGAATTGAACGGAGAGATCGGTCAACTCAACCAGTTCAGCCCTGGACACATTGATCAATTGTATCAAACGGTCAACGTGTATCTTGAAGAAATTGATAAGTGTACTGATAATGTTGAGTCGTTAGTATCGTATTTAGCTAAACAAAACGGCATTGCCACTGCATTGTTAAAGAAGGAATTCGGGATTCCGGAAGAATACGAGGAGTTGTCAAAGTGATGAAATAATAATATTCAATATTAGGAGCATCAGCTTCTTTATGTTTTCTTTTCATGACATCGTACTCTACCATTAGTAATTCATTTTGATGGTAACTTGAAACTGCGGGAGAATACAGTACCTTCAAAATCAGCCTTGATCTATGTTCTGTTACAGCATGGATATGGGGTGTTCCAAGGGGGTGTTTGTATCATGCTATATAAACTAATTTTTGTTTTGGGTTACTATATTTGGAATTTAAGCCGTTCGGTTCAAATGGTACTCCCATTCCCAAGGAATTAAATTTCATTATTCATTTCAACTTAAGCTGGATAAATAAATGATTAGAATCGACTAGCAATAGAACCCACTCTAAAATTATTTCTGTAACACCCAACGACAATTTTACCACCATATTGCATTTTAAGTTTCTTGAGTTATTTTTGGTTTTTTGAAATCAGATATTTTCTTTTCATTTTATATTTTCTTTTTTTTATATCTTTTTTTAATCTCAATTTATTTGTAATTGAATATATTTCATTGTTGTACTATATTATTGTCATTTTATTGATTTCAAATCTTAGCAGTTCTATATTTACTTCACATAAAGTTCTTCAAGTGAGTCTAAAAAAAGGCTAGTCAAGAAAAAAAAAAGTAAAACCAAATGGCGAGTGATAATTACAGTTTTCATTTGCTACATCAACAATCAACAAGATCAACCGCATCAAGTTCAATATCAAATAATTTCCACCACCTTAATAATCTAATCAAACCTTCATCTTCATCATTAATTAATATGAATTCTTCTAATGATGAATCTGATTCTAATCAAAAATTTAATCCAAATTTGCTAAATCAAATTTATTCTGGTGTAAATTTATTGAATATTAACAATCAACTGCTATTATCAAATAATTCCTCGACAGTTTCTTTGTCACCAAATGGCTATAATCATACCGCTGCCTATACTCCCCAATCTCATTCTTCATTATCACCTCCTGAAGACTTGACTTTGGATAATATTGAAAATAATAATATCAAATCTTCCATCACCAGTGTCACCGGAAAAATACATTCCGCCAAGACAGCAACCAGCAATAACAACAACAGCAACCATGAAAAATTCTATTTACAATCTCACCATGGCTCAGTGGTTTCTTCTTCCAACGAATTATCGGATAGTGAATTTGTTGCGAATTTCTTGAGTAATCATAACGATAAACATGATGGTGCTGCTGCTGGCGGTGGTTTTAATTTCACACCAAATCATTTGACAAGTGCTTCTGTTGTCAGTTCTCCAATGGTATTTAATACCACTTCAAGGTTACCTCAACCTGATTCATTGAATTTTAATATTGATAGTGATAGTGTTAGTGTTATTACTGCAATCTCTCCAAATAATAAAAATATCACAAATGATTTAAATTATGATAAATTAGATGAATTTAATTTAGATTTTGAAGCAGAATTATTGAACCAAAATGCAAATCATCAACTGTACAATATGAAAAATAATAGTAACTTAACTTTGAATGACGTTATTAATAGCAGGCCAGGCTCAATTCAACTGCTGAATGATACTAGTATCGAAAAACCTCAAAAATTAGATTTTCAATCTGTTGCTGATAACAAAAGTACTACTAATATCGCTGGTTCGATAGAAAAAGATAAGTTTCAATTAAATAGTGTGTTTTCGTTTCCTTCAGGTTCGGAAAGTTCGTTGAATAGTAATAATAGTAAAAAAAATAATCCACTTCGAATTGTTATCGATAACTCAAAAATTCCAAAAAATCATGCAAGAGAGGGTTCGCTATGTTCAATGATGGGTAAAGCAAGTTTGATGTCACCAGCAGCTGGTCCTGCTGTTTCAAAACAATTGCCTCAATTATCTATTGATACTGCTGAAGTAGATTTTAGAAAACATGATAGTTTGAAAACTCCAGTCTTTCAGACTTCAGTGTTAGATTTTTCATCATCATCAACTGGTAATAAAAAGGCTCATCATAAATCTCAAAAGACGTTAACTAATAGCAGTATCAATAAAAATTCGATTCATAAACAAACTAGCCTGCATAAGAAATCTCAAAGTTTGAGTACACATTCTTTTCCTAATTTGTCTAATTTATCAAATCAAGAATTGGATCGAAAATTTGCTAATATTCAACAACAACAGCCTCCAATAACTCCATTAAGCGCTAATGCTACTCCAATTGCTACTCCTTTGGGAAGATATTTCCCATCTAAATTGAATATCAATAGTTATTCTCCAGCAAATTCAAATTATAATGTCTTGAATATTCCAAATAATTTTAGCACAACAAGAGTTGATAATAATGAATCATTTGTATCGTCATTTTTAACTGATGAACCTAGTGATAATGACGGTAAGCAACAACAACAGCAACAGCTGCAGCTGCAGAATTATTTCTTTAACAATGAGAGCAGTAATTCTGTCAATGAAATTAAAAAATCAAGTAGATATGAAAATTTTATTTCAACTGAGAATTTGTTGGATGATAGAGACATCATAAAATTTGAAAATTTGAGTAGTGATGAAAATGACGATTTGAAAAATAATCCGTTTGATAATGAGAATTCAAAGGTAATAGCGACAACAACCTCAGCCACAACAGCTATTACAAACACCACGACGATAAATCCATCAAAATTAACATCTCCGGTGACGAATTCTTTTAATAATTTTTTCAAATTAAAATCGAAATCATTCGATTTTAAATTGGATGATGAAATTAATAAAATTATCCCATTAGCCACTACCGAAGAATTAAATTTTGGTAAATTACCAATGAATGATAATGCTAATAATGGAAGTAATTCAAGCTTGGATGAGATTGACACTAAATTTAAATTTGGTCAAGATAATAATACCAATGCCATCACTGATTCTGAAGACGAAGAAATAAGTGAAGAGGACAGCGATACTCCTAACTATAAGGCATTATTTCAAAATGTTAATAATAATGGTGGTTATAAAATTATGAAAACTAGAAAATTGAAAAATGGTAATAATGAAGAAATAGCTGCAGCTAACGGACATCAAAGAACTAATTCTGCTACCACGAAAACTTCATTGAAAGAGAAATTGACAAGAAAAAAACATGTTAAACATATGTCCATTGATACCACTTCATCTTCCGAGCTCAAACTTCATACTAAAGGATCAGTGTCGCTTCTAAAGGATAAATTGAAATCGCCGGTGCTTGGAAAAAAGAAGCAACAACAACAGCTACAGCAGCAACAACAACAAGCGCTTCCTCGAGTTAATGAATCTCAATTATCATTTGAAGAAATCATTAGAGAACGTACTGGATCAATCAATTCCAGCATTGATCAATTAAGTGTGGTCAATTCATTGAATGGTGGGTCGTCAATTTTTTCAAATAATACCGGAGCTGCTAGTGTATTTTCTGCAACAACCAATGAAACAACAATGGAAGATAAACCAATCAATAAGACAGTCAATTCCATTATTCACAATAGTCGAGTTGAATCTTCACATAAGAAATCATGTTCATTACCGGTTAATAGTTTCATGACTGGACTACCGTATGATAATGCGAGAACCACCTCAGCAGGACCAGGAGGAGATGATGGGACTACAATCGTGGCACCAATGGTTCAACAAATGACTAATCAGCCAGCTAGAAGAGGTCGGAAACCAAGTTTGACTTATGATCCATTGAAAGTGTTTGCATGTACATTGTGTCCAAGGAAATTTAAACGACAAGAACATTTGAAACGTCATTTTCGATCATTGCATACCGGAGAAAAACCATATTGTTGTACTCATTGTGGGAAAAAATTTAGTAGGAGTGATAATCTAGGTCAACATATAAAGACTCATACACAAGGTGGAATAGTAGGTACGCCAACTACTGCTTCAGCTAAGTGAAAATTTTTTATTAGATTGTAAATATATTTTATGCTATATTCACTTAATTATATTTTTATTGATTTTATTATTATTTTTATTTTTGACCTTTTTGTTTTATATATATATACATACATATTTACTTTTTTTCTCCTTTTTTTTTGTTTTTTAATAGGTGCATGGATAACTATCGTTGTAATATTCTATTGTAAGCTGTGTATATACAATATTGTAGTTATCTATAATAAATCTTGCAATAAAATCAAGAGTATCAATTCTAACTTTCCGGCAAAACCAACCGCTTTCTTTGTGACACTTGTCGATGAAATACATCATTTCATGATTTAGATAATAAGAATGCGCATAATATTTCAAAGTTGCTGGCGGTTAATTTGAATCGAAATTTGTAAAAGTGTCGTCCCAAAAATAGCGAGCTTCCTTAGTAATTTCAAGACAAAGCATATATTGAACAAATAAAATAGCAGGAACCATGATTAGGTCTTGAATTTTTATTCATTTTCAGTAAGTTATACGGATTTAATTGAAGGAGTCAGATTGGAGTATTTCCAGATTTTCAATACTATATAGCCCTAGCATTTATCATTGCCTATGGATGGTCTATAGACAAACACTAGAATATTGCAGTTGTCTTGGTGTTTAGTTTTATCATGACTTATGCTGCAATGTATCGTCCGATGGCCACGAGTACCATGCAAGTTGATTTGTGTCCAGAGAGGTCTGGGGCTGTTTCATCTCTCAACAATCTTGCGAGATGTGGGGTCAGTTCCATCTTTGTCTCGTGTCTTACATTAATGAACAATAAGATGACTGTTGGGGGGACATATACATTTATGGGTGGACTATCTATAGTTGGTGGATTGGCAGTTTTTGGAGCGATGAAGTTCAGTGATCGGGTGATAATGAGGAGGCAAGGAACTCAATGACATGTCAGGCGAAACCAGTGAACAACTAAATCTGGGTTAAAGCTAATGGTGGCTGGGTGTACGAGGTAGTGAATCGAGCTTCACAATATAGGGTCAATATTTAGAGAATTAAAGCCCGATCGAACTTCCATGTGTTCAGTAAAATGGAAATTCAGTCAATTCATTATCACTCACAATCTGACTTGCAGGATACTGCACTAATCTGAGAGAAGCTCACCTTACAATGGTCCACGGGACTAATACCTACGACAGTTGACCTAGAGCAGTTGACTGGTTATCCGATTTCAGCTACCAAAGTGGTAGGTGCGGCACCTATATAAATACAATTCAACAGGTTTATTTCATTCTCTATTGAATCCATTTACTCAGGGTACTAACCAGCGGTATTCGTAGTATCCCCACATGAGCCCATTGGATAAGCATTTCAATTTGTCAATAGTTTTCAACTTGGCGATACGAGCCGGTTACTTGGTTGTAAGTAGCAGGCAGAAAAGTTCATTTTTGAATGACAAATCTTATTGTTGTGTGGGATATAGGATTATACATGATATAATATGTATCGATATGTCTCAAAATGTGACTTGATACGGCGATGTGCAAGTCAATTTGACGATTATTTCACAGGCTTGGGCCGGTGGCTACTAAAATAATTATACTAATTAACTTTTATTACCATATATATAACACAAATGCCAAGACTGAAAACCAAAATAAAAACAAATTCTAGGAGAAACCAATGCTTGAACATGATTATAAGAAGAACACCAAACTTAACCCAACAAACGTGGCTAAGATCATTTGTGGGACGTTAGTTGAGAGTCCTTTAATGACATTTTGTGGTCCTGAGTTAGCTATACTGAAAGTGGCAGTTGCGTTTGATGATGTGTTACTTGAGTGGACCGCGGTGGCCAAAGTGCTTGCCGCGGTGGTTGTAGCGGCAGCTCCAGAACCAGAACCAGAACCAGAAGCGACACCCGTAGAAGCACCAGCAGAAGCGGTGGTCCCTGATGGGGCGACAGAGGCAGAACCAGTGGCAGAACCAGTGGCTGTGGCAGAACCAGTGGCAGAGGCAGAACCAGTGGCAGCACTAGTGGCAGAACCGGTGGTAGAACTAGAGGTGCTTGAGGCAGAGGCAGAAGCAGAGGCGGAAGCAGAGGCAGAAGAAGAACCAGAAGATGTGGTAGTTGCGGAACCTGCCGAGCTACTACCTGATGTAGATGACGATGACGCAGATGATGAAGCAGAACTAGATGAAGAAGCAGAGCTTGAAGAGGAAGAGGAAGATGAAGAAGATGAAGAAGATGAATCAGAACCATCGTTACCCAAGATTGCACCCCCGTTAGATTTAATACTAGTCCAATCACCACTAGAGTCAGTGTACTCGTATGAGCTCCCTGTAGAATAATCAGTGATCACCAACTGTTTACAGTAAGCACTGAATGGCGCTTTACTATAATCCGTCGATCCCCCGGCCCATTCAATGGTACCTGGAGCATTACTAGGATCACCAGCGGCCCACACACCAAGGAATACTTGCATTGGTGTTTGAGGGTACCCCTCGCTGCTTGTGCTTGGTAAAGTTCTCACTAGTTGGCCATCAAGGTACCACTGCACGTTGTTTTGGTCCCAGTCAAGGGTGTAATTATGGAACGTGGTGGTTGGCGATGACACTGAATGGAACCCACCACGGTCGTAAGTAGTGGTGTCACCTTTGGAGAAATAATTCGATTGGAATTCAGTGTTGTCCCCACCCAACCATTCAATATCAATTTCATCGAGGTCATCACTCTGTAAGTACACCGTGGAAGCGATCCCGACACCAGGAGCGGCTTGGAAAACTGCTTCAACCCGACCGAACATGATGTAGAAATTTGATTTGAGTGATGGGTTATCAAAACGTTGAGCGAGGGTTAATTCAAGCCCGTTGCTGGTGCCATATTTGATTTGATCTGGAGTATGGAATGCTGAAAAGTATGATGATTCCAGAGAGAAATCAAGGTTGATTGATTTGCCCAAGGCGGAATCTTGAGTACCGGCACTGACGGTTTTACCAGAAGCCAGCGACAATAAAACTAGCAAAGTAGCAGCGAGTGAAAGCATTATTATTGAATTATTGTTTGATGGTTTTAAAAAAGTCCATTATTATTTGCATTTTTCGAGGATATCCGGCGCCCTTTATAAAAGGTTCGAGTTACCATTAACAAGGCTGGTGTGGATCCTAAACTGCAGGCTGGTGCATATTTTGAAAATCCATTGAAGTTGCAATTGGCCCCCGGCTATTTTTAGATCTGCCTAAACCGCACTGCCCATAAAAATGATCCTGTAACATCATACCATATGAAACATGAGTACTAAAAACCGAAAAATTACTGCCAAAAATAAATAGCCAATCAAAAATCAATTATAAATAATAATGACATTAAATGAATAACAGTAAATGAATAGCATTAACAGAGTGTGCGTTTTGATCTAAGCGGAAAATGATAATTTTCATTTCTACTTTATTTTTCAATCGTATTTGTCATTGTTATTGTGATTGTTATTGTTTATGTCCAGGATAAAATACAACTAATTAAAAAATACATTATACGGTAATACATTTAGCCATAATGGAGAGTTCTAGCCCGGTGGAAGCAGTTGAGTGACAGGGGGATAAAATGAATCAAATTCTCTCCTATTTATTAATTTTCCTTTTTGGCGGTGTTTACATCCGTCGCTAGTCGGGACTGCTGCTGGCTGGCTCTCCTGTGGTAGAAAAAAAAATTAATTTGAGTGGCTGGAGGCCAAGAATGAATGCCAATGAAGAATATATATACACTTGAGTTCAGTTTATTTTATATTTATTTATATTTTGAATGGGCCCGTTTAATACACACCCCAGAATCGATTCACTGAATCTCTAATTATTTGCTTGCGTTTGCGTTTGCTGTGGTTTTCGTTCGTTTGATTCACTCGCTTTCTCTCGCTTCGCGGTGGTTTTGCTTCGCTTTGCCTTCACTTTGCTCGACAGTAACTAACTCCCTCCCACTTACATTTACATCGGGCAGTACTTTGCTTGTTGCTTTGATATACCTTCAACATACATCCAAGTGAAGCGGTTCGCGAATAGCGAAGCGGTATAAACAATGTTGTTATTCTACAAGCTTTGTAAAGCCTATTATACATTTGAAAGCACAGTATCAAAAAAAGGAGAAAAACATATGTAATAATCCACACTTTTTTTTCTTTTTTTTTTTCTTTTTTTTTTTTCATTTTCTTCTTTTGGCTAAGTTATACAAAAAATAGAATAATCAATCTAATAAAAATAAGTAACAAAAAATAAAAATTAGTATCCATTAACGCCTTTACCATCATGGCACGGCGCCCGCTAATGATCCTTTTCCTTCTTCATATCGTTTTGACTTGAAGTTGGTTGGCTCTGTTGTGGCAATGGCTGCCCGGTAGTTGCCTGTTGATACGCAGGATAATACAAATATTGTTGGTTATTGCTGCCAACAGGGTACCCGTATTGCGCCGTGTAAGCATAGCTGTAAGGATATTGCTGTTGTTGATGTTGCTGTTGATACATTGATTGTTGGCTTTCATTAGCTGATGGATTTTCAGGATTGCTACCACCGTTCTCGTTATTTTGCGGAGTTGATGTGGCAACTGGTGGATACCCATAACCAGTATAACCTTGACCTTGAACTGCAGTCGTAGTAGCAGTAGTGGCAGCACTAGCATTTGTTGCTGCCCCTGCTTGCCCAGCGGTGGTTCCTGCTGCACCAGCTTGCTCCCCCTGATGTGGGATGTAGGTAGCATTGCCGCCACCGTTCAAAAAAAATGCCTTGATATCACGAACAAAAAGTGGAAATAAAGAATCAGCAATTCCCTCATTTCTGGCTAATTCATAGGCGCGCTCAAACGGAATCCAAACCCCTTTCAAATTCATAGCTCCAATTTTGACAACGTATCGCGTCTTTTCAGTTTTCAAGATCCCGTCTCTTCTACCACGGGTCATCCCGGTGACATTCAACAACTTGGTCCCATTAATGAAATTTGAGTCTTCTCTACGGGAAACTGAAATCCCTCTTGATTCAACCTGATAACAAACGGTGTTTTCATCCTCCCAAAATGTGGTGGTGATTCTTGGCTTTGCTGGTGCTTGATTGACCACTGGTCGGCCACCAACACCAAGCCACCCCGGGTTGGTTGGGCCTGCCATCAATTGGTTACCAAACACTCCACCAGGGTAAGGTTGAGGCGCACTTTGATACGGTAAGGGGCCAGCGCCGCCCTGTTGGGCGGTGCTGCTGGGACCGCCGGTGCTGGTGGGGCCTCCGCCGGGACCACCACCGCCAGCAGCTTGTCCAGCTGACGCGTTGGTTGCGCCATTATTAGCATTGGAATTACCAGTGGATGAGGAACCAGCAGCGGTGGGGTTACCAGATTTTTTATCATCATTTTTCCCAGAAGCAGTGGCAGTACTGGTAGCAGCAGTACTTGTTGCATTGTTACTTGCCTGTTGCTGATAATATTGCGCGTGTTGTTGTTGCTGTTGCTGTTGCTGACTGTTCACATAGACCTGTTGAGGATACCCAGCATAAGCATTAGCATTAGCATCATAAAAGTTGCCATACCCTCTTTGCTGTTGCTGATAATAGTACGGAGTAGTAGCAGCTGATTGATGTTGGCCGTTGGTGGCCGCTTGGTTAGCTGACGATTGATTATTTGATTGTTGTGATTGTTGCGAAGAGTCTGCGGTCAGTTGAGCAGCTTGACCTTCGTATGAGTAACCTTGGTTGGACGACATGGTTATTCAATAAGCTTTCCTTATGTAAGATAGATCTTTATGATTTTATTGATTATTCGCGTCGGATTATGTTTTGGTTGCTTTGTTTTGCTTTGTTTTGAAAATATTTTTGTTTTTTTCTATTTTATTTTTTTCAAGTACAAGAAATTTGAAAGAAGTGGACGGATGCAACAGCAGGTAAAATAAAAATTAATTTATGTGGCAATCTGCTGACTAAAACTAAACACCAAAGCCCAAAAGTCACGGGCCACAAACAAATTTGTTGGAGAATCTATTTTATTTCACCCCCTGAATGACAAACAAAATTTGCCAGCAAACAAAAAAGAGAACAACGAAAAAAATAAAAGGAGAACCGGACACCCCCAGCAAGAAAAATTAAAATAAGAGAATAAAAAATGAGATGAATAAATTGTGTTAATAATATTTATTCAAAAATATCTTTATTGCTCGAGATAGTATTGTTGACGACTGATAGCAGCAGCTGCTAATTAACTAATATATGTTTTGTTGTGTAAGGTACCTTTTTATTAAAACCGAGACAACAATAAGATATACAATAACAAGAGTGAGTAACTTGAAGTAACTTGAAGTGTAAGTATAAGCAAGACTAAACACTACACACAGGAGGAACCTCGACGATTGAGAGTAAATCGGCAGCAACTAAAAATGATGATTTATAACCGCGAAGTAGCTATCTATTACTTCAATAATATATCTATCAATCAATCAATTAAATAAGACGAGTATCAAATATAATCGATGAATATTTTTATTTCCTTCGATTTAAAACGAAACGAAAATAGAATTAACAAAAAAACCGGAGATGAGAAAAATTTTCCAGAGAGTAATAAAAAAAAAAAAAAAAAAAAAGTGAAGAGTGGAAAAAAGTACAGAAATGCGAGAATTCTGCTTGGTTAAGTACTGTAAAATGAAGTGGTTTAAAGTAGTTCCTAATGCAATTTCAGGCGTAGGCACGTGTGTCGCAAGCGCCAAAAAGCAGGGCCACCACCACCAGCCAGCCACACTTGGCCACACTACGCCCCCCATTGGCCACACCAGCCACAGTAAATTTGAGAACGGGGTTTTCCGATCACATGTAAGTCACATGCGTGGGCAGAAGCCCCGACGGAAATCACCCCCAAGGGCGAAGGTCGGGCAATTTGCCGCATTGTTGGTGCCACCAGCCACGCCAATTGAGGGTGCCCTGCAGCGTCTCAGCTAATTATCAGGCAGCATACTTTGCCATGCGCGATGACATACATAAATTAGTAAGGATATATATATTTTTCTCTCACAAAAATATAGTATACCATATAACCATAGCAATAAATTTATACATATATCAATAATGATTTTTAACATTGCCTGCATCGCTACTATATTATAAAGGAGGTTCTAGTACTGACAGGCAAAATTGTGTTCAAAGACTTACTGCGCAGCTTCGATGCTGTGCCTCCAAAATAATAATCGAGATAACTATCGTATAGCTTGCCAATCCAGTAGAAGTATGAAAAAATGATGAAGAACTCCCTTTATAATATATCCATGGATTTTCCAAGAATTGATGTATAATTAGAGAATTGTTATAGATTATTATTCAAGTGTATGAATTTTAAGGGTCGATTTTTAGTATAGCTTAAATAGCATCTATATACTGGATGTGAGTTTGCATTGATGTCTGTTTATCTATTCAGATTTTTGCAATAACCATAAAAAATTAATTCCTCACTCACTATTTCATAAACTATTCTTATATAATCCTCAGTGATTTCATACTTAATAAAATGATAATAAAATTGATACTCTATTTTTACACTTATGGTAACTATAAACCATTCTAAATTGATGCTTGTTGAAGGTCACTGCCAGTTAAAAGAATTCATTAACATCTTTCTACACCGTTTGGAGTGTATTGGATCTGTAATGATCAATCCTAAATCTATCTTTGAAGAAATTTCAATCTCAGCTCCTAAATCTGATGTATCCACTAATAACTATATATATGCTACTCTTATATTTTACTCATATTGCAGTCACAATTAAACAATTGGATTAACTATGAATTGCTTCTAGATACAATTTACTATCTAGATTAAAAATGGCATCTTAAACCACAAAAGAAAATTCATTTTGCTATGTTGGATAGATGGATTCTGTAATCGTCATAACTATTGCTAGTTGGAAAGCGACCAATAATTCTTGAGCGTTAATCACACAATACCTGCTATCAATATCAATTAATTCACCATATGGTTGTCTATAATTTAGATTGAGCGATTAAGATAGATATATTTCACACCCTTATATTATCATACATTTTAATACCTTCCTGAACTTATTCTTTGGCACTTTTCCTCTTGTTTCTATTTAATTGTCCCCAAGTTGAAAATATTTATGACAATTCACGCAGAGAACAGGTCTATCATTGAGTTTTAAAGTTAACGTTCTAATTGAAATATCTCTCTTGCTTTAGTAGCAGCTGATCCATCAACTGAGTCATGTCCGTAATCTTGGCCTGGCAATTTTTGACGCATTCATTATTTTGGATTCCCATCTTCAACATACAGATTTAACCAATATACCTACCTCAAGCACGATCAACTAGAATGCTTTCGATTGTGTCCTCGTCGATATAACTTTTTACTGGTCTTTTGGGTTTCTATTTGTAGTCGGCAATGGAAAGGAGGGAGAGGGTATTTCTGCACTAGCTAATTATCTTTTTGATCATTTACGATTTCATTAAGGCCCTATTTCTACTAATGAACCCTGCCCGGGTGATTGCTAATGCATCGGTGTATTGTGACGTTCCATTTTGCAAAGTAGTGGGGTTTTTCACTGTCATGTCTATAGAGGGCTCAGATATTGCTATTGTGAATTTTGTAATTCATGCTGCTTTATTATTACACTTGGCCAACAATAAAATTAAGCAGAGAATTAATTACAAGGGGGGTCTTTATCGCTAGCGAAATCTAGTTTATCTAATTTCCTTTCTAGTCCCGATTCTTTTGGCAGGCTTGGCATTGATAAACAATGTTGAATATGAACCGCTGACAAATTGGTGTTATCTACCAAGCCGTCTCATTTGGTACCGTCTCGCATTAAGCTGAATACACAGGTACTTGATCATTCTTTCTATTTTTATAATTTAAGGTTATGGTACAACAATATGGCAAAGAAAAGACGCTGCTTTGGAAAAAAAAATCTATGATTTGTGAATAGTAATTCATATAGTGGATTCATGTCGCCTAATGAATATCAATTGATGCAGCTCTTAGTAGTACACCAATATATCAACCATTTACACAAATAAAATATGAATTTTTTTTATGATATCACTGCCTTTTTTTATTAAAAATTGTTATAAGTTCCATTGTCTAACACTAAATAAGTTTTAGTATTTAAATAGGTGAACTCTGAGGGACTATTTCATAGAAAATAATTATATCGTGAAATTATTTTAAATGAGAATCATCATCAAGGAATAGAAACACGGCTCAAAATGAGATAGCATATTCCATTTTGAGCTCCATTATAAATTGAAGGCGGGAAGTCATAATCTCATATATTGAATGTATCCTAATTATTGGTATGTCTGTGAAATACAATATACGAGTACGATTAGTAAATTTCAATTGGCACCATCATAGAATTAAAAATAAATATCATTCTATTTAAGGTTGGTACTTTGCTTCCATTCGTTTGATAATAGTACTAACATATCTCAGAAATAATATATAGACATAAGAAGTACTGTTACTTGAGCTAAAAATAATCCATAGTAAATGATTACAGAGAAATTCATTACTTACAAGAAGTGCACTAGAAATTTTCTTCGTATAAGTAAACAAAAAAAAAATATATTGATGAACAACCTTATCTTATTGCAAATATGAGAACTATGAATTACTGTTAAATTATAAAATATATTATGAGCAGTTTATTTAGAATCAGCCATTCTAGTAGTATGTTAGAGTTGTGTTAAGTTAATGTGAGCTAAGTTGAGCCACAAGTTAATATTTAACTATTCTATTGTTACTTATTAGACTCTGCTATAAAATTATCTGTCTCTTCTGGACTCCTGGAATACTACGCTGTATATGATAGCTTACTATACTTAAACTGATGCTTCTATGAGCTCATATACCTGAATGAAAGCTCTAATATTTAGGTGCATTTGATTGTTCCAAATTCCTATGACATTTCCAGAATTACATTCTGTTATCATTTCATTATTTTAACTTTTCTTCCGAAAATCAGCTGCAGCGCTAGTTTCAAGTTAATTTCCCAATTCAGACCACTGCACTACCGAAAAGTCCGAAAACGATTAATCTTCTCAATTTTGAACTTCCATCAAACCACAAAACAATTTATAGAACCAAAAGAAACTTCAATAAAGACTATTGAATTGATCTGGCTTTTGTATTGTTAATACTGCTGGCTGATTTGTCAAGTATGTAAATGCTGCAAGTGGCGTTGAAGGCTCCTAATTTGTCAGCATAGAAATAAGAACTCTTATTAGTAATATTGTCAATGCCACTATCAATATATTTGAAGGATGTCAATTTGTCAGCATAGGGTAAATATTTTTATTAGTAATACTACCATTAACACAATCAATAGTTCTAACAGGTATATATATATCAGATATGATGATGAAAAAAAAATGTTTTGCTTAATTAACTAGAAGAATATGTCTGACTTAGTTATTCCAGAAATTAAAATCAAATCCAAAACCAGTTTAAAGATTGTTGTTATCTACGAGTCGCATGGTGGAACCACTAAGCTCGTTGCAGAACATGTTGCAAAAGGTGTTGCAAATGTTGGAGGTGTTGAAGTAGATCTTTTTGATACTGAAGAAGCAACTGAGAAACTTGCAACCTTAGAGCAATATGATGGGTTCATTTGGGGTAGTGCAACACTTTTTGGATCAATCTCAGCTAAGCTCAAAGCCTTCATTGAAAAGACGGGTTTTATTTATGCTAGAAGAGGATTTCAAGATAAGCTCGCCGGTGGTTTCACTAACTCTGCATCACCTGGTGGCGATAAACAAGGAGCTATTTTTCAGTTGATGACATATGCTACCCAACAAGGATTATTGTGGGTACCACTTGGTCTCCCAGCTTTAAACAATAAGGTTCTTAGAAACGAAGAGGCATATAATAGAGGGGGGTGGTTTTCTGGTTTAGCTACTCAGAGCTATCTTGACGCAGCCGAGGGTATCGCAAACCCTCCAGAGGCGGATTTGAAGACCGCAAGATATTACGGTGAAAGATTCGCAAAAGTTGCTCTTCAATACTATAAATAAATTTTATTAAATACTTATTGAATTCTTGCTTGGAGGAGTTTTAGTTGAACGTAACCTTATCATCGAATTGCATTGAGTTAACGTCGACTATTGCCTAAAAAGCGATACCTTTAATATATAGCCATAGATAACTTTAATTACACTTACTCTTATATTCTCTCAGCAAGCTTATACTATTTCCTGTCTCTTAATTTGTTCTTCTTTACGTTTTTTCTGATTCATGTTTCTTCATAACGCTTCTTTGAATACACTTACGCTTATAGAATTTTACTTTCTTCGCGTTTTTTGCATGAATATATGTAAAATGGCATTTTTGATGCAATTTTTTAGGATGGAGCTCTAAATAATGTCAGAAATTGAGGGTTAGCCTACTTTCTAAGCTGGAAAATTTTATATCTGCTGGACATTGTTTTAATCTCTCATTATTTTCGCTGTTTTTATTATTTTGAACCTAATTAAAACTAGGAATACTGGCATGAAAAGGTAAACAAGATCTTACATCAAATCTCAGAGGTTTTGAGGTATTTAATTAGCATTGTGAACCACAATCTTGTTTAACCTTAAGAATATTTCTATCCAGGAGATGCTTCACAATCATCATTGAGCTAGTGTTGAATAGTCTTAAATGCCCTTTAATATCATCAAGATCCTCAAATCATTAAATTTGCATCAATTCGATGCCAAAAATTCAATGTCCATCGGTTAAAATATTTGGTTATTATTTTTGTATTTTCTAGCCACTTGTAAAGCTTTCGGAGCTATCAGGATGTTATTTCCTGATCAACATAATGGCGATTGAACTGAGCTACAGATCGATAAGAATAGTTAAGTATATTCAAATCTCATGAACTAACCTATGACATCATTGATTACAGCTTGAGCTGTATATATTATATGAATTAAGAAACTATTGAATTACTGTATGTTCACTAGCATATTCGAGAGTTTGTCTCGGCTTACACTAAGTCAACAAACTATAGAAAGCTGGTGCTCTACTAAAGAAGTCTATTCTATAATCATATACATTCTCCAATTACCTCTTACCGAAAACCGTAGAAATGCGTTCCTTCAAAGGAAAAGGGTCCAAGTAGACCCTAATATTAGTCGCGTAATCTTGATCGGCCTTCTTGTCAATAACAGCAATCCCTTTCAATTTGATAGGATCCAAAGTATCACCCTTGAGGACATACTCGATATCAACCTCCTGATAAAGCCTATCCGGAAGAGCGTCATAATGCGTGATGGTATGAGTCATTTTCTTCAAGACACCAAATTGCTTCTTGAAATACTCGATGACATTCTCTTGTCCCTCCAATTCGGTGTTACCAAATCTGACATAGCAATCTGCAGCGAAAAATTTCTTCACCCAAACCTCTGTGTTTTCGAAATCATCAGTAGCTTCGTTGAAATCGACAAGCCATTCATACGCTTTAGATAATTCAACCATGGCAAGCTGGTTCAAACGGTTAAAGAAAGTTTAGCTGTGAAAAACCGAAAACTATTGGTTCATATAATGCATTTTGAGCCTCAAAGCATGCTGAGTAATTGTTTTCCATCTCGGTAGGATCGGATTGCTCCTAATAGGGGAAGGGAGTGTTTTGAAGATTAATCGGCCAGGTCTAATAATTCTCCGAACACCAATGCTTGCAAAACCACAGATAAGTTGGTATGCAAACCAGGATACCAATAAGTCCGACAATATTTGGGGATAACACCGTGGATTCCGATAGAAGCACCAATTGGAAATTCGTGCTTCTTTAGTTGGATTTGTATGGCTTACAAATCAAGACGCCAATACACACGATTCTAATTGAAAGGCTTAGTGCTAAACCGTATTTTTCTAATTCACGTTTGTTGGTGCAATGATACGAAACCAATATGCTCTCAATCGCAAATTTTTTATAATCAGGAACATTAGGATATTCGCAAAATATGATATAAATAGGATTCCATCTCTTTTTTTACTTGGGTTGGTTGGAATTGATTTTGGATATTTCATTACATTAATCCAAAATCCTCAAGAACGCCCATTGACGGTGCCAATTGATGGTGTGCCTGTCTCAGAGTTACACGCAGGTCACATGAAGATGCATTGGTGTGAATACAGAAATGTTACCCTCACTGACGGCCGTCCCCCCCCCCCCACCACCAGCACCGATTGAGCTCAGCTACGAGAAATCTACTCGTTATGTTACTCGGGAGAAAAACCAGGGCCACCAGCCACATTGATTCCACCAGCCACGTCAGTCACATGATAGTTACATTCCCTGCTTCTGGGAAGAAGCCCTGCTTCTACTGGAGTCCTGGCTCCAAAGAACAGTGAGTCATGTGACACAATCAGATCAGATGGTGGTGATAATCTTCCCTGTTCTTCCCCCCTAGTGACTATCACGTGAAAGACTCCATTGGTTTTTTGACTGAAGCTAACCAACTAAATCGGTCAGTGCGCCATCGACCTTAAGTTAGTCACTTATTACAATCAAACTTGTCGAAACGACAAATTAGAACGTTTTTACTCTGTCCATGTATTAACTGTACTTCCCGTCCATCCTATCCATTCCAATAAAAAATGGTTAGCTGATTGAATCAGTGATTGGCTGGCTGGTTGGCTGGTTGGTTGACTGATTGAATGATTAACTCAGTTGACTGATTGACTGGCTGAATCATATGGATTATTCCCCCCATTCATATATACCAAATACCTCGTGTATATATCGTACGTACGCGTCATGTATACGTCAATCGTCGTAATTAGAGTGACGCATTCTGAGCAAACTTGTCCTTTGTCAGCCATTAATGGATCCAAACTTGCCGTAAGTTTTCGCTTACTTTTTTTAGTACAGTTAAATTACATTACGCTATATTTATCCGTATGGGCTTTTAATTTGGCTAATATTAGCTAGTTAGAAGTTAATGAATATTTGTGCCCTTTCAAGTTCCATTCTCCATTCTGAATCAAGATATTAAATCTACACATATTCTATATTATTGTACTGTTATACTGTTATTTTGTTATATTGGATCCGTTGAGCTTGTCTTTTATAGCAACATCTGAGGACCGAACAAAAAAAAAGGTGGAAATAAAGTAAAGTATCATCACCCTATTCTGGAATAAAAAGTCAAAAAAAAAAAAAAAAAAAAAAAAAAGAAGAACGCCAAGCAAAGTAGGACAGAGAAACAAAGCAAAACAATAACCTACAACAAACAACTAGGATGTCTGAAGACTGTCGAGATAGTTCACCAACCTCAGCAATCACAAGTCCTTATACGTTCAGTCCTTTAGTTAACTCAAGATCAAAATGCTTCCAACTTTTGAATTCCTCAATCCCTTCGAGGTTTGGGTGTGCGGTTGCTGAGGCTTGTCAGTATATAATTTCAATTGGTGGGTTATCTTTACCATTGGAGGTATCATATATCAGCTTGAAAGAAATCAAGTTGCAATTAAACCGTCATGTATCAGCAAACAACAATCAATTTATTTTCAATGATTTTTATTATATTAATGTGCTTGAAAGAGTTAGTCGCAAAGTTGTGCCTGATCAATCTCCAGATTCGCTACCATGTCCAAGATTTTGTCATAGTCTTATGTATATCAAACAGAGGCTTTATTTATTCGGGGGAATATCAATAGTTAAACAACAACAACTGCAAGATTATGAGATCAAGGTACTCGATGATTTATGGGAATTTGATTTCAGCACAATGAAATGGTCATTATTAATGCACACAGGGATTGAAAGATTCAATTGTAATTTAAATATTATCAATAACACTAATAATATCATTGATGCTAATACCGACAATTATATCAATGATAATTCTCTTATTATTAGCGGTGGTAAGGACAAAAGTGACCAATATGTCACAAAGATTCAAATTTATCAGTTAAAATTGAAAATGCTAATCGAAAATCAAATTAATTTACCAGATAATGGGGATTCGGATCGGTCATTTTTAGTTTCTTTTCCTCAGAGTAGAACTCTGCCATTAACCGATTCACTTCTATATTTTAATAATAAGTTTGAAGGTAAAACAATCATCAAAATTTATTCTAAAGCTAATGAAAAATTTGAAAAAACCGTTATATTAAATGACAACAGTTCAAAATCACCGATTAAAACTTTAAAATATATCAAAGGTTTCATTCTTGATCGTGATAATTTACTAATTGTCGGTTGGAAAGGGTTAAATTGTCAATTACATTTATGTAATTTATCGACAAAAAAATGGTCAAATATTGATTGTTGTTGTTCAATTCATTCAAGAAATTCCCATCTAATATGTAATGGGTTTTTATGGAAGTATCATGGTAAATTTGTCTTATTAGCAAGTGATATGGATTCATGGAAAACCACTAAGAATCAAGACACCAATAATTCAGAACAGTCTTTGGGAGATGGTTCAACGATTTTGAATAGTAATTTCAATTGTCTTATACAAAATTTCCATAGAATTATTGTCGTCGATGTTTCTTTTTCAAATGTTTTGAAATTTAATAATGAGATTGTTTATAATAATATGAAGATCAATAATGAATACTTCAGGCAAATGTATAAAGACGAAGTGATTCAAGAATGGAAATTGACTAGCAGTGGTGATGATAAAGACTTGCTAGATGACAAAAACTCGCAATTGGTGGAAGAAGCGACTGCACCTGAAATTACCAAGGGGATTCTGATGACTAAAGCTATTGGATTTGAAAGTTATGTGAATTATCTTGCCCCACAATCTCAATTAAATTTGAATATCACAAGTAATTTCTTCAATAACACTTCAGTCGCTCTAGGTAGAAATTTCTTACAACGGTATGCCAGTTCAAATAACAATTGTTTAACTGATTTCCAATTTATTACCACTGATGAAGAAATTATTTGTGCTCCGTTAGTTCTATTAATTAAACGATGGGGGTCATTTTTCACTCATATTTTGGCGGTTGGTTACTTGAGATCAATAAAGGAGCTTCACGAGAGATCTACTTCTTGTGCTACCAACAAGCTGAAGAAACTGTGTATTGCAAATGATGCTAGCACGAAACGAGCTAGTCTTTTGATAAGCGAGAATGATTCAGTGGGTAAGAAATTTAGTAATGTTGGGGAAGACATTGATGAATTTAGAAGCCCAATAACTGCAACATTAGTCAATAACACTTTCAACACTGGTGATCAAATCGAATTAATGTCGAGTAGAGGCGGGAGTAGCTACAATTATTCATCATCGACCCTGTCAAAACCAAGTGTAACGAGTAGCAATGATGCTAAGAATTTATCAACATTTGTTCCGTTATCAGTGGGGCCAAGGCTAAGCACCAGTGGAGCTAGTTCAAACAGTGGGAAAGTTGTCTTCAACCAGAAATATTTAGAGAAGAAATCCCCATCGCCACAATCACCAAGCAATAATAATAATAACTACAATAATGATTTGGGCTTTTCGAACTACTCAGATTTTATTAATCTTCCAACCTCCCGTAAAAATTCGATTATTTCGACAACATCAAGCTTTATTTCAAATTACAGTGATCCATTAGTGAAAGCAAATAATAGGGTAGCTAAGGCCTCGCCGACAAAACTGAAAATCAACGATGAGTACGATCATAGCAATAAGTCATCAACCAGCATGAAAGAAGAAGAAGAACAACAACAACCACAACATGGGGCTGTTGCCGTTGATATCAATAGTCCATTGTTGTTAGAGCCATTATCGATGCCTGATTTCCCACCACCTTCGCCACCAGACAGCACGCCAACGTCACCAAACACCAGCGTTGGAATCCAGCCAACGAGCTTTGAAGCGACCACAGAAAATGAAGTGAAATTCAATAATGACATTAAATTCAACCAGAACATATTCAAACCAAATAAAGAAGAAGAGGAAGCAAGGGCACCGGGAAAAGGGGTGAAGATCAATTATAGCAGGGATTTGATGTTTAAAGAGATGGAAACTTTTGAAAGAACCTTGAATATTTACAAGGATGATTCAACTGCAAACGTTAATATTTACCTGTTCAACTATGAATTAACTCGAACTGATGAAATGAAAAAGCCGTACCTTCTTGAACCATTGCTTATTCCGCGAACAATTTACATTCCATTTAAATCCCATACGGTGAAAGCAGCCATGGAATTTTTATTTACGGGACAATTAAACAGTAAAATCCCGATCCAACCAGTTTTAGCTGAATTGTTCATGTTTGCTAAATTTTATGATATTCCATTACTTTACAAAATTTGTTCTGAGGTGTTTTATGCAATTGTCGCTAAATATGAGAATTATATTTTGATGTATTTGAATTATCTTGAGGATGAATTGGATAAATTTATTGCTAAACAAGAACTGGAGAGAGAAAAGTTATTGGAAGAACTCGGGGAAGATCATACTAATAGTTTCCAATATGAATTGGATATCATTAAAAATAACATGGAGAATTTGGAGTTGTTAAAGAAAGAATTGGACGGGAAGTTTAAGCGGTTCAGGATTTTTGTTAATAATATTGATTATACAGGGGAGTTTACGTTTGAAATTATGAAAGAATTGAGTGATTATAATATAGAGCAGAGACAAGAAAATTTGAAGAAGAAATATGATAAGGATGATTTAGATAGTGACGACGATGATTATGAAGAGGATGAACTCGATGGGTTTTCATATAATCTCCCATTTGAAGAATGGTATTTGAAAAAGGGCAAACATTTGCCGTCGAGTTTTGAGAAAGGTAATTTGAAGAAAAACATTATTGATGGGAAAAACAATGAAAACTTTGTCAAACTTGAAGATATTCTGGATTTGGGAGATGCTCCTCGGGAAAAATTAATACGATTGATTTATGAAATATCAATTTTTACCATGGATAATCGATTGTTATTGAAATCTTTGTACTTGTTGAAAGTATTGAAACAATTTAATAAATCAAAATGCAGCATTGAAATGAAGATTAAAGAAGATATTAAATTGGAAGTTGAAAGGGAGATAAAGGTAAGGGCCACTAAACGGGAAAAAGAACGGTTGGAGAAGAAGAGAAAGCAAGAACATGAGCAGAAATTGAAGAAATTGGAGAAAGATAAGATGAAGGCGATTGATAATTTGGCGATTGAGAGAGAACGACGCAAAGAGGAGCTATACAAGATGAGAAGGGCTGAAGAACAGCAAGAGCAACAACAACAGCAACAACAGCAACAACAGCAACAACAGCAACAACAGCAACAACAGCAACAACAGCAACAACAGCAACAACAGCAACAACAGCGACAACAGCAACAGCAACAGCAACAGCAACAGCAACAGCAACAACACCAGCAACAGCAACAACACCAGCAACAACAGCAAGAGCAACAGCAAGAGCAACAACAACAACAACAACAACAACAACAACAACAACAACAACAACAACAACAGGAGCAACAAGCTGAAGAGGCCGCTGAATCTATTAAATCAGATAATAATATCGTGATTATTGACGAAGATCAGGGGTCTATAAATGGGACCGGGACAATCAAGGCTACTGGATCATTCACATCATTGACGAACCAAACCATAGAGAGTGTCGACATACAATCGATGACCTCGTCAACTGCTACGAAATACTCTTCATTTTTTGGCAGGCACCTTTTGAATACCAAGAAAAGTGCAACGGAAATGATAACTAATAATAATGATAGTTATGTCAGTGATTTCAGCTTAAATTTGAGTCCTATACAATCGCCTGAGAACAACAGCAATAATAACGACCAACACCATCATAACCCTTTGGAGAAGTTAAGAAATTTGAGTCATAATCATCGCCACAAATCACAGCAACCACCACAGAATAACGCAATTCCAAGGCCAGAGACTCAGATTAATGACAACGTTGTTTTTGATGCGTCATCTCGATCTAGCTCCCTGAGTAGTGCTAAAAGGTCAAAAACATTTTTGTAAAAAAAAAATGCTTACATAAACACATCGTATAATGATTCATTTTAATGACAAATATTTTAGATTATTATTTATGTAGATTTGGAAAAATTAAATGCTAGTTCTTGAGCGTCGTCATCGTCAGTGCTGGTTGAGTCTTCGTGCGCCCTTGGCGCTGGCCGTTGCTTCCTTTGAAAGAATATTTGTTGTTCTTCGTCACTCGTATCACTTTCATCCTCGTCGTCATCGTCACCAAATTGGAATTTCCCGGTTCTCTGATGGATCTTATTGGTGCCTCGGCTAGCGCCACCCTGGAAAAATTTTCCTAGTTGTGTTTGACTCTGCTCCCTTGAATTCAATTTCGAGATGATCGAGTTAGGCACAGTAACGATCGAATCAACCATCCTCAATCGATTCGTGTTGAGTGACTCAATATCTGTGGAAGTGGCCACGGTCCTATCCTTGTATTTGCCAGGGTTAAATTGAATCACATCTTCCTCTAAATCACTATCCATGTCTTCGTCTTCATCATCGCAGTCATCAAGACGTGTCAAGTTTTTGAATGAGTTTCGATTCGAACTGGTTTCGTTGATAGTTGATACCAGGGGCAGTTTGCCATACTTGAAAAAATCCTTGTTTTTCTTCCCGTAAATCCTCTGCTTGATCAAATCTTTCCGGTCATCCAAAGCCTCATCATCGGGTTTATTTAGTGCTGTCGAGGAGTACAAGAAGTCATCATCAATGCTATTTAGTGAGGCATAGGAAGCATTCAACGGTAACGAAACATTAGATGATTTCCTAGCCACCCCCAAACTCTGTGGTTGTTGCGGCTGTTCAGAGCTTGCCTTTTTCATGATCATCCCACTCAAAGTATTAGCCACCGGGTTCGTATGAACCATAAACCCACCTTCAATCTGAGTATCTGTCAACTGGGTCGATGAAGTTACCGAAGCCGACCTGCCAGCACGGGTAGTGTCCCCATTGTTACTGTTATTCAAATGGATTATCGAATCTTTACTTTTCAAACTTAGCTGTGAACCAAATCGCTTTTTGGGCAATTGAAACTCGTTGAACTCAATCTCTGAATTGGTTACCGTGGGAGTGTTAAAGAGCGTGCCACTGCTGGACTTCGTCAGGAAGTAGTCTTGTGATTGGTTCGTCGATTGCATCAATGGGGATATTATCGATGACCCAGTCAAATTGTTATGAAAATATAATTTTTTCTCAATAAACTTACTGACCTCATTGGCATTATTGTTATTGTCTCGTTCGGAGTTGATTGATTTTAACGATAGGCTAGAATCTTGGTTTCGTAAATGATGTATTTGAGGCGGAGTGTAGATCGTGCCTCTGCCGTTGCTCGAAATGCTATTGCTTCGACTATGGTTATCTGATGCTGAAATCACCGAGGAGATCGATGAATGATGGAAATGCTTATTGTTAGCTGCAGATTTAGAGATTAGTGACGGCGTTGACGTCGATGATAGACCAGTGAAATTGAAAACTTTGGTAAGGCTTGTTTTCAACCGGTTAGCAATATCAGTAATTGCATTTTTCATTTCATCTTTAGAAACATCAATTTTATTAATTGATTCGTGGGTGGTTGATCTATTAATCTCATGGCCAAATTCACAAACCTCGTACTCTCCACACATAATGTTATTGTAGAATTTAAATTTATCTTCATCGGTCTTCAAACTTTTCAACAAAAATGGATGTTCTTTGATTTCTGGAATATCAATTCTAGCTAGGGGATCCTTAATCAATAATTTCTCAATTAAATCAACAACGTCATTATAACTCACCTCGTCAACGTACTCATTTTGAGGGATTTCAAAATTTTTAAAATCTTGATAACTTGGGATCTCATACTCGGCTTTATTGATATGTTCAAACAATTCAAAATCATTTTTACCGTAAAATGGCAATTTCCCAAACATCAAACAATAAAGTGTAACACCAAGGGCCCAAATGTCAACTTTATGACTAACTATTGGTAGTTCCCCGTCGTCATCAGTATAACATAATTCAGGTGCATAAAAAGCTGGAGTCCCCGCGGTTTTGCATAATTCATATTCGCTGTTCTCTGGTAAAGTTATTGAAAAAGATACGCCGAAATCACTAATTTTGACCACATTAGTCTGGGAAATTAATAAGTTGGCAGGCTTAATGTCTCGATGGATGATCCCTTGGAAATGTAAATATTCAAGTCCCAAAATGACATCCCTAAACACTTTTCGTGCTTCATTAAATGACAAGACTGGTTTGAACAAACTCTTCAATTTTTTGTCACCATTGGCCGTGGTAATTTCAATGAAATCTTCAATTTGCCAATCAATCTCACCCTTTTCTAAATACTCTAACACAAGATAAACTTTCCTTAATCGATGGTCATCAATGACTTCTTTCAATTTCACAACGTTCTCATGATTACATTTCTTCATTATTGCAATCTCTTTCCTTATCTTATACTCATTCTCTGTCATTTTCGGTGGCTGGTCATCAAAACTTGTAATTATTTGCCCCCCTGCCGGCCCCGCTCCAATTTTCGATTTCCCAGTTCTGTCCAATATCTTTATCGCCACTTTTTCATTAGTTATAGTATCCAACGCCAACTTAACTTTACCATGTTGTCCCGACCCTAAATCGCTGATAATCTCATAGGTATTCAATATCTTCCGCTTCCTTATTGGATCGTACTCCAAAGTGATGTAATTAGTCTCAACTACTCCACTAGATGAGCTGGGTGCGTGTGCCATCTTGATGCTTTGGCTGGATTTACTATACAATGACCTTAGATCTGGCCTGACAGCAAATGAATGCTTCGGGGATAAAGGAACCGAAGGTGATAATTTGAATGGATAATGATGATGATGGTGTTGATGGTGGTTGTTCTTTTGGATATAGCCATTGACCTCGGGAGACGTAACCTCACTGATGACATTGATGTTGGGAGGTTTAGGTCTTGGCGACGTCATTCGTAATGGATCTCGTTGTGCTGGTGGTGTGATTGATTCATTGGAGTGTAGAGGGGGCAAGCTGTAATTACTGTTTTGATTGTGATTGATCGTTATCGCTAGATTCTTGTTGTTAAGTGATGTATCTGAACTGTGAGACATTATGGAAATATTTCTAAATGTCCGCTTTTCTATTTATTTTTTTCAGATATTTGTTTTATTCGTTGGCTTCTTCTTTGTGAATTTACTGGATGCTAAGGTTCATGCTTTATTGTGATTGATCCTGCTTATCCAAAGTAATAGATTATTCTTAGTTTGTCTTGGTATTAATTATTATTCGCTGATGGTGATCCACAATTTTATTATTGACTAATTTGACTAATTTGAAAAAAAAAATAAAAAAAAAAAAATAAAATAAAAAAATTGGAACGGACAATTTACCCAACGGGTTGAGTGAGTGCTGTCACCCTCCCAAAACAAAACCCGAGCTTGCAAAAGAACTCAACTTTCCTCCATGTTTATGCACAACACCCATCGGCAGGCTACAGCAATATCGATCATGTCAAAAGATAACTATTAAACAGTAATTAGGGGATATTTGTGTATATTTATTGTATTCTATATTATTTACTTGGTTAATGTACCTCCATTGTTGACAATTTCAATTTTTTTCCGAAGCACATTTAATCTATTGCCGATACTAACAATAAACTTCTGAACCATCGCGCGATCCTCAACGTCTAAATTGACATCATCATTGGCAGGGCTCGTAGTGGTGGTTGGGGTTGCAGTATCCTCCAGATTATCTAGTATTGCTTGTAACATCCAAATTGACGTAGAATATGCTAATTCACATTCATGTAGATCTTCCCCTACTAATTCACTCACTGCTGCATTCCGTGAAATCTCCAATGCTCGGTCAAAGATTAACTTCTCAGCAATAACTTTATTGTTACTTTCATTCTCTTCGAGGCCATTAGCTAATCCCAATTTTTGATTAGCTTCATTCAATTTCAATCGAATAAAATCAGCTCGTTCTAAGCATTCATTAAATAATTCTCGTATCCATTGAACCAAAGAGTTTAATCGATTAGTTAATTCAACATTGTTGTTGATGTTGCCATAATGATGACCAACCGGAGGGTAAAACTCTCCGGCCCCGGCTTTTAGCATTCCATTTTCATTCGAATACCACCATTCACTGGTGAAGTTCATAGCCTTAGCTAATAATGATAACGTCTTGATATACAAGGCTAACCCTTCCTCAGAGATATTCTTAACTGCAATCGGTGGTAAATGTGATATTTCTTCAGCAATGTTTTGATCTTCATCGTCACTATCATCAGCAATTGCCGAAGTTGATGATGGTGTAAATGGGATTAATTGCGAATATTTAACTTGAGCGAAAAGGTTAACTGCATGAGCTTTAGCGGCTAATGATTCCAATTGATTAACTAAATTATGCAATAATTCATTGTTGTCACTAGTGGCAATCGCCGTATTGTTATTCGTATTGACGACCTCATTATTATAAGCCAAAGGATAGCCAATATTTGAAGGAGAATCCAAAATTGTAAGGTTATTAGTATCAATCGATGACGCATCTTTACTAACATAAGTGTTATTACCAAACAACCTAGTTGAAGCTAAAACTAATGCTTTTGATAAAGCATTTGATGGAGTCAAAGAAATTGAAAATTTCCTCTCACCAAAACTTGGTATTTTATCACTAGAACCAGAATTTTGACGTTTCTTTTCATTACTATTATTATTCGTTGGCTTGTCCTTGCTAACTCCAAATTTAGCTAATTCATCAGCAAGAGCATTTACTTCGACTGATTTTTTCTCAACAACAACATAATCTCGTTCATTCAATAAATCAGTGGCGTTAGATTTACCTTTTGAAGAACTTAAACTGCTGATGCTAACATTCATTGGTTTATTATTGATCTTAGAATCTGGTAAACTGGTTTTTCTGGTAACTTGCTTATCCGATTCTTTCTGTAATTGTTGTTTTAATAGTGATTTATCGTGACCGCTGGTATCATCTTGAGAGTGTTGGGAGTTACCAGCTGGTGATCCCACAGGTTTCTTAAAAGGCGGCTGCTGCACAGCTTGTGGTTGTTGGACAACTTGCGGATTTTGCTGCTGAGCCGTTGATTTGTGTTGTGGTTGTCCCTTATTCAACTTATCATTTGATAAATACTCACTAATAAACAAATTCTCATCAATTGAAGAATGATCTAAACTTTGATCATCATTAATATATTCATTCATATCATTTAAAATTAATCGATCGTTGAAAAATTCGTTAAAACTCATTCTTTCAATTGATTTTAATTTCAATAACCCACATATAACTCTTTTCAAATCAGGATCAATTTCAATATTTTCAGGAAATGAAATATTATCATGAGCATTTTCAATTTTTTTCAATAATTCAACATGATTATTAGCTCTGAATGGTGGTCTGCCAATACTCATTTCATATAATACAGCCCCCACAGACCATAAATCAGCTTTGGCGTTATATTTTTCATATCTTAAAATTTCTGGTGCCATGTACAATGGAGACCCACATAAAGTTTCAGCTAAAGATTGATTTGGTAAAAAACGAGCAAACCCGAAATCAGCAATTTTTAACACCGGCAAATCATAATTCCCACAATAATTCTTATCAACAAATTCCTGTTTCGAATGGGTTGGATAACAAAGTAACAAATTTTGCGGTTTAATATCTCTGTGAACCAAGTTTTTTGATTTTAAAAACTGTAAAGCCGACGCTAATTGTTTTAGGAAATGGATAGTGATCACGGTGTTTAACCCATTACTATTTTCAGGCGATGGGTATTTCATTAAAATTTGATTAACCAATGGATGGGTTTTAATTAATTGATTTCTTTTCCTAATGAAATACGATAAATCACCTAGCGAACAATACTCCAAAATTATGTGGAAATAATTTGCGGACTGCTGACAATCAATTAACGCCACTATATGAGGATGAACTAAACTTTTCAAAATTTGAATTTCAATTTCTAAATTTTCCAATAGCTTTTTGTTCTTAAGTTTTGTTCGAAGAACTGATTTGATGGCGACCGGTGTATGGTCTTTCTAAAATAATAACATGTTAGTAAATTGTACTTGCTGATAAGGGGCTACTAATGGCAATAGTACCATTCATTGCTACGTTGGCAGTTAAAATCCATTTCATAGCGATACTTACCAAATGAATTCCTTTATAGACGTTGGCAAATGAGCCTTTACCAATTTCCGCCCCGACTTGATAACCATTTATTAATTCATCTTGAGGGGATTTTTTCTTTGATGAAGACGTATGAGATTCAGATGGCATCCTGAATTATGATTGATAATGAAATAAAGGTGGGTGAGTATTCTTGTTTGATGGTGCGGTGTCAGTTCTAATAAAACAAAGTTCATGCAACACAAACAGAGAATACTAATAACAATAAAATAATAAAATAATAAAACAATAATACTATTAGAGATTAAAATCAATATAAATTGATTAATTATGCAATGGAACGAGATGAGGTGCCAAAGTAGTTTCTAAGAGAAAACAAAAAATATTAAGTGAAGCGCAGCGCAGCGCACGTGCAGATAATCATCTGAGATCTGGCGAGGGTAGAAGCACCTCCCCCAACAGCTTACACTTAGATAGTGGATCACGGAAAAGTTTTACAGGCGGCGAATTGAACAATTTGGCGTGATTGGTTTTGCCGGAAAGAGGCGGCAGGTGTCAGGTGTCAGGAAGTCACCAGTGAGGTCACTGTGGTGTAAGGATTTAAGGAATATTTTCCTTTCTTAATCACCTGACGCTAACAAATCCTCTTGGCAAGTTCGAATCTCGCCAGGGACTGATTCAATTTGATTGATCGTTTTGATCATTCTTCTACAATGACACTGATGATTAGCATGGTGAACAATCTCTGAGTTTATTATTTGTAAACACAAGAGGAAAATATTGCTGCCTTCCTACTGAGTCATTAATATTTTCCAACTTCAAGGATAGTAATTTCAATAAGAAAGATATCACCACCACGAGATGATTTATTCTTTTATTATTTATTATTGATTATATCATATGTGAATGAAACTGTTGATTGGAGTTGTGGGGCACAGCAAAAATCGATTATGATACTGATAGGGTCCGTGCGCCCCCTTCTGCACTCATCGTCTTTCGGTCGATTTATTACCCTCAGAGTTGCTCGATTCTATTTTAAAAACCGGAGACCAAACCACTGTTGATTCATATACGTAATGCTTTATAATACTAATAATTGTAATGACAATTCAAACAAACAATAAATTAGATTGATCAAGATTTAAATATTGTTTGATTCATACACAAGTTTATATATATATATATATATATGTATATATATATTCTAGCAAATCATCTGTAAAGTCGTTGGTTGATTTTTGTTTATTTTGATTTGCTGTTGACAGTTACCGTCCCCACCATAATATTCGCTACCCGATCAAACAAACTTTCGACTTCGCCCTGGGTGCTGATTTTATTTTCATATTTTAGTTAGAATTTTACTTTTTTTTTTCTTTTTTCTTTTTTTTATTTTAGCTATTTTTGGAAAACCTTCATTACCATTTTTGATTAGAACAAAGTCTCGAATAATATATTAGAAACCATAAACCAAGCAAACAACCAGCAGGGAAAATTTTTTCATATTTTATTCGTCTGAAATCAAATAACCAAAAATGATCATTCTAAATAAGTTATTGCTACTATGCTTATTCATAGTAAATGCCATCGCTACCAACGACCACTATATTGAAACTTCTTCATTATTAACTTGTATGAGAAATTCACAATTAACTGCATCATATTTTAATGTCATGTACACTCCAAATGATACAACTGTTCTGTTTGACGTGTCAGTAATTTCAACGTTATCAGGGTACGTTCGTGCTAATATACAGGTCATTGTCTATGGTTTAACGGTCATGAACAAAAACATATCAGCATGTAATTTTAATTTCCAAACCATGTGTCCTATTAGTGCTGGGAGAATTGATATTCAGTCTAATTATCAATTGTCCAGTTCGTTCACTAAGCAAATCCCGGGGCTAGCATTCACTATACCTGATTTGGATGCTAAAGTTCAGGTCACTGTTTATCCTAATGACACAACTAATGACACTGCAGTCGCTTGTGTTGAAGCAATTTTGACGAATGGTAAAACTGTTCAAACCAAATATGCTGCCTGGCCTATTGCTGCCGTCTCAGGGTTTGGTTTGATTACAAGTGGTGTGGTTTCGGTTATTGGTCATTCTAATACTGCTGCTCATATTGCTTCTAATTCTCTATCACTTTTCATTTATTTTCAAAATATTGCTATTACTTCAATGATGGCGGTGAATTCAGTGCCTCCCATAGCCGCAGCCTGGTGTCAAAATTTTCAATGGTCTATGGGTATAATCCACGTTTCATTTTTAAGTAAAATTGCTAATTGGTATGTTCAAGCAACTGGTGGCTCCGCAACTTCTATTTTATCAAATAAAAATGTCTTGTCCATTTCTGTTCAGAAGAAATTATTGAAAAGATCCGGTTATGAAGCTTTGAAATATTTGAGTGATTTACATGAAAAATCTAAACGCAGCGGTCATTTGTTGATTAGTCCAAAACATGACCGTCGTGAACCTAGAAAAGATAATATCTTCGTGGCCAAGAGAGATACTACCGATGTATTAAGCGATCCGGCTTTGTATAACAGTAATGAAAAAAACTCAACTGCTTTAACATCAAAAATTTTAGTTTTAAGGGGAATTCAAAGAGTTGCCTATTTAGCTAACATTGAAATCACTTCATTATTTTTCACTGGGATTATTTTTACCATTTTTTTTGCATTCATATTGGTGGTTGCTTTGACAATTTTTAAAGCAGTTATTGAACTTTTGGTTCGATCCGGAGCAATGCAAGCAGCAAAATTTCATGAATATAGAAGTCAGTGGACAATAATTGTTAAAGGAGCATTATATCGATTATTTTTAATCGGTTTGCCCCAAGTTGTTGTCTTATGTCTTTGGGAATTGACCGAGAGAGATTCGGTTGCTTGTGTTGTGATGGCAATTGTGTTGTTGGTTATTGTGTTGGGGATTTTGATTAATGCATGTATTAAAACTATAATAACCGGAAGAAATTCAGTTAAATTATATCAAAACCCTGCTTATAGCTTATATGGTGATAACAAGATTTTAAACAAGTATGGATTCTTATATGTTCAATATCAAGCAAAATGCTATTATTGGGTTATTGTTGCCTTGACATATATTATATTGAGATCAGTTATTATTGCAGTTTTACAGTCAGCAGGGAAAGTCCAAGCAGTGGTTATATTTGCATTTGAATTAATTTACTTCATTGCAGTTTGCGTTATTCGGCCATTTATGGATAGAAGAACGAATATTTTCAATATTTTAATTCATTTGGTGAATTTGATTAACAGTGTGATGTTTATTATATTTAGTAATGTATTTGGATCAAAGCAAGCAGTTAATTCAATTACCGGGGTTGTGTTTTTTGTTTTGAATGCAGTTTGCTCATTGATATTACTATTATTTACTATAGTTACATGTATTATAGCTATACTATTCAGTAATCCTGATACTACATATACCCCAGTTAACGATGACAGAGTTTGTTTTATTAAACGAGATGAAGGAGAAGAAAAATCTGGGGGTGGTACGGAATTAGCAGCATTGGGATCAGCAGCAGTTAAAGGTCATGAGGATATAAATTTGAAAACTATGAGTGTTCATGGCAATCCACATACCCCAGGTGTCAATAAGAGTGGTAATAATGGATTTGAAGATGATGATTATGATATTGATGATAAATTCCCATCCTCAAGATTACCAAATACCACAACGGGGGGTGCTTCTGCAGTTAACGAAAGAAGTCGAAGTGATTCGATTGGCAAGAATGGATATAATAATAATGTTGTTGAGCCAGGATCGATTATATATAATAATCACGGGACGTCACAATCATCGATGGGGTTGAGCAAACCAACTAATATTTATGGAGATGATGGCAGCGGATATAAGGGAGTTAGTGAGAATTCATATTCTAGTTATTCGAATAACATTAGTACCAGTAATTCATATCCATACAATGCTAGTGGATCGAATACTAATATGAATAATAATCCATATGGATATCACTATTAGTTAAAAGAAATGACGATATAAGATATATATTACCTAGCACATAGGTTGGTTTTCGTTTAGATGTATTATTATTTTTTATTATTATTATTATTATTATTATTATTATTATTATTATTATTATTATTATTATTATTATTATTATTACTATTATTATTATTTAAAGAAATATGTTTCATTACACGGCAACATTTGATTGGTTCCTGATTGTTTACTTGCTCTCCTCTCGTCCTTAAATACCCCTTACATTCCCCAATGAAATGAGACCCACCGATTATGTAATTAAATTTAGCAATGTGTGTGCTGATTATCTAATGGGTTATCTAATACCAAATAATTTAGAAATTACTCACAGTGCATGGACCAACCTTTCAATTTTTTCACATTTTTCGATATTTTTCTTACTGAATTGATTTGTTTTTGTTTTGTTTTCAGTTATATAATCCTCCATTCTTGGAACACAACAATTGCTCATTCCAATTTAGTCTGATATTTTCTTCACTATTATCTTTTTTTTTTATTTTCACATTCCTTTGCAAAAGGACATAAAAATTCTCACAATTTGAACCTGGTTCTTTTGCTTCTTCCTTTCTTTCGCTCGTTGCTATAGGTAATTTTCTTCATTTATGACATATCAAACTAGACCTGTTCAAATAGTCAATTTCAATTAACATATTCAATTAACTTACCAAAAAAACTTTTCAATTGTTTTTCTACTTGTATTATATTTAATTCTATTATATTATATCAAAAATAAAATAAAAATAATAAAAAAAAAAACAACAACAAACTTATACTATATATATTATCCTATATTATATTTTACTATATTATACCAAATCTATCTAACTTATACTATATCACTTCTTCCTTTTTCATATTTTTTTATTTCATCTATTTCACATATGTCTATTTAAAAATTCAAACTGAATGAAAGCAAACAGTCAACAATCGTCTCTAGTTTGGTACCATAACTCCAATCAAATCGATCACTCGTCACTACCTTTGTCATGTCCATTGGAATTCTCTCAATTCTCGTTTAAAAATTTATTAATTCCTCATCACAATGCATTGAATATTTGTTATTTCAATCACTTATCAATAGCTGCTAACTCAATTGTTGTCTGTTGCGGGGCAATCTATATTTCAGTATACTTATTCCAAAAGTTTTTCACTGGTTCCGCTGCCGCTACAAAACCCCACAATTCCCAGCTTACGGTGCTGTCCCTTGCCAAAAGAAAATTTTCAATCTTTACTACAATTCCATTAATTGCTCAATTATTCTATTACAATTTATTGGCTATCGAAATCAAATTGAATAATAATCACCATGCTTTTTTGATGTTATTAATTTTTGCGCTTACTGCAGTTGTCATCCCACTTCATATCTTGCAAATGTTGGTAAGATCAACAATGGCTATAAATATTTTGATTATATTTTGGTTTTTGTTAGCTATTGAGAATTTCATCATTTTCACTCAAGATTATTTCACTAGTTTTCAACTTGTTCAAACTTATTCAAGCTTTTCCAGCTACATTAAAGGATTATCATTTCTCAATTCATTTATAGTTTTCATTATCTGTGGGTTTTACTCCAGTTCGAAAAGCAATAATATAATTGATCAATTGACTTTTTCTTGGTTAAATCCTTTGATTAAAAAGGGTTATAATTATAAATTGATTGATATTGACGATATTAAATTTTTGGATGTCGATATTAATTCAAAATATTATTGTGAAAAATTGCAAAATAACTGGCTAAAGGTAAAAACTCAATCCCGTGGTAATTTGGTGGTCAAAATATTGTATCAAACTTTTGGATGCAAAATATTATTTGTTGTGATAATTCAATTAATTGAAAATGTCATTTGCTTCATTCAACCACTTTTATTGAAAAAATTAATTGAATTCTTTGGAATTTATGATCATTTATCAAATAACCCTCCATTGCTTTATGGTGTTTTGATTTCGTGTGCAATGTTTATTGTATCACTAATTACCACAAATTTGTACAATCAATTTTTCATTCAATTATATCAAATTGGTTTACATATTAAAGGAAGTTTAACATCGTTATTGTATTATAAAGCATTGAAGCTATCACAATCTGCAAGAACTACAAGATCTTCTGGAGATATTATTAATTTGGTCACCGTTGATGTTAATCGAATTCAAAATTTGAGTCAACAAATTCATTTAATTTTAAGTATCCCCATTAAAATTTTTTTATCATTGGTATCACTATATTATTTGTTTGGTAACGCTATAATTGGTGGAATAATAGCTATGATTGTCGTGATACCATTAACTACTTTATTGTTGAAAATATTGAAAAATTTGAATCGAACTCAAATGTTGATTAAAGATTCAAGAATTAAAATTATTTCTGAAGTTTTGAGTTCAATTAAATGTGTTAAATTATATAACTGGGAATCATCAATGATCGATACCATCAACAAAATTAGAAATGATAAAGAATTGAAAAATTTAAAAAAAATTGGTGTTATAATTTCTCTAAATCAATTTGTTTGGTATTTGATCCCCTTGTTGGTACTGACATCAACTTTTTTCTTTTACAGTAAGCCATTGGCTTCAGAAATTATCTTCCCTGCTTTGTCATTATTTAGTATTTTGACTGGACCAATTATTCAATTACCTACCCTTATCACTAGTATTATTGAAGCTTCGATTGCATTTGAAAGATTGAGTGATTATTTATTGAGTGATGAAATCACGGAAGCTTTTACTATTTTCAAGGATGAACCTCCGTCAATCAGTATTGTTGATGCAACTTATTTAAGGGAAGCCTACATTAGGCCATACCTGGATGATGAAGAAACGGTTGATGGCCGTGATTGCAGCAAAGTTGCTCTTGAAAATGTTAATTTCAATGCATCCAACGGTGAATTGATTTGTGTGTTGGGTAACGTTGGCTCAGGGAAATCTACTTTACTTCATGCTCTTATTGGTGAACTCCCATTAACTCTAAATTCTAAAGCTAACATCCATGGCTCCATTGCATACTGTCCTCAAGTCCCCTGGATTTTGAACTCCACAGTGCGAGAAAACATTTTGTTTGGTTCAACATTTAATGCCAACTTTTATTGGAAAGTCATTGAAGTTTGTGAGTTAGTTGATGATTTACATATTTTACCTCGGGGGGATGAAACCATTGTAGGCGAGAAAGGGATTTCCCTTTCTGGAGGTCAAAAAGCTAGGTTGTCATTAGCTAGGGCGATTTATTCTCAGAAGGATATTTATATCCTCGATGATGTGTTGAGTGCCGTTGATAATCAGGTGTCAACTCTGTTGATTAAGAATATCTTTGGTGTTAAAGGGTGGTTGAAGAATAAGATTAAAGTGTTGGCAACTAATAACTTATCGGTTGTTGCTCATGCTGACAGGATTGTTTATATGGAGAATGGGAAAATTTTGGAATTTGGCACATTGGATGAATTGAAGCACGGTAGAATTGGTCAATTTATTGGAGAGTTCAATCCGCCTACTGCCGCCGAAGAATGTCATGAATCAGAAGACGTTGATGACGATGTAACTGTTGATGGTGAACTGACAAATTCAATGTTTGATAATTCTACATTAGCTTCAGTTACTACAGTTACTACAGTTACTACAGTTGAAACTGAATCTAAAATTGTTGAGAAGTGTGTTTCGAGGAAATGTAGTCGCTATGTTAAATGGAGCACATACATCAATTACGCTAAAAATTGTTCATTTGTTGGGGTTCTGGTTTTCTTTGTCATGATTTTGATTAGTTGTACGTTACAATTGGTTAGTAATTATTGGTTGAAAGCATGGTCTGAAAGAAACTCCAGGGCTACTAAATCATTGCCACCATTTAATGATGATTCAATGATTTTGTTTATTGTTGTTTATTTGATCCTTGGGTTCAGTTCAAGTTTGTTTGTTTTCTCGAAGACGTTGATTTTGTATCAATTTTGCTCGATTAATGCGTCATTGAAATTCCATCAACTGATGATCACATCGGTTTTACAATCACCAATGTCATTTTTTGATACTACTCCAAGTGGACGAATTTTGAATCGATTTTCTAATGATATTAATAAAATTGATGACAGTTTACCTAAAACCTTCAATAAGTTTTTCACTTCTGTGGTGTCAACGATTTTCACTTTGGGGATTATTGTTTATCATTTACCTATTTTCATTGTGCCATTAATTTTATTATCATTGATTTATTATTATTTCCAATTATATTATGTTGCAACTAGTCGAGATTTGAAGAGAATTGGCTCTACATCAAGAAGCCCAATAATTAATCATCTTCAAGAGTCACTTCATGGCATGGAAACTATAAGAAGTTTTGATAAGACCATTTTGTTTGAGAAGATTAATAGTGGTTTCGTTGAATTTAATTTGAAATCATTGTATGTTTTCCGAGCTGTTAATCGATGGTTGTCATTCAGATTACAATTGATTGGGGCATTGGTTATTTTTTTGACATCGTTGATCGCGTTGGTTTCATTGACCACGTCGACGCCATTGACAAATGGGGTTATTGGATTACTAATGGGGTATACTTTGGAAATTACTGAATCGTTGAATTGGATAGTCAGGTCGTCTGCAGATATTGAGACTAATATAGTTTGCGTTGAGAGGGCACTCGAGTATTCCGTATTAAAGTCAGAGGCACCAAGAAAATTAGAGGCACCACCAGCTGCGTGGCCAGTGAATGGCACCATCCAATTTAAAAACTATTCTACCCGATTCAGGGAAGATCTTGATTTTGCATTGAAGGACATTACATTCAGCATTTCTGCTAAAGAACGGATTGGAATTGTTGGACGAACGGGGGCTGGGAAATCCAGTTTAGCGTTGGCGATTTTCAGATTGATTGAGCCAACCACGGGAAAGATCATCATTGATAATGTTGATGTGAGTCAAATTGGCTTGGATGACTTAAGAAGTAACTTGAGTATTATCCCCCAAGATTGTTTAGCTATTGAAGGGACTGTCAGAGAGAATCTTGATCCATTGAACCAACACAGTGAGGCTGAACTTGTTCATGTTTTGAAACTTTCGCATTTATATCAACACTTGATCAAACTAAATCCAATTTTGGGTGAGGTTTTAAGTATCAAGTTGAGTGAGGGGGGCAGAAACTTATCGGTGGGCCAACGGCAATTACTTTGTCTCGCGAGAGCGTTGCTCAGTAAACTGAAGATTCTCATCTTGGACGAAGCCACGGCAGCGGTTGATTGCAATACGGACAAGATCATCCAAGAGACAATCAAACGAGAGTTTAGAGATAAAACTATATTGACGGTTGCGCATAGGTTGAACACAGTGTTGGATTACGATAAAGTGATGGTTTTGAATTATGGGCGATTGGTTGAATTTGCCTCACCTAAGGAGCTATTGAGGGATTGTAATAGTTTTTTTTATAAATTGTATCATGAAAAGTAGTTTTACCTTTATATATATTATACATTTTGAATATATTATACTATCTTACATTGCTTTATCCCCTTTTGCTTTCCACCCCCGCTGCACCCCTCGACGACACCATTCTTAATTTTTTTTTTTTTGGAAATAAAATTCACCAAAGGCGAAAGCTTGGAAAGAATTTTAAAAAACGTCAATGTTAACATTCGACGACATCCAGGAGTCGGACCCATCATCTCAACTCATCCTTCGTTGTCCCTTCGACAACTGCAATTGTCGTGTAATACCTCTAACAAAATCAAAACTAGCCTCGCTATCGACAACTATCGATGATTCACCAGACTGCATCAACTTTGCTGCCACTGTGAAGGTTGAAAAATCTAGTGATTATTTGGTGATTAACGATGCTTGGGAATTCGACAATATTGGCGTCTCCAAACCAGCCGAGATAATTAGCAAGCCAACTACGAATGGGAAGGAGGTGAGAATTACGAGATTTTTAGTGTGCGCTGACTGTGATAAGGGACCCTTGGGTTTTGCTGGCGGCCTTGAGGGGGAAGTGACTGATGCTAAGAAATTTACTTATTATTTGAATTTGAGAAGTGTCAAATATGAAAAGAAATAATAGTCACTTCAATTTTATTCTCTTTTCGTAATTCAGGCAAAGGAAGTCAGAGGGAAAGACCATTGATGGTGACGGAAATGTGACAGCCGATATAGACGTTTTCAAACAATACAAGACAACAGGGAAAAGTCAACTGCTAGATGAGAATATTGGGAAGAACTTAAAGATAAAGAGAATTTGGCGGGATGATGATTGGAATAAATCTCCAGAACTGAGGGCATCAAGATATTAAATTGCCAAATATGAAAGAAATAATAGATGTCTTATAGAATGTTCATTTCATTTCATTTCGTAGCCCAAGCAAAGCGAGCCAAGAATCTTCTCGTTGTTTCATTAAAAAAACATGAAGAATTTCAAATATGAAATAATAAATGTATTAAATTATTGTCGAAATTCGTTAAAAATAATATTAAATATCTTGTCACAAAATGTCTGTTGGCGCAGGTGCCAAGTTACCACCCGCTATTCATTTTTATTTCCTAGCTTGAGCGACTGTGATAAAAACTGATGGCATAAGTGAATGAAAAACCATTTTCGCAATACTGGCAGTTGGGATCACCTCCTTTCTCAGATTTGATCACATCAAAGGCAGGGACAATCACTATATTTGATGGGTCGATGGTTGAAGTGTTAGATTCTTTTCAAATCCAGAAGTTGTTGAAGCTGTACGTTGAGTATTACTTGATGAAGAATGGATAATAGTTTCACCAGTACTTGATTGTTTTCAGGTATCAAAAGCAGGTGGATTGGCTGTTATTGATGCGGTGGTTGGGGCCTTAGCAGAAATGCTTGTTATCGGTTTAGCTTCTGTTGAACTAGCCGTTGGCTTGGGGTTTTTGAATGGCATCAACCACCGTTCTGACCATTGAGTCATCCCAGTTGAATCCCCACCAGAGGTGATCAATTTACTTCTTCGTATGCTTGTTCGAGTCAGAAGCTTCGGAGGGTTTTCTCAGTAGTAGCACTTTTACTTGAGACAACCGAAAAGCCAAGGGCCATTGGAAGTATACTTGGGTTTTTAAGTCCCAAGTGTAAAGACATGAAGAAAATCCAACATTACTTTAAAGACTTGCGTCTGGGAGAACTGAGGATGCTAACGGACCCGGAAAAATTATATGTTAGATGATTTTAAGAACTGTCAAATATGAATTAATGCATGCATTATAAGATTATTACACATTGTATATTGTTGAAATTCGTTAAAGATAAATCTGTCATAAAAGTCAGCTGAAGCAACCACCTTCCTGAAGTTAAGTCACTATCATTCTACTCATTTAATTCCGCTTCCCGAGCGAAACGAACCAGTGGAGAGCGATTATGGGTCTTGCGTCTCCTGAAAAAACAGAAAAGCTATTATGCTTTTACGTCAGCATGCTTGTTCTGGTGTTTCTCTTGTCTTTTGACTCTCCATTTTCTGCCGTTCTTGTAGCATATGAACAAGAATCCTTGACTGGCGAAACAGAGTCCTGCCATTAAAGTGTAGCAGCCGCCGATGGTCAACGATGATTGCATTCTAGACAATGCTGCAATTCCAGCAGCAGAGGTCAAACATCGTCCCAAATTGACACAAGCGGTACTTGTTGATGTCTTCGTAGGATACAAATCAGCTAATAAATTAGTACTGACACTGACAAATGGACTGTTGACAACACTAGTTAGACCGGCACCGAAAAGGACGCCAACCAAGGGTTGCTTAGTTGACAAGCACCACCCGAAAATAATTAGCCCGCTGGAGAAAACTGCTCCACATGGGAATAACATTGGCAAACGACACTTGAAAACATCGAATTCTTCTTGGGGTTTATTGGAACGTTGGAATTTTCGTTTGTAAATTTTGAAGTACCAATCAAGCAAACGACCACACATTATTGAACTCAATGATGAGCAAATCCCAGGAGCAAGGAAACAAAGTCCTACTCTTCTAACACTGTAACCATAATTCCGTTGAAGCACTGTTGAAAGTGAAGTACACATCATTGACCATGATGTGAAATGAAGTGATGCAGAGATTAGTAAGCATGCTACTTCCGGATGTTGAATGATTTTTGGGACATCAAATAATTTCATTAATATTGATTGGTGTTTTCTTGCTTCTAAAGAGGCAGTATCGTTGGTTAATTTTTTCTTGAATTTTGGAATTAACCATAATGGTGACTTATTGATAAATTTCTTTGGCTTGATGGATCCATTGCCAACTATTGCTCGGTTTGTCTCAGGTAAGAAAAAAAAGCTAAGTGTAGTAGAGACGCCACAACCAATTGCTAAGAACCAGAAAACTGATCTCCAAGAGTGGAACCCACTAGTCAATAATCCACCAATTAGTGATCCTATAGCTTGAGCGAAAAGTTGAATACTTGTAGCGAATCCAAGTAACGAACCACGATTTGCTCTAGTTGCCAAATCTGAACAAATCCCGCTATTAATTGCAACAACTGGAGCAATCCCGGCAGCCTGGACACATCTTAAGAATAAAATTACCCCGTATCTGTTACATACAGCAATACAAACACATGCTATAATATAAATGAACCCACACACAATAACCATAGGTTTTCTGCCAATTGAATCAGCGATGCTTGCCGTGAACATAGGTGATATAGCTTGGAAAATAAAATACATTACCACAGCTACATTGGCAAATTCTTCACTAACATTAAACTTCTGTTCAATTATAAATATGATAGGATAATAGATGTTCCCGGAAACCGCACTCCAAAAACCTTGAATCCCACATAATGAAGCGATCATGTACTTTTCAGGAGTATTGAAGACGGTATACGGGAAATCAAGGGTTGTCTGGACTGAATCGAGCTTATCCTTGTCCTTAGCCATTTTTCTGTACAAAATTAATGTCTTTCTCTAATTGTTATTTTTCTTTTTCTATTTATTTTTCTTTTTCTTGGTTTTTTTGGGACCTGACGTCCTTATAAGGAAGTAATAGACAACAAGGAAAAATTTTATCGCTATCTGCAGAGCCTTATTAATGGTGAGAACCTTATTAGTCTCGATCGGACTTGGTATGAAAAGTGCGAAGAATTAATTCCGAAACCACAGCGTAAACTGGGAAACGTCCCCTGCAAGGAGAAACTTAAACTGCAGCTTTTCCATACTCGCAAATGGTCATCTTCTCATAAACAATATACTTATTTATTGTATATAACCTTGGAAAATAACATCAGCTAAGTCAGGCCAAGACGAGAATATCGAGCTTACGCGTCAATTGCTAAAATTATGTCAATTGGAATCTAAGCCAATATAATATATTTGTATGGTTAGGTGGGGAGTAGGATTCAACATAGTCGGATTTCAGTTCGCATTATTATCTAAACTATGATTCACTTTCTCTTCTCTGATCAACCCACTTGTCACCATTTTTAATAACCAACAAAACCGGTATTAATGACAACACACATAATCCCACCATTAAAGTGTAGCACCCACCAATAGTTAAACTTTGTTCCATTCTGGTAAGTGCACTAACCCCGCAAGCTGCCAACAAACACCGACTAAGATTTATACAAGCAATACTTGTTGCAACTTTTTTAGGATATAGATCAATAAATAATGCAACCGGTATAGAAATAAACGGAGTTATACAACAACTGGCAATAAACATCCCAATCAAGACCCCAACTAATGGAGTTTTCTTCCCTATGCACCATCCAAATATTAACATTCCGCAGCAAGAGATAACTGCAAATGGCAATGAACTCGGTAATCTTGCCTTGAATGGATTATAAGTATTATCAGGGTTGGCTCTTTTGTAAGCTGCATATCTCCAATCGATTATTCTCCCACAAACAATTGAACCTAAAAGGCCAGCTAACCCTGCACTTAAGTATGATAAGCCAATTCTTTCAACACTATAATGATAATTGCTTGACAAGGTGTTGGTCATTGTAGTTAACATCATACTCCAAGTGGTGAAAAAAAGCGATGATGAAATTAATGTCATATACATTTCTCGTTTAATAATCATGGTTGGTACCCCTCCAATCACACTAATTAATGATTCTTTTGGTGCATGTTGGATCGTTGATGTATCATTGGTTAACCGCTTACGGAATTGAGGTAATAACCAAAGAGGGGATTTATTATACCAATGTTTTGCAGGAACTGATCCATTACCAACAATATCTCTTTGAGTCTCCGGCATCACAATAAGTGTCAATATTAAACAGATACCACAACCAATTGCTAAAAACCAGAAAACAGATCTCCAACCCCATCTAGAAACCAATAACCCACCAATTAATGCACCAAGAGAATTTCCTAATAATGGGAACCCACTCATCATCCCAACATATTTCCCTCTTTCATGTCTTTCAACGATATCACCAACAATACCTGAATTAATAGGAAAAACTGGGCTAATGCCTGCCGCTTGAATACATCTTAAAAATAAAATTAACCAATACTTGTTACTTCTGGCTAATCCAATATCACCTGCGATGTAAATTAGACAACATAGCACCATCATTGGTTTCCGTCCTACTTTATCAGCAATTGCCCCAGCGAACATAGGCGAAATCCCCTGGAAGATATAATACATCACCACAGAAATGTTCGCCAACTCTTGGGAAACATGAAATTTCTCCTGTACTATAGGTAATGCAGGGAAGAAAATTGGTGCCGAAATAGTCGACCATATTGAAGTCGTGCTGCATAAGAAAACTATAAGGAATTTTTCCTTGCTAGTGAAAATTGAAAATGATGGCTGTGGTGGGGCTTGAATATCCTTTGATTCATTTATTGTGTCCTCATTCATATCTCCTAACTTTTCAGTTTTAATTGACATTGGTATTTTGAGCGTAGTAGCGTGACTATTATCATTTTTTTTCTAGTGGTAGTGAATGGTGCCATTTATATATTGCGCTACGCTGAACGTAAACTATGAAACGGAAATATTTGACCTCCTTCCGCCTGCATGTTAGATATCAATAAATTATATAATAGCACAATTGTTGAAAACTTTTCACGCTCTTAACGGATATAATTGACTTGTGCAAATAGTATATGAACTTTCCAGCTGGTTCAGCATATGCTGGAAAAAATGTCAAACCAAGTGAATGTTGTTGAATTTGGCCAGAAATTGGTGGATATAAAGTTTAGGGATGAAAATTTAATTGATTCATCAGAAATTGACCTGAGCTTTGCCAAAGAAGTGAAAGGCTGCGTTGATATGCCTTTTTCGTTGTTGCTTGGATTGATGGTAAAATAGTCATTGAGCGCAGAGCTTAAACCTATTGTAAGATTGGGGCGAGCTGATTTGGTTGCCATTAATAGGACTGATTATTGAGTCTGCCCATTGTTTCAATCTTTATGAAATATTTCGAGTTTTCCAACCCAATGAATTTTAAAACTACTAGCTAATGTTTTCTTGTTCTGCGCATACCACAGATAATGATGGCAGATTATTGCGGAACCAATGAGACAAGAGGAAGAGTATTTTTACCGAGACTGAAGATTGTCTAGTTGAGATAGCTATTCTTCAATCAATATGGTCTTCATACAGGGCAAACATAACATTCATATATAGAATAATCTAACTATCAGTTATAGAATAATCTAACTACCACCCATTGTTATTTAACCATCAGTGCCGTATTTGGGTTAGTAAATAATCCCGAACAGTTTAGGATGAAAGGAACCCGTCAACACACTACCTGCTTATAATCCCAGCAGTAGCCAATCAAATAATAAATTCATGAAAGATTTGTGAAACAATTCAGATGAAAAATGATTCACTTATTCAATCAAGTAGCTCTTCGAATTCAGTACATTTCAAAACCCGATCGAATAGCGATTGGATCGACATTTTTCCAAAATTGTTAGCCTCTTGCTGGTATTTTGCCAGACGTGGTTAGGCTATATATTAGGCTTACTAATTTATCAGCAATTATTTTCTGTACGCACCGCATCGTACCCTTGATGCATCAATTTATCTTGACCAATAACTTAAATAAAGGAATTTCATCAAAAAGTTTTCACTTTAACTTATATCCGACCTACAAAATTTATCTCAATTTCCATTTTTTTAAACCATCACATCAACATCTAGATAAGACAAAATTTACTCACTTGAGATAATATTTTAAGATTTTCCTTTCCATTTTTTTTTTCCTGCTAATCATTGAGGACCAGCTCAATTTATGTTAAATATTTAGTGGATCTTGAGGCATGCACGCGCCAAAATGCATAGAGTGCACCATTTCTACGTTCGCTGACCAGCCATCTTGAAAAAGAAAATTTCGCCTTGAACTCTCGTCTAAGTTTACTCAATGAAAATTTACCCACTTAACTAATTTAACCCGATTAAAATAATGAGGCGATTAAATATGGGACAATTGTTTATAAAACTATTATTCTCCCTTTTCATTTTTCTTTTCATCACCAGTCTCAACAAAACCAACTGTTGTTATACCCTTTTCACCTAAAAGTAATACCATGAAAATATGAATAATAATAATCATTTTGAGAATTTTTCACATCCCAGATCACCAATGAATAATATTAATAATAATGCAAATAATAATCAAGGTGGTGGCACATTGAATCATCAAGGTGATGGTCGCTCCAATGATATCCGCAGCCATTTAACTACCCCTTTTCAAGTACCCCATAATAACATTTACGATAATGTTTCATCAAGTGAAGAGGCGGTGGATGATGCTGAATTAGGATTCAGGCCATTCCCAGAAAATACGACGATTCGCCCAATTTACAATTCACCTTACAGAAATGTGTTGAATAATGATCACAATAATAACTCTGAAATACCTAATCCTATATTAACAATTAAGAATCAAACCGGTGGTTTAGATGCTAATGCCAGAAGATTGTCATTGAATGAAGTTCATTCTCCTCCACCTCAAATACCTCATGTTATCCCTAACGTCAGAATCATTCCTCAGTCGGAAGAAGAGCGTAACGTCATTCGTGATGATGATTCTAATTTAACTGCTACTAATATTGGTGATGTGATTGATGATGGTGATACCAATGAAAAACAAGAAGTTTATGAATATCAAGAATTGGCTCATCAACCAACAAGAGAACCAATCATGAAAGAGAAAGTCCTTGTTACTGATAAGGGGAAATTAAGATTTGATTGTGATATTCCTAAATCATTACTTGATCTGTATGGTTTATCAAATCCAGGCAATGAATTTAAATTTATGAGATATTCTGCTATTACTTGTGATCCTGCTGAATATCGAGATAAATTCAGTTTAAGACAATTGGGTTATTCAATCCCTAGAGCAACAGAATTAATGATATGCATTACTCTTTACGATGAAGAACCATATCTAGTGGCTAGAACTTTGCAAGGTGTTTTCAAAAATATTGCTTATATGTGCAATAAAAAAAGTCATCCATATTGGGGATATTGGGGTAAGGAGGGCTGGAAGAACGTTTCAGTTTGTTTAGTTGCGGATGGGAGAAATAAAGTTAATAAGAAAACTTTATCACTTTTTGCATCATTGGGTGTCTATCAAGAAGGTTTTGCAAAACGATCTTTAGGTGATCAAGATATTCAAGCTCATGTCTACGAACACACAACTAAACTTCAAATTGCAAATGCTGATGAAGATAATATTACTTTTGCTAAAGGTGAAGTTCCAATTCAATTAATTTTCTGTTTGAAAGAGAAAAACAAGAAGAAAATTAACTCACATCGATGGTGTTTTGAGGCATTTGCTCCAATTTTAACACCGGAAGTTGTGGTTTTATTAGATGCAGGAACTCAACCTGGAAAAAGTTCAATTTATCATTTATGGAATACATTTTATATGGATGGTAGAATTGGTGGTGCTTGCGGTGAAATTAAGGTTGCATTGGGTGATCAATTTCGATTATTATTAAATCCATTAGTTGCTGCACAAAATTTTGAATATAAAATGTCTAATATTTTAGATAAACCAACTGAATCTGTATTTGGGTTTATTACTGTTTTGCCAGGGGCATTTTCTGCTTACAGATATAAGGCTCTATTGAATGACAAGAATGGTAGGGGACCTTTGGAAAGATACTTCAAAGGTGAAACTTTGGACAGTGATGCTAGTGCTGGAGTTTTTGAGAAAAACATGTACTTGGCTGAAGATCGTATCTTATGTTTTGAATTAGTCGCTAAGAAAAAAGAGAAATGGTTGTTGAAGTATGTCAAATCTGCTAGTGCTGAAACTGATACTCCAACTGCAATGTCAGCATTAGTTAAACAGAGAAGGCGTTGGCTTAATGGTTCATTTTTTGCATCATTTTATTCACTAACTCATTTCCATAAAATTTGGACTTCAGGTCATTCATTATTTCGGAAATTGTTCTTACAAATTGAATTTGTTTACCAATTTGTCCAATTAGTTGTTTCATGGTTTAGCATTGCTTCATTTTTCTTGGTGTTTAGGATTTTAACTAGATCTTTGGAATCTTATTTTGGTGCTGCTAAAATTTTATCTGGAATTTTCTTATGGTTTTACATTGCTACTACTGTGATTACATTTGTTATTTCATTTGGTAATAGACCTGAGGGAACAGCGAAATTTTATTTTGCTATGTTGGTATTTTATGCTATATTGATTAGTTATACTATTTTTGCTGCTATATTTTTAACGGTTAAAGCAGTTCAAGATTTTATAAAAGTTAAAAGCTTTTATTCACTTGTTTTCCAAAATCTGAGATTCAGAGATATTTTGGTTTCCAGTGCATCTACTTATGTGTTATACTTTGTTGCATCATTTTTATATTTTGAACCATGGCATATGTTTACTTCATTTGTTCAATATTTGTTGATCAGCCCGACTTACATTAACGTTCTAAACATTTATGCATTTTGCAACTTGCATGATTTAAGTTGGGGAAACCGTGATGATGAAATTAAAGATGAAAAACCCATAACAATAGAGACTGTTGATGAACATAATTTGAATAAATTGGAAGATGTTGTCGGGGTTTCCCCAACAGAATTCCAGGAAAAAATTGGGGAGATGTTAGTTTATTTAGATATGCCATTGTCAGATTCAGAAATTGAAGCACTGTTCCATAAACAGCGATACAATTTGAATGCACCAGGTGAAGATAAATATAGAACTAACAGATTTGGTATTCGAGTTAAAATTGATAAGACTGATGAAGAGACAAAACTGAAAGATTATTATGCATTGATCAGATCTTTGGTTGTGTTGTTTTGGATGTGCACTAATTTAGTTGTTGTTGTTGTGGTTCTTAGTATGGATGGGTTTACTGAATATTCTAATATTAGACAAGTTTCTGAAAGACGATCAGAAGTGTTTTTAACTGTGATATTGTGGATAGTTGCATTTTTAGCTGCATTTAGATTTATTGGTTGTGTATTGTATTTGATTGGTTATTTGAAAGATAAATTGCGGAGACAACCTCAATTTGAGCCACGAACTAGTTATGCCTAATGTACCGTCAGTATATATACATTTATATAATATTTTTTTTAGTTCATACTAATTGTTTAGTAAAATTGTTTTGATAATTGCTCAATGATTGAGGAGTATTTCACCACCAGATACCGATGTAGATACCATAAATGCCCCCTAATTTCCTAAACTATACATAGAAAATAAAATCTGAGATAATGTAACACAATACAATTGAAACACAATCTCATTATTGACGATCTGTCAAGCAAAATTGATTTGACTCATCCCAGAACATTGGCGGCCCTTTATGAACTTTCCTAAAGATAATCAATGCATGCAACAAAGCGAAATAGCGTTTCTAGGGTGTTTCATTGACCTGAATATTCATCCCAATAATTGAAGATAATTGTGAAATATCATCAGTGGCCAGTATGTCAGCTGCAAACTACATCAGTGTAGTAAGGCAGAAAAACTCAAAACATATAAAAATCAAAAAAAAAAAAAGGATTAGGTAGAGATTGGAGAAAGGGGTATTATGTAAAACTTATTAAAGTAGAAGTTGCATTTTGGCCTTTTCTTTTTTTTTATTGGTTTTCATTCTATTATTTTATCTAATCTGTTTCGTCCTAACATTTGTTGGATAACAGTATCTTGATAGAAAACTCTGAGGCCATAGCCTTGACATTTGCAGACCTATTCATTGCGAAGAACACTACCAAAATTGGTTCAACATATTCTCCCGCTTTCATTTTCCCGTTATTTATATTTTGAGCAATTCAAAGAAGTCTTTCAAAATAAGAGAATCGTAAATGTCTGAACGATTCTCGGAGAATTTCTGGGGGCAAACTTACAGTGGAGGGCAAATTTGAATTGATCATAATTTAGAACCCTTATCTTAGATCGACCAGCTTCGAAAAATTGAAGTCAATGAAGCAAATCGCAATAAAGGGATTTAAATTCATTGTGGCTTAATCTTTGATGTTTAATATCACCACTCTTACAAGCTTTATCTTCCATATTTTTTTTCAAGTTTGATAAATGGTATTAGCGTGGTACTGATTTTCACACCCATTAATGTTATTTGAATTAAACTGATATTCAAGATTTTTCATATTCTAAGTAACACCCCACCTTTTCATAACATCTTTATGATATTCGTTTAAAATTTGTAGATTATGGAGGCAACGAATTTGAATTTGAATTGTCGCAGCTGTTACCCCGCGAGCCAGGAAATTTGCGAGACGAATTCTGCTATCAACACCAGCAAAATTATTAGGACAAATGCGATTGTGGAAGTAATAATAATTGTCACAACATCATCAGCAACCGTAATTTAAATGTGGAAGGATTGGATGTAACTACTGACACTGAGAATTTGGTGGTTCTAGTGGTTTTGGTGGTTTTGGTGGTTATGGTGGCTTTGATTGTTTTGGCTGTTATTGGTACTTCTAGGATGATAATTCAGATAATTGATTTAAATTATTCATAAAATGTATCATTTTTTAATTAAGCCCCTAGTTTTTTAAACTGAAAGGAACAACAAAAGTAGAAACAAATCTCAAATTTTGGATCTACTTGGATATATACACCTTAAAATCGGATCGATTGCCCCACCATGCATGAAGATGTGTTATCATGCATGTCCGCCCCAGTTTTTTAGTTGAGTAATGCGAACACGCGAACTTTCACTATGACAACTGATATTATTAAGATATCAATTTTAATTCACTGACAGAGTTATCAGCGAGGATGTTGTTAATGACCTTATCAGTAAACTAACAAAGTAAGCTATTATGTCCTAGGAAGGTCTGTGATTGAACAATTCTTAATGAAATACTGCTGCTTAAATCAGAATGTAAGGAGGCCATTTCCTTATATTGGGCCCTATATGAAAACCCTGTCTATCACCCAGAGACCTCTGATGAATGATGATGAAATGCAATGAGACAAACGAGGTATCACTGTAACTACTTATTTTTCATTAGGACGCTTTCAATGCCTTGCCATTACGAAACATGAGATAAGCAATTGTCAACTTTGTAAAACAACCTGGTCGTTTCCGGCTCTGAATAGAGTGCTGAATCTGACAACCTCAATCGGAACCAGCCTAGTGGCAAGGAAATTTCATTAGAGACCATGGCAGTGCACCAATCAGGTATCAATGAAACAAGTGACCAGGCAATGTGATCAGGGGTGGCTCAGCTCACTTAGCAGCTAATAGCCCAAAGGAATCAATCGCTGATCATTACCAGCTTCTTAAACTTCCATTGCAAAAATAGCATTTATATGCGTGTCTGAGCTTATCCATGGAAATGTAAAATAACCAAATAAAAATAGAATTATTTTAAAGTGGTTCACGCGCCACATAACCATTGACCCAAGTTGTTGGATGAGCAATCCATGCAAGGCGGGTAAAGCCTTGTATACAATGAGATAAGTTAAGATACCCCTATTTTACCTCATTAGTTTTTTTTTGTTAGTTGACTGCTGCTGATAAAAGGGGAAAAGGTCATTGGATTCTTTCTTTTTACTCAGAGAATTACAAAATGGGTATATTTAGTGAAGATAAACCATTTACTGCGGTCAGTGCAGTTATCAATCAAATTTTAACTGATAAAAGCGTGGGAGACTTTCAGCCTGAAGTTCAATTAGTTGGATTGTTAGAATCAATTAAATTTCAACCGAATGATGGGGCAGTTGAAGCTGCTCGGGCAATTCGAAAGAAACTCAAGTATGGGAGTCCATCAGTTCAATATAGAGCATTGATCTTACTTGAATTATTAGTTTCTAATGGTGGGAAGCCTTTGAATCCATTGTATAATGATTCTAAATTAGTTGACCGATTGAAAGTTATTATTACTGATGATCATCACATCCCTCGTGTTCGGAAGAAATTGATTGCAATGGTTATTGGTTGGAATCGTGAATTTGCCACTGACCCTGACATGGCTAAATTGGTTGGCTTGGCAAAATATACTAAACTATATTACAAGCCTACTACTGGTGGTCAAACTGGCAGTAACAATAGACAAGTTCCACAATTCATGAATGATAGTGCCGATGAATTTTCTGAGAATGAATTGACTAGTATTACCAGTCGACCAGCAAAATTGACTAAAAAAAATGATGCCGGTGGTAGAAGTAATCGTGATCTAGATGCAGCTTATGAGATTCCAGAAATTGACATTAAGAAGGCTGCGCCGGAAATTGACAAGATCATTAATGAGGCTAGTAGGAATGCAACTATCCTTAAGAATGAATTGCAGCAGTTGAATAGAGGGAAAGAATTGGCAATTGACAATGATCGATGTACGATAAACTTTGAAAAATGTCGGCAAATCAGACGGAAAGTGTTGAGATACTTGCAAGTTATTAATGAAGGCCATTATTTAGGGTTGTTGATCCATGCTAATGAGGAACTAGTAGATGCGTTGCAGAAGTATTCTGATTATTCAAAATATGAAGATGAAGAAAAGGATGACAACAAGAGGAAAGGGGCAAATAGAAGTGGATTTATCAGTGAAGATGAGGATGAGGAAGGAGAGGACAGAACTACTACTCATTCAGAAGAGTATTCATATGATTATTCGTCATCTGAAGAAGAAGACAGCAACAATCCGTTTGGAGATAGCAACAAGATATAGTAGCAGGTTGAAATGGAAACTGCGCTGCAACTAGTTCTGGTTCGTTCCTGCTAAGTAAGTAGGCAACGTCAATCAGTCATTTCAGTATGTTCCATGAAAAGGGTTTCCGATATCTGTCTGTCAGAGATTGTATGTAAGTCTCCGAATAAATATATGTGCTGCAGTTTGAAAAAAAAACTATGGTTTGGTTTTATAAGAATCATGTCAGAAAGTGGCTGGCGATGTTTTTATATCAGTCTAAATACGATTGAGACAGTATTCACCTATGACTTGATCTTTTAACCACAATTAAAACAAAATTGTTTGAGAGATCCGACTAAGGTGGCAGGGCTGCACGCAAATATGCACAACGAAGTATAGCGATGCAGCTCATATGCAAGATCCCCTGAAGTCATCTGACCTATTTTATTTCCAAATTTAGAACTAATTGCTAAAACTGTATGTCATGACACCCTCTGCATTGACGGCGTGTCACAGAATATTGGAAGCTCGTAATAATAAAAGATATACTTTTGAGATTCGAATTTGATTACTAACTGAGTTGATATAATATAAACTCTGTCAGTGTACATGCAGGCTATTTTTAAACACAGCCCAAGGGGGTGGTTACACATGGGCAAGCCATGTTAGTTTCAAAGTTATATATATCACCAATTTAGTATCACCTAATCCAAATTTATTTATCCATAATTATCTTCCTAATTTCCCCCTTTTCGTTTGCCTTTCCCCTAATTTTTTTTTTTTACAAAAAAGAAATACCACTACTTGTTTTTACTCTATATTTATTTTTTTTTGTTTCATTGTTTTTTTTTTTAATTAATATTTTACTAAGAACAAAATGAAGCTCGACAAATTAAAGAGCAAAGTAAATGTTCGTTCGTTTTATTCGGGTGAAATTAGAAGATCAAGGACGACAAGAGAGAAAATATCTAACTTAACTAATGAAGTGTGCCGACTTAAAAATGAAGCACTTCAAGTACCAACATTAAAAGCAAAACTTGACATATTAGAGTATGAACTACGACAAGAAAAGTCAAGAAATGACAGGCTAATTGAAGAATATGAAGCTTCTTTAGATAAGATAAGCACATTAGAGAAAATTCAATCTGAAAATCAAAGTTCTTTGGCCCCTTCACGAAAATTCACGCATACAAGAGATGTTAGCACTTCTAGTATTCTCACCGAAGATTCATTATTTTCAGAATTTAATGGGCTGAACTCTTCAAATCTTCAACTAGACCTCCAATTAACTTACGAAGAATCCAATAAATCATTACTCGAGGGATTAAAATTGCAAGAGATGAGAAACGCTAAGCTAACATCTAGAGTTAACCAGCTTGAACTGTCTCTAGAAAGATTGACTTGCACCATAGATACTCACAATGGCAGAACTAATAGTGTCAGCAGTAGTGCTTATCCTTCTAAAATGGGAACTTTGAAAAGCAACTATAATAGGTTTGGGTTGAGTAGTGCGTCAAACAATGAATACTCTGCCATGCAATGGAAATTCGATGAAAATCAGCTGCTTACCCTACATGATGATATTTATCCTATTGATGAAGAATGGGATTCGGCTGATGAAAAATTAGAGGACGCCGATGAAAAGATTCAGTTGAGTGCCAAAGCTGATGATAAACCTGAAAAAGAAGAACATAATGAGCTCGACCAATATTTGAGAGAATTAGAACTAGAAGATGCCGCAAATAAGCGACGATCCGTGCTATCAATGGCCAGAGAAAAGGACGAAGAAGAATATGAGCAAGACGAGGATGAAGTAATTTCAATAAAAACGCCTGAGGTTTTCAGTCCATATCCTGAAGCCGGCGAAGAAATATTCTCACCTCAATCAACGACTTTCTCAATGGACACAGAACAAGAACAAGAAGATCAAGACTATCCAGATATGGCGAGTTTTTATGAACCAGCTGCGTTGAAGAGAAGATCGCATATCAATGGAACCTTAAGAGCCCGTAATAATAGCTTGCTCAGTATGAATAAGCGTCTCTCAGTTCAGTCGGCCCAAGCTATTTATTACAATTACAAAGGAAGCGCAGACGATGAGTTCCATGAGCTAACTAACGTTAATCGTTTAAGTGGTTCCATTACATCGAAGACTGGGGCCATGGCTACTACATTTACCGCAAAGACAGGTACGGTTGCTACTGCGCTATCGTGGAAAACTGTTGCGGTTGCCAGCACGCTTTCAAGTAAGACTGGCGCAGTTGCAAATTCTTTGGCCAATAAGAGTTCTAATTTGATGAGTTATTGTCAAAGTCATCTCTCAAAGCCAAGACGACTGTCTCACTATTATTAATTATTGTTTATTTTTCCCTGCATTTTATTAGTATTTATTTTTAGTTTATGTTAATTTCTATGAATGTATTCATTCATTCATTCATTCTCTCATGTTAGATGAATCATGTGTTGTTGTAGAATAAAGTTAACAGTATGTACACGGGATTTGCCGACGGTGACTCACTGTGAAAAATTGCAAAATCTTGAAAAATTAATATTTTTATGCTAAAATTTTCCACACATCCGGGCCCATCTTTTTCACCAATACAAACAATGTCATTCCCATTATTGCCATATTTCAAAGACGCCTCTGATCTCGAGTCATTGGCTGTGGTCGGAAGAGTATTGCTTGAATATTCAAGTGCAATTGACTTTAAAAAACTTATCAATGAATTTGGTTATCCTGTTGATTTTTACGTTGATTTTAGCAGCGAAAAGACTTTAGACAAAGCAATTGAATTATTAAATTTCGGAGTGAAGCAATTGATAGTTGATTTTGCATTTGCCCAAGTATTGATCGCTTATGGAGTAGCTGAAAATAGAATAATTGTCTCAATTTCAAACGCTAAAGAAGCTACAACCAAGGAATTGGGTTACCTCATCTCTCCTTCATCAGATGCTGCAGAAATTAAAGCAAGAGTTGTGTTTATTGATTACCGGAAACAAGCACCTGAAGCAGGCAAAATTGAAGCCTCGAATGAATTTGTTCCTATCGTCAGCGCTGCCAACTTAACTACTGATTACACCAAAGCCAATGAAAAGCTTACCCCAGTTAGTGAATTTTTGTTGAAACAATTAACTACTGATAGAACTGATGGCCTTTTCACAACCATGGTCACTGATATCCAAAATCATTCTCTTGGATTAGTTTATTCATCTAAAGAATCAATTAATGAAGCCCTCAAGAATATGGCTGGTGTTTACCAATCAAGAAAAAGAGGTCTTTGGTATAAAGGTGCCACTAGTGGTGCTACTCAGAAATTAATTAAATTGGGAACCGATTGTGATGGTGATTGTCTTAATTTCGTTGTTGAACAAACTGGTGTTGGATTTTGTCACTTGAGTACTGATACTTGCGTTGGCGATCTCACTGGCTTAAGTAAATTGGAACAAACATTGAAAGACCGTAAAGCGAATGCGCCTGAAGGAAGTTACACCAAGAGATTGTTTACCGATGAAAAATTGTTGCATGCCAAGATTAAAGAAGAAGCAGAAGAGTTGACTGAAGCTAAAACTAAACAAGATATTGCTTGGGAAGCTGCTGATTTATTCTATTTTGCTTTAACTAAATGTATCAGTGCTGGTGTCAATCTCATTGACGTTGAGAGAAACTTGGATTTGAAACATTTGAAAGTTACCAGACGTAAAGGGGATGCCAAACCAAAATTTATTCAACAAGAAAAGAAAGAAGAGACAAACGCAGATGCAATGATTTACTTGCAAGTGAGTGATGTTAATGGAAAATCAGATGAAGAAGTTTCTCAAATTATTGAAAGACCAATTCAAACTACATCAAACATTGCCAAACTTGTGAATCCAATCATTGAAAATGTAATTGCTAATGGTGATAAAGCATTGTTAGATTTAACTGAAAAATTTGATAAAGTTAAACTTGAATCACCAATTTTGCGAGCACCGTTCCCACCAGAATTATACAAGCTACCACAAGATATTAAAGATGCACTTGATTTAAGTATTGATAACGTCCACAAATTCCACAAGGCACAAATTAAGGAAAATGATATGATGACAGTGGAGACTAGTCCTGGTGTTGTATGCTCAAGATTTTCAAGACCAATTGAAAAAGTTGGTCTTTATATTCCTGGTGGAACTGCCGTTTTGCCATCAACTGCGCTTATGTTGGGTGTCCCAGCTAAAGTTGCCGGTTGTAAAGAAATTATTTTTGCTTCACCTCCAGGAAAGGATGGAAGTCTTACCCCTGAAGTTGTATATGTTGCTCACAAAGTTGGTGCAACAGCTATTGTTTTAGCTGGTGGCGCTCAAGCTGTTGCTGCTATGGCTTATGGTACCGAGTCTGTACCTAAGTGTGATAAGATATTAGGTCCAGGTAATCAATTTGTTACTGCTGCCAAGATGTACGTTCAAAATGATTCCAAGGCATTGTGTTCGATTGATATGCCGGCTGGTCCATCTGAAGTGTTAGTTGTTGCTGATAAGACCGCTGATCCGGATTTTGTTGCCGCTGACTTGTTGTCACAAGCTGAGCATGGTGTTGATTCTCAAGTGATTTTGATCACCATTGACTTGGACGATGCCACTATTCAAAAGATTCAAGATGCAGTTCACAATCAGGCTGTGGTGTTACCTAGAGAACCAATCATTCGTAAATGTATTGAACACAGTGTGATTTTGAAAGTTAAAACTGTGGAAGAAGCATTCAAGTACTCTAATTTGTATGCACCAGAACATTTGATTTTACACATCGACGATGCGCCATCAAAGATACCATTAGTTGAACACGCAGGAAGTGTTTTCGTGGGAGCATTAACTCCAGAATCATGTGGTGATTATTCCAGTGGTACTAATCACACTTTGCCAACTTATGGTTACGCCAGAATGTACTCTGGGGTTAACACTAGCACGTTCTTGAAATTCATCACTTCTCAAGAAGTTAGCCCTACTGGGTTGAAAAACATTGGGCCGGCAGTGATGTCAGTGGCAACAGTTGAAGGTTTAGGTGCTCATTGTAATGCCGTCAAGATAAGAATGGAAAAATTGGGCTTACTCAAAAAATAAATATATTATTATTAGACTATTATAAATAAATTTATAAATGTAATTTCTCTGCACGTTCTAATAATTTATCTAACTCACCACCTTTGATAGCTTGTAAATCTGAGTTTCCTCCAATATGTCTACCACCAATGAAAATGTTAGGCACCGTACGTTGGTTAGTCAATTGCTGCAATGCATCCTGAATGGCATCACCATCATCCATGGTGTCCAACTGTAAAACATAAGCGTTAGCGTTATGTTTGTTCAATGTAGCAAGGGCAGCTCGACAGTATGGACAGTAAGTCTTGGAAGCGACAAATACTGCGTTATCAGCTATGAGCTTTTCAACTTTAGTGAGAATGGTCTTGGAAACTGACATTGGGCGTCGTTTTTGTACAAATCTATAATATAAAATAATGCAAAGAAAAGCTATTCCGAGGAGATATGGGCTCATTCAAATATTTCCCTTCTGCCTGTCTTCGATGACAAATTCAGTTTAGGGACAAAAATTTTTGATTCTAAGAAAAATCTCGGCAGGTCGAGTAAGGTCGGTTGGGAGCACGCATGCGCTATTACACCATCTAACGTGGGGATTTTCGGGGTTTGAAGGATAATAATTATTAAGCGAAATAATAATTTGAACCTTCTAGAACAATTTAACAAAAAAAAATATAAAAAAAAAAAATTCGGTTAAGAATGTTAACAATGCTTGTCAAATCATTCATCATATTGGTTTGGATTAATTCTTATTGGAGCAGAGATGTTATTAAATCGCATTTGAGAATTTAGGGTTATCAATAACCACCCTAACAGTTTTTCTATAAATATACCATCCAGAATATCTATAAATATACCATCCAGAATATTTGCCAAATTATAAAGCGAAGATTTAGAACTTTTTTATCCATTATTAAGTAAAAGCTCACAGTCTATAACAATAGATTTGTTTATTTTGCATCCCGGTGGTAATGGTGATTTTAGTTTCCCGATATGGCCAGTTTTGTCAGCATGACATGCATGACTAGTCTTGGTACCAAAGGTTTTCTTTGGGTCCATGATTCAAGGTAACTCTCACAATCGATTACCAAAGCAGGTCCAAAAGAATAACACATCAATATATAAGAAGTTTGGAATGCCCCGCAATGAGACAGATGGCGTCAATTAAATAAAAAATAATATTTTATCAATGCTCCCATTAGTTTTACTGCTCTCCGTCACAACAATACTCGCGATTCCATTACCTATGGCAACTCTAGGTGCCGTTAGCCTAACTGCTAGAGATACCGGAAAGAATGTAACATTTTCGAATTCATATAACGTAAAATATGGGATAAGTGGGGCGCAATTATATCTCAATCAAACAGATGATGTTGGGAGCCAACCAACTGATGTTTCTACTCCATTAACGCAAGACAAATCGGCTCTGGCTCCTGGTTACAGTGTAGTTGAAATTGAAAATTACAAAGACACTGTTTACTTGACTACAGTTCAGGTTGGGTCTCCTAAACAATCAATCGAAGCTCAAATTGATACTGGGTCCACCGATTTTTGGGTTGCTAACAGTTCACTTTGTTCACAAGGCTTGGAAGCTTATTGTAGTGACACTGGGGTATTTAATCCCGGTGATTCATCAACTTTGAAAGACAAGAAGAAAACTTACACCGATGGATACGGAGGTGTATTAAATGTTGTTAATGAATGGGTTACTGATGATGTTGTCATTGGCGACATGACATTTAAGAATTTAAAGATTGGTGTCGCTAACCAAATGAATCTCATGCACAGACCGACCAGATGCATATATGGGATTGAGTTTCGACAAAAATAAAGAATGTATTAGTAATATTTTCCCTGAACAAGCTCATTCAAAACAAATGGGGATTGGGTTTTATTTGGGAGAAACTGGCAATGGTAGCAAGGGATCAATGGTTTTTGGTGGGATCGATTACGCTAAAGTTGATGGTGGTTTTACTAAAATCAACAGTATTAATCGAGATACAAAAGATTCTAGCAAGCAAAACGAATTGGTCATTCTTATTAAAGAGTATTTCACTTGATGGCGCAGCCATTTCTAATGACACTGGAAGTGCGTTATTGGATACCGGGTATCCTAATATCGCGTTGGCTTCTACAACTTTCAGTAATTTGATTAATAAGTTAGGAGCTTCAAATAACGGCGGTACTTACACTTTCAAGTGTCCCTCAGATTCCAGCAACTTGAATTTCGAATTCGACGGTATCACGATTCCGGTGCCTTTGAGTTCCTTGTATACAGCTAATGGCGATACCTGCACTTTAGAGAACGCTGCTGACATACATTCCGAAAATTATCAATTGGGGATTTATTTCTTGAGATATGTCTACCTATACCTTGATTACAACAGTAAAAAAGCATTCATTGGGAAATCTAAATTTACTGGCGACACCAATGTCACTGCAATCACCGAAAAATTATAAGTTTAGGCAGTATTTTATTATTGTTATTATTTATACATAGGATCCATATAAATGTCATATTACAATTTTTTTCTTCTTTTTAATTTTCGTAACTTTCTTGACTTTCGGAGAAATGAGTGAAACTTTCTCAACGGGGCTTCTGATTTGACGGTTTCTAAATGCCTTTGCTGCTGCTTCCTCCAATTTCTTCTCATCTTCAATTTTCTCATTCAATACATCATCTTCAGTTTTCGTCTTTCTTGTCAAGAAATTCTCAATTTCCTCTGTCATTTGTCTTTCTTTCATATTCTGAGCATACTTAGCTTCCAATTTAGCCATTTGATCACCATTAATGTCAGAACCACTCTCACCCATCTTCTTCTTCTCTTCCTTTTCCCTCGCTTCTTGCTCTTCCTTTTCTAATCTCGACAAGGTCTCATCTACTGTCTCAGCTTGAGCTTTCGCCACTTCTTTGCTGATGTAATTCCTCACCGCTCCGCTTTCAATAATATAATCAGCAGACTTAGGATCTGTTTTATACTTGATTTCATTGGCGCAAGCAGGGCATCGGATGGTAAACCGATAGATTTTTATCCCTAAATATGTCTCACTGGTTGTCTCTTTCCTAGCATTGAATTTCCTTGACTTCGAAATGTATTCGTTACAATGGCGACATTTCATACTGAAGGGCGCCATCAATCGCACATCCAGGGTGATTGGTCCTGCGCTTTTCTGTTTCTTGAGCCTCTTCTTGATCTTTGCGAAATCCTGCTCATAATATTCTGGTCCTCTATATTTATTGATGCTTTTTCTTTCAGACATTGTGAGATGACCCAATGCGATCGAAGTATTATTCTGTTTCTGTGATGAGATTTTTATGCATAAGAATTTTACGAACATCTGTACATCACATCGTTACACCAAGAAGTTTTAATCCTTACAATTACAGTAAACTGAACAAAATTATCCATTGCCTATCCTAAAAGTGGTCCCTCATTATACTTCTTAATATTGTTTACACTATTAAATTTCCTCCGATATAGTCCATTTTCAACCCCATTAGTATCACTATTGTTATTATTATTATTATTATTTTTATTATTATTATTATTGTTATTGTTATTGTACATTGAATTTGATCTAGTCAATTGTGATGGTGGCATTCCGCTGAGTAAAGATTTAGCTCTTCGATGTTTTTGGAAAAAATTCGTCTTAACATCAATTCGAGGTTTAGATACCCATCTTGGGCTGCCATCTGCATCAAGTTCACAGTGCATGTTACCGTTACTACCATCATTTAGATCACTATACGATTTCAACGTTACGTTCACTGGTGGTGCCATTTGATTGTTTTCGCCTATTAGCGATTTCGGATCTGAGTAAGTCATTCTTAGTGAATTCATCGACATCGACTGTGGCATAGTCATGGTAGTCACTGATTGCGGTATTGATACGCTTGAACTTTTTCTCATGTGGCCATTTCTTTTAATACTATTCTCATCATTAATTTCATCTTCACCAAATGTTTCAGTATCTGGCAGTGGCTCGTTTGATAAATAATCCAGATTCTCTTGTTTTTCTTCAATGTCTTCCATTGGTATTGATTTGCGATGGATTGATTTCATTGATGTTGATTTTGGCATCATAATGCCGCCCATCGATCTTACTGGTACATCATCATAATTGTCTTGATGCGTTTCAAAATCATTTCCAGTCCCAGACATCAAAGAATTACTTCTACTTGACGAACTTACTGACACATTATTAGTATGCATTGGTACTCCAAATCGATAATTTTGCTTTGTGCTAAACAATTCATCTGACATTCCTCTCATATGAAGTGCGTTATTCATGGTTTTAAGTCGACTTATTTCTGCTAATAATTGTTTTTCTTTGTCTGCATATTTCTGTATCAAAGTTGAGGATGTATTTTGTTCTTGAGAAAGTTTCAATTTTAATTCGTTAACGGTGTTTTCTAAACCGTTAGCCCATTCAGTCAACGAATCTTTCTCTTCCGAAACTTTCAGAACAGCATTTCGCAATTTAAAAAGGGCTTCTTCACTATTTTTGTGTGACTCTTCCAACATTTCCAAATTGGCTTGATTTTTAACTTGTGATTGTTCTTTCTCCAAAGTTACTTGGCTTTTAATTTGTAATTTTTCCTTTTCTAATAATTCAATTTTCCTCTGCAACGATTCATTCTCCACCCTTAACAAATCGTTGTCTTGTTGAAGGTTCGACATTTCTTTTGCTAGCTTCTTTGACTGTTTCTCCTGATTTTCTAAAAGTTTGGAGGCTGTTGAATTTTCAGTTTCAACATTATCTTTGCCCTTTTCCAATCTATCAACTAATTGATTTAATTGATTTATTTCATTCTCCTTCTTCCTTAGCTGTGATCTTATATCATTCTTCAATTTTTCGTATAACTCACGAAGATTTTTCATTTGACTTTCTTTATCATTGTTCATAATTCTCAACGAATTGTTATCCGAGTGTAATTGATCGATCTTTTCACTTAAAGTATCTCTAACGCTGGCTGCATTATCCAAAGTTCTGTTATTCTGTTTAATATCTTGTTTAGCTTTACCATATTTCAACGCTAATTTATAGTAAGCTTTATATATTTGGACGTTCGCATCGATTCTCACTGCCAATTCGTGAGAAATTTCCTGGTATCTATTTTTAAGGGTCAGATATTCTTCTGAATCGACTACTGTTCTGTCAAATGATTCTTCAAGATTTTCGATTTCCTCTCCATTTAATGCTGAAGTTAGAAGTTTCGTCATTTTGTTATCCAATTCAAGCAACCTAGAAAATTCTGAAGGAGTGACCTCTTTATTCTCGACATCATTCAGATTATCATAATTCGTTATTCTACTAGACAGCTGGCCCCCATTTATAGTAGCTGACAGACAATTTTCATATTTCTCCAAAATCATGGTAATCTCCTTATCAAGTTCATCATTGTCATCAGTTTCTGTACCAGTAGACAGAGTGTGCCGCTGATTATTATCTTCGAATATAATTTCTTTGAAACTTTGATCAATGGATTCTCCAGCTTCACTAATCAATCTTTCACTACTGGAATTATAGGTTTCGTTGAGCACGCTATAATGCATTGACGCGTTTTCGTTGTTAATCATGGTATTGCTTATTATTGATCCTGCTCCCGCAATTTCGGAAGATTCTTCTAGCGGTAATGAATTTGATAACGTGGTTGATTTTTGATATGGGATATCTTCTTCTTCTTCAGAATTCTCTTGGCTAGAGTCAGAGATTCTTCTCTTATGACTATAGCTGAACCATTTCATATCTCATTTAATATAATAAATTAAAACAAAAATCAACTCCTTATTTTCTTGCTGTTGTTTTGAAAAAACTTAATTCTGCTTTTTTTTATTTTTTCTTTTTATTTTGTTTTGAAATCTCGATCGATCGGACCCAGCCACGCGGTGTATAATCGTTTTCGGGCAAAAAATAATAAGTGAGAAAAAAAGTAAACAAAAAACAAAAACATTAATCAAATTAATGATAGTTAGCGAAATAGCATGGAAGATAAGAAACAAATATGAGTAAAGATGTAAATAATAAAAGTGAGTTATCGCGACGCAATTCTCGAAGAGTGTCCCTAAAGAAAGATCGAATATTAGCGAGGTTTAAAGAAACAGAAGTTGACACAGACATTGAGACCTCGTTTTCTCAAGATACAATTTCAGACTTTAATGTGTTTGACGTGAAGATAACTGATTGGAAACGAAAAAAAAATCCTAACAATGAAAGTGTGTTTAATTCATTTAATCAAGAAAATACTGATGGTGACTCGTCTTGTATTCTGATGCTGAGTCCAACTAGTCCAAGACTCAATGGACATCGACGTGCCAGTTCTTTATTTTCACCACCAAGTTCTCCACAACAAATGAGAAAACTGCATAGTAGAAACAGCTCTTACACTAGTAATCGACGCCTGGAAAATAACAAAGAAAACATCGAGGTGCTTAAAACTCCTAGTTCAACCAATCATAAGCGGCTAAATTCTGCAGAGTTAATTGATTCGGTTTTACAAAAATATGAGATAAAAGAAAGACTTGGTAGAGGTGCATTTGCTGTGGTGTTTAGAGCTTCCAATAAGGTCACTAAGAAAGATATTGCCATTAAACAAATTCACTTGAACTCCGAGGATAACATCGTGGAATTAATGAGTGAAATTAATTTACTTCGGGGACTAAAGCATGTTAACATTGTCAAGTACCATGGTTTTGTTCAGAAAAATAATACGCTAAATATTTTCTTAGAATATTGTGATAATGGTTCTTTAAGGGATATATATAGACAGAAGAAGAAGCTAGCAGCACACAAACAAGGGCCTATGTTAACTGAAGAAGAAATTAAATTTTATATTAAGCAAGTATTAGCCGGACTTGAATATTTGCATGCAGAAGGTGTTGTTCATAGAGATATCAAGGCAGCAAATATTCTTTTAACTAGTGATGGTACCGTCAAATTATCAGATTTTGGGGTTTCAACGAAAATTAATATGAATACAGTTAATTTAAAAAATTGTGCCGTGGTTGGTACACCAAATTGGATGGCACCTGAAGTTATTTCTTTGGAAGGAGTTTCTACGGCATCGGATATTTGGTCATTGGGGGCTACCATAATTGAGTTATATACGGGCTATCCACCATATCATGATATAAATTCAATGGCAGCATTACATGCGATTGTCAGTAATGATTTCCCTGACATGCCTCCAGGAATGAGTAAAGATGGGGTTGATTTTTTATTGAAGTGTTTCCAAAAAGATCCAAAATTGAGATCAACTGCTAAAGAATTGAAAAATCATCCATGGATAATAAATAACAAAATACCCATAGCACCGAAAAACAACAACAACAACAACAACAACAACAACAACAACACCAACAACAACAACAACAACAACAACAACAACAACAACAACA